>JAEQBH010004873.1:0-352735 GCA_016808115.1 Tetrastigma voinierianum | reverse complement strand
GAGAGGATCTAAACCTTTGTACATGATCTTTACCAAGAACCCTCATGATCTTTGATCACAAAGAGTTTGTAGGAATTTTCCCCCTCTTATCTCGATCATTGAGGGGAGGTCTTGCAGGAAGGTTGGGGACAGGCTCCCCACATGTGCTCCCACATGTCACGATGCATTGGCCTCTTTGTTGATGGAAATTAAAGGGAGGTAAATGGGACACAACGCCTCTCTCTATCTTAAACATCTTTCCAGGAAGTTGATCCTCCTGTGCATCCCTAGGAGAAGGCGGTCTGAAAAGCTAGGCCACTCTTTCTAAACTAGTCCCATGGCGCCTCTGCCGAGATCATACCGTTGTGCCATTTCAATTGGTCTCGCCAAATTTCTTTGCAAATAATCTTTTCTCCAAAGCGAGTTTACATCATTTGACAAACAACCAACTCCATTTACATGCAAAGCCTATTCATCTTGAATAAGCTTTTAATCCCGAAGGCCTCATTTCTCTTATTTGTGCACATAGTAGTGACTCACGGAGGGCTCTTATCAGGTTTCTCCCTCCCCGAAGAAATTGTCTTTGAGATCACATCAATCTAGCACTAAACTTTTGGGGCATTTGGAAAGCGATAATAGATTGCGAGAAATTGGTTCTGGAGTCTTCAGAGATAAAAGTTAACCTTCGCCTTTTGGAAATGCGAATCTTCCCGAAACTGACCTCTTTGAAATCTTTTTCTTGAAATAAGTCAACCTTACCTAGAGTCTTGTGTTGCTTTAGGAAAGGTAACCGGTCGTAGGAGGGATCCAACTTCAGCTTCTATAGCTCTAGGGCAAGCTCCTCCACATTAACCATGGGCCCAATTGGGATGATTTCACACTCGTTTAAGTTAATTCTCTAACCCGACAACGCTTAGTCACATCAAGTCCATCTTAGAAACTTTAGCGATGTTTATCTTGCCTGTAAAAGAGAATGCATGAGTGTAGAGGAGGTGGGGAAATGTGACCTCTCACACTTCTAACTATTTGCAATCTGTGAAGATGGTTCCTTCAGAAATATGGTTTTATGTCGAGCCCAACTAAGAGCCTCCATTCCAATACTTGAAGAGATAAGGGAGAGGATCATCTTGTCTCGACCCCTTGAGCTTAGGAGGAAAAAGAAAGCTAGTGCGAGGCCGTTGATGTGAAATGAGAAGAAATTGTGATGCACCCACACATCCCAGGCGGCTCTCATCCCATGAATCTGAAACCATCACATGACACAGTGCGAAACTCCCAAAGCGTCTTTGTCGTATGCTTTTCATATATCGGCAAACAACCCACACTTCTTCCTTCTTAAAAGGTTGAAAGTCCCATATCTCAGTGTGTTGATCAACATTGCATTCAAAGATCTCTGTCTTCCCTCTGTAAAGCATTTGAGACTTGGATATCTGCCAGCTCTATGACCCTCTTAATCCTATTAATGCCTTTTGTTAAAAATCTCTCTTGTATAAACCTCTCTCCTGGTGATTGGCCATAATCCATGAGAGTCCTCCTGAAATCTATTTCTTGGGATCAAAACCAAAAGGTAGCATTTAAGTTTTTAAGCAGTCTGCTACATTCATGAAACTCCTGAAAAAACCTGGGACCTCATTTTTACAAAGTCTAGCGAAGACCAAAAAAGCTAAGGAAACCATCGGGACCAAAAGAGCCTTATCGTTGTTGACCCGAAAGCAATTTGTCACAGATTTCTTCCTCTACAGAAAAAACGTCCTCCCGGATTATTGCTTCCTCAATTCAATTTCATTGAGAGCAATTTCAGGAAGGATAGGATGCCAGCCGCTCGGGGCTGAAAGAAAATTTTGGAAAGCATCCACCAGTCCTTCCTTGATATCAACCTCCTTATCTAGCGTTCTATCGTTGATACTGATGCTTTTGAGACAATTTATTCTCCTATGGCCATTAGCCATCCTATAAAAGAATCTCGTGTTCCTATCCCTTCTTTTTAGCCAAAGTCTCACGGATTTAAGTCCCAGGGAGGTCTCTTCCATGAGGCCTTCTTGGAAATCATCTGCAGCCTTAGCACGTTCCTTAACTTCTCAGAGGCCCCGGTCACATTTCACTTCTTGAGATCGTCAGGAAAGTCTCACCTTTTGCATAAGGCATCCCTTCTTGGTGGCCTCGACTCTTAAAAATTCTCTATTCAATCTTAAGAATGCCTTTAATCCCTTGCTTTGAGTGAGGATAAATGAGACCAAAGTGAAAGCAGTCTTGCCTACCCTTTCAAAATCTTTGAAACCCTCAGATTCTACCACATCGTTGATGTTCCCGAGCGGAAGGGGCGGGACTGTGCCACTGCCTCATGTCCAACGAGAATGGGAGATCGAAAGTGACTTGCCAGGGACATCTGCGGATCACCTTGCTATAATGGCTCTCCCAGTCCGCAGAGACCAGGAATATATCTAATCGAGACATTGATCTACCACTTTTCCCACCCATCAAATTATGGGACCTCCTGGCGGAAGGTCCTCTTAAACAAGTCATTGAGGACATTTGGAGAACCTTCTCATGGTCAAGTTTGGAGTTCTACCTCCTCCTAGATCTTTCATTAGGAGAGAATCTTATTGAAATCACCTTGACACACCATGGTTCTTCAGCAGCTGCTCCAGACAAGCTCTTCCCGAGTTTCTTTGAGACTCCTCTTAATTTGGTCCATACACCGAGAAAAAAGAAAACCACATTGGTATCCGTCCTCCACCATTCTAAACAAACACGAAACCGAGAAACTTCCAAACCACTGAGTCCACCATACTAATTCTTCTTTTGTATCCCGAGTAAGAAGGATACCCTGGTCCCCCTACGCATTCAAAACTTAGTTAAAAAATGGTCCACCCCAGGAGCTACAGCCATCAAATTATTATTTCTTGGACACCAGTTTCAACACAGCAAACCAAGTCCACCTTGCCGGGTTCTGAGAAAATTCTTGATAAGTTTCCTTCCGTGGGATAGATTCACGCCTCTAACATTGAATAGAATTTTGACCTTCATTTGCTTTAGATGGGTTCCCATCCACCGCCTCGTCAGCACATTGTATTCTTCCCATCATAATTGATTGTACTCTTCAGTATTCTTAGTTCCCTTTAAACTTTTGACATCGTGATTCCCTTTTCTTTACTGGTTTGTTGAGATGCCCTTGAATTTCTTAATAACTCAAAAATCCTTTTCAAGGCATAGTTGGAAATCCCAGAAATTCACTAAATTTTGCTAGACAATTGTTTTCCCAATTCTCTTAAGTCTAAGCCACTGAAGACTCAATTTGGCCCTCCTCCATTCTTTGACCATCTTCACCGAACTCCTCCCTTGCTTCAATTATTGCATCGAACTTTCCAGACCAGTTCTTTACCATCGGCCGCCACCACCCTTGGTGGTTCAAATCCTCATTCTCAATAGCATCCCTGGGCCTGAAAAACCCTAATAACGAGTCTAGATAACAGAGAAAAGAGGAGAGAGTGTTCATGAGATTATCCCCATGCCTAGCCATGGAGACCCTCTTCCAGATTCATCTTTACACAGTTCATGTGACGACATTCCCTCCTTATGACATTTATAACTCTAGTAAAGGACTTTTGAAGAAGAAGGCATAAGGCATGAGATGGACCACGACGACCCAATCTCAGGATCTCTTCTTTGCCTTGAAGTGAAAAGGGTCAGTGAGTCCAACCCGGCTAGAAGTCCATGAGAATTTGGTTATGTTTAAAAATTAACATTTTCCCTTTACGATTTATCTAAATTGTGTGTGGATTTGCTTAGTTTGTTCATATACAATGAAGTACACTTTTGGCCCTTCACTTGAGGTTTTTTATGATGGTTTTATTTGTTTCATTCCTTCAAATATTTGGGTGCGGGGAGAGAAGATATTTATTGAAGGAATTCCGGGAACTACTACTTTCTTGTGATGAATATTCCTAGGTTTTGATGTAGGATGTAGTAATGGAGAAGCCTTGCAATATTCACGGTAATCTCAGGTGGTCTTATCACTACTTTGAGCCTAAATTGGTGTTACGGAGGTTCTCGATCTTGAGTTTTTAATTAATTTTGTCTAGAAAGGATTAAGTTCTTTGACATCCATGGTATGTAATATAATTAAGATGAAAATTGGAACTCACAGCAGAACTTCTTACATAACATCCTCGGTAACTTCTTGTCAACTCTGTACCAATACCTACCTTGGATAAAACTCATAATGCAAAAATATAATTGCAGTTTTGGTGATCATACATGTGAAATGAGATAAGAAAATAATGTTTTTCTTTATTGAATGAATGAGTGAGTTAAAATACAGCATAGCTCCTACCTATTTATGTGCATCAGGAAGACACAAAAGGAACAAATAAAGTACAAAAGGAAGGAAAATCGCTTGAAGAATATCCTATAATTATCAAATGCAACGAACTTGTTACCAAATGTCTTGCCTTTCGGACCTGGAGCTTGTAGAAAATACTTTAGTTGGTCACTTGAGTTCTGAGCACAAGTAGTCATCCATCCTGGCTTGATCTTCGAATGAAGTGATCATCAACTATTATGTTTGGTCTCTCATGAAAAGAAATTGGAATAGGGAAGCGATGTGTAAGAATTTGCCTTGGTTATCACACACAAGCATCATTTATTCATCCTTATCAAATCTTAGCTCTTGAAGAAGCTGTTTGAGTCATATGAGTTCACAAGTTGCCAAAGCCATAGCTTGATGTCTTTCGACCTCGACCTTGAACAAATTACTACATCGCGTGTTTTACTCTTCTAGGATATTAAGTTGACTAAACAATGATATCAGAAAGTGGAGGCGTTGTTTATGGGCCAGAAAGCTTGCTAGTCTACCACATCACAATGTCAACAATTTGGGTGTGACCTTTGTTTCACGCCTGCTGCGACCCGGTGTTGCTGTAGTAGCAGGAGGGATCACAGATCACTTGCGTGGTGAGTATCGCATTAGTGGCGTAGGGTCGACCCTGACTAATATGCTCCACGGAAGGGAAATGTCTGGGGTGATGGTGGGTAAGGTTGGTCCCAGCCAGTAGGTTGATATCTCTGGATATAGTGAAGGCTCCCTTGTCCAGTCTGAGAAGCTTGACAGACCAGGATCCATTGGGAGTGTCTACTATGAGTTTATAGTCTAGCATGCAGTTTCCTCAATATATCAGACATACTTCTCTGAGACATAACCGCACTAGATTTGGTAGCTGATCTTAATCCCGAAGGTACTTGAGTTTCCCAGTCTTTTTGTGTAGAAGTGTGAAGAGATGTTGTTTATGTTTCCGAAATACCATCCCGATCTTGCGATATAACAATGTGGTACATAAACAATCGAGATAGATCACATTAATCTGAGATGTATGATCATAGAAGACAAAGTGGTATGATGTACTCAGTCATACCAAATTCACGCTCTCCTTGAGCTAAAGCGGCTTTAAGAGGCCAAACCATTCTCGAGGGGACTGTTTTAGGCCATATATATAAGATAAGGCGTCTTTGCATGCAAACAGGACTCATGAGCAACAAATCCAAGTGGTTACTCCATATATCTACACTATAAGCGAGTCACATGGAGAAATGCTTCTTGATGTCCGATTGATAAGACTTGAGATCTCATAGTAATATAGATAAAGAAGACAGAGCGAGCCATCTTGGCAACGAGAGAAAAGTGTTATAATTAGGGCCATATATGTAGGTATACCCTTGGCAACTAAATAAGGCCCAAGACGGTCCACCCGACCATCTGGACCAATCTTAAATGTATAAACCCAACGACAACCAATAGATTTTCCGGTGTTGAGGGGACATTTAGTCTCGTAATATTAGTGGAATCCATAACATACTCTTCAACCATTACTGTTTCCGGCCCCGGGATGAGAGGGCCTCTCATGCACACACCTGAGGAAGAGAAATAAAAGACAATGTGGAAATAAAACAAAATATGGTGAGAAGATAAGTTATGATAAGTCAAAGAAGTGATTATAAATGGGATGGGGGTTACAGGGAGGAGCGGGTACCTTCCCCAGAATGAAATGGGAAGATTAGCGAGGAGGAGAGCAGGATGGCTTTGTGGAGGAGAAGCGTATAAGAGATGAGTCGTGGAGGCCCCGTTGTGTCAATCACGGGTGATGGTATAAACTTTTACAATGGTCGAGGGGTGGAGTGGCTAAATGGAATGAGGTATCGGAGACCGGGGATAAAGAAGGGGTAGAATGTGACATGGGAAGCAGGGAGAGTGGGTAGTAGGGAGAGAGATGAAGAGTTCTGTGATCATCGAATGAAATGATGTGTCGAGAAAGTAGCGTGACAACACCTCGTTAAAAATTAGCAGGGAATAACCAAAGGGAGAGACACGCCGTGGCTGGTGGGGCTTATCTTTATTTTAGGAGTAAGAATATAAACAAAACAAGCAACGAGGGAATACGAGGAGCGAGAAGAGGTTGGTTTGGAAAAGGGATGGAATAAGGGATTTGATCATGTAAGATGGAATGATGACATATTAATCAAATAACAAATGGGTAGCCTCCCCCAAGCGTTGAGGAACATGATGGAAGAGTGCGGCGGTTTCAGCTAAATGACGGTTTTGCATAGCTACTCCATTATGTTGTTGGGGAGTGTAAAAGCACGAGAGGGTGATGAAGAGTCCCATGTGAGGACATAAAGTGGTCTAAGAAAGATATTCCTTGGCATTATCCTTTGTAGCATGGAGATCTGAATTCAAGTATTCAATTGAGTTGAACTTGACGCATGTGAAAATTTTGGAAAACAGAGAATAACTCAGCTCGAGTTTTCATTAAAAATAATAATTCTGAATGAGAATAATCATCTATAAGTAATGAAAATGTCAGAGAAACCCTAAAAGGTGGAGCTGAGTCCAGGAAGGACCCAGCCCATGGGGAGGTGTGGATAACTATTTCGAAGAATTTGTTCGTTGATTTAGGTGCCTAGGGAATGGGACACAAGTATGTTTCCAAAGCTGTCATGATTCATACTCAATTGAAGACAAACTAGAAAAATAAGGAACCATTATCCGAAATTTGGAAATATTTAGATTACAGCGTATTGTGAATAAGGAGGAGAGGAGTATTCATGGAAGTGCAAAGCGGTGGAAATGAAGGCGAAATTTAAAGAAATAAGAAGAGACCATGTGACTCATCCTATGTAATCGTCCTCCTGTGCCCAGTCTGCAATATAGCGGAGTTATCGAGAAAAGGTAATCAAACAATTAAAGGTCAATTCGACTGCAATGGAAGTGAATTAAAAGAGGGAATTAGGAACACATGATAGAAGTAAGGGGTAAGGAAGGAAAGTGGTGAACCTTATTCTCTAGCTATAGTTTTGAGATCCATTAGCTAAAGTAAATGGAGTAGAAGGAATGGTAAGGGTAAGAAGGGAAAAAATATCATATTACCAAAAGATGAAGCTCAGGGATCAAGAATCTATGGTCCAAATGGTGAAGAAAGGCAAGCGGAGGCATTAATGGTCACCAGACGTAGATGAAATGGATACAAAATTGGCTGCTGAGTGGGAGTAGATGTACTCCTTATATTATTGGTTGGAGTAGTAAGAATAACCCTTAAGGTCTGCGAGATAGGCTCCTTTGCTGCCGTGAAGTGAAAGGCAACAAGTCAAGCTGAATCCAACAAAATACGGTTAAGGGTGCCCTGAGGCCTCTTCTAAGTCTGATTGTGAGAAGAGTCTTACCCAAATGTTGAAGTGGAATAAAAATAAAGAAGCGAGGGGTTGTTTTCCGATGTCGGAGAAAGGGGGCCAAGGAGTTCAGTGATGGGTTTCAAAATGAGGAATCTGAGGGGCATAGAAGTGTAGATCGGCGGCCGATGACCTTCTGGGTGAAATCGCGTCAATGAAAAGTGGGCCATGTGCCAGTGCGTGATGGATAGCTGCGGAGATTGTGGCAGCGCGTGTGGGTTGTTCAGGAGGGATTCTTCCATGGCGGGAGATCGACTCCGTGATTTGGGACGATCTGCTTTGAAGTTGAGGTCATTAGAAAGTGGCGTGACGAGAAGGAAACAGAATCTAACGGCGTCATGAGCCTCCGGGTTGAAATACAATCTTCTCTTTGATACCATGTGAAATGAGAGAAGAGAAAAATGTTTTTCTTTATTGAATGAATGAGTTAAAATACAGAATATATCACCTTCCATTTATATATACATTAGAAAGACATGGAAAGGAAGCAAATAAGTACAAAAAGGAAGGAAAATAAACCGGAAGAATATCCTAGAATATCCTATAATTATCAACAATATATCAATTAAAGTTTTATTTTATATTTTATACAATTGAAACTTTTTGCAAAATGGTATGTATATGGAATTAGTGTATAATGGGATAAGATTAGGTCACATTTATTTGATTGGAAGAAATTCCCTAGATCTTTTACGACTAGGTTGGCATCCCTTTTTTGTCACCTTGTAATAAATAATCCACAACAAATTTGAAACCTTTTCCTTTTATGCTCTAAGTCATGCTACGACCTTAGACTGTTCATAAATTTTAAGTTGTTTCTTTTTTGTTTTGGTGGCAGAACAATATTTTATATGCGCATAGATTAATGCGAGAATGAAGAGGCTATGAATGATGAGTCGATACGTGGGCTCGATTGCACATATCGTTCCATCTATTCATTAGTTTCTAAAATGGGTTTCCAAAGTGGTTTACTGTGATTCTTGCCAAGAAATTTTAAAAGCGGCATGAAATCGGTTCTCGGTCGATGGACTTCGCATTATTCTGTTTAAAAAATTTAAGCTTTGCAAGTTACTCATTGTTCATAACCACATGAAGTATGCAATTGTCCGTTTACATTGTTTGCCACAGTCTGTAAAGACAAAGTTTAAATAATTCTTACTAACTCATTCGGAGAAAACATGTTGTTGACAGATTGGGTTTGTACTTTGCATGACAGTAATATAACCCTGTTTTTCAGATGCGAAGTGGAGTGTTGCATTAGGAAATATGGAAATGGAGTGGTTATATTATTTACATCTATCCCATTTTTGGGAGTTCATTTGTTTAATATACATTTTCAACTTTCTTGCTCTAAATTCATCTCCTTCTATGGTTTTATTTCTAATTACTAGCTCCTATATTTTGTAAAGCATGGAAAAAAGATGGTGATTCCTTATTTGATTGTAGCTTAGTTGCATTCTTTTTGAAAATTTTCTAATATTATGAAATTGTAACTCATCGTACAAATTCGTTCTTTTAGGCTTCCTTCATTATACAAAATTATACTCACAAAAATAGGCATCAAACTATTAGAAGGATGACTTTTATGAAGGATGTGACATTTTCCTTTTTTTATATATGCGACTTGATTATTCCATAGCTTTGAATTTCTATATACATTTTAGGTTATATCTTAGTGAAAGAAAGACAACATTAGTATGTCGAACTTGCTTCTATTGTTACATAATTTATGGATATTACTATCATTGTACCACTTCACGAGATGCCTAGCTATAAAGATGCTTCGTTTTAAAAACTGGTAGCTTTGTTGTTGTTTCAAGGATTATGGTAGTGGCACGAAAAAGAGAGCATTATCGGTGGATTACATAACTTATCGGTGTTGCTAGCGATGCTTTTATATGGTTGGAAACAGTTGTACAGTGACAACATGACATAAAGTGACCTGGTTGAGTAGGAGACGGTTGGGACCACATCATTTTTTGATGAACTCGTTCTTAGCTCTTGTGTGAATCTTATTAGATTTCTGAGTTCGAACTTGATGATCTTGTATGTGTCATAAGCGCCTGTGACTTATCAATATGGCCTTTCATTTGCTTATTCCCATTTTCAAATAAGCAGTTTGATGTAAATAGTTAGTATTGGTCAAAAATAGGGTCAGGAGAGAACTTGTATTATATTCAATTACTACTCCTGTTTTGTAGTTCTTTGTCAAATTGATGAAAAGTAAAGAAATACATGTTATAAGTTATAACCACTTTCCTGGATGGTACCATAATTACTACCATAATATTTTCATTGTTTCCATAATTTTGTAATAATCAAATGACACTATAGTTTAAATGTAATTGCTCTTGTTTAAGTTTTTCATTTTATTTATGCTTGATGTTTTCTCTTCTCTCCACGTCTTACTGACTTGAGCTTATTGTTGTGTCAAATCAACAAATCGCCGATTTGGGAAGAGTATGCATAGAGTTTGGGTTCATGGGAAATTTCAGAAACCCTTTTGATGCCATTCTTCACAATTTTGTTCATTGAGGTATATATGATTTTGTTCAATGAAGATATTCTGATCCTCTTGTATTCTCTTTGAAGTGTCAGTGATATGGCCTCTCTTTCGTGTGTTCTCACGGCTCTGACCACTTCGCTATCATCGATCTATAAATTTGAAGAAGATATGTTTTTCTATTGTGCTTTGTCTTCATTTGTTTTAATCCTTTAGGAATCTAGTCTAATGATGTGTGTAACTGACTTCATTGATTATGTAGATATTGTCTAGCACAGGCGCAAGGTTCCCTCACGGCACAAAACATCTACTATGTTAAGAGGAGCCCTTCTTATATAGTGGTAGAAATTTTGCTTCATATCCGATGTGAGATATTGACAGCAAACACCCCCATGCAAACACACGTCCTTGTTGTGTCCCAGCGGATTAGGCAAGCAGACAAACACCACCTACATGGTTAAAATAATAAATGAACCCTACACAGGAGTCGAGATCGAGATCGATATAATTTATAACGTCGGAGCCGACAATGTGTAGTGCTTTGGGCCCAGGTGCCCTCATGGCTCCAAATGCGTTTACTAGGTTGAGAGGAATCCATACTTATATAATGTTAGAAACTTTATCCCCTATCCGATATGGGATGTAACCTTGACATCTTGTTTGTCAAGCGGGTTAGAAACACTATGAGGAGGCTGTTAAAGCATCGACAGATTGCCATTGCCATTAGCTATGTTTTAGTCACAAGCAAAAACAAGAAAATAAAAAACATTTCTCTACAATATAAGTTGAGCAGTTTGATATAATTATAATACGTTACTATTTTTAACCTTAATTTAGCAAAGCGATAATAGAATTTTTTTTAGTTTATAGTATATTTTATTGGTTTCCAAAGATTATTTAATTTAAACCAGTGACTTAAGAAAGTAATTGTGAACAACCATGTTTCCAGTCCATTTCCATTGAAGTAACACCTGCTAGCATCATCAAGCTTCTCAAAATGTTGAATGATCCTAATTGAGAATCTGAACATGGAAAGCGTCCATCTCTCTAAACAACTTACAACATTTGTTCTTTGCTTTCCATGTCCTTTTTTAGATTAGATAAATGAAATAACACTTCTATTTTACATAATTTCATATCACCTCTTGATAGAATAAACTTGTTTTTGTTTGAAGATGGAGCCACATTCCCTTACTTAGGGCAATTAACATTGGATTCTGAAGACGCGAAAATATGGCGAGCAGTTCTCGGTGAGATTCACTCCCGAGACTAAGGTTTTGGATGTAAGTGGATATGGAGTTATTCTAGTGGGTGAATCTTCCTTTAATAGCTAAGGATTACATAATCTGAAGGCGTAAATCTGGATGTGTGTGGTTAAATCGAGGTATTCCAATAGAAGGGCTTGAGCGAGGAAGTCGAGGTGAGTGGCTTATGCGATTAGGAAGAATAGTTGTGATCTTACGGGGCTAACCCATTACCGGGCTCGATTCTGAGTCTAGAGAGGCTTCAAGTGTTAACAGTGACCAGTTGATACCAAAAATTTGCTACCATCGTCGAGTATCTTTTTCGAACCTTGCTACTCTAGATGTGTGGTCTTGTGGGAGTCTGAGAAGTTTCATATCACCTTCGATGGCAAAAAGTCTGATAAACTCGAAACACTCAAATAGGTGAATCACATATGATGGAGTACTTTGCGAGAATGAAGGGAGGGAAGCAACGAGGCGAGATAACTTTTGCAAATTTGGCACGTTCAGAAGTCTGGATATGCGAACCTCACAAGCCGGTTAATTGGATTTGTATCTTATCATTCCCATCCTTGGAGCGTATATTGAGGTAAAAGAATGCTTGATATGAGAATTTTCTCTTAGGGCCTCTAAATGCCAAAGTTAAAAGAGTAAAAGTAGGAGACAATGAGTGGCATTGGCGAGGGCCGAATCAAATACCCTTATAAAAAGTTTATTTATAAATGCCATGGTATGCATTGATTCAAACAATGTTAGTTATAAATTTAAGATTTTCTTTACTAGTTGTGAATAATAACTATACGACTCTCGGAGATACTATCAAACATAAGGAGAGGGGTTTTGCACTCCTATCTTCATAATTTTCATAACTATCCTAGATTTTTTTGTTTTGTTTTCTATTTTTGAGCGATATGCAATCCTAACTATGTTGGCATGCTCATAGACAATGTATTCTTACTAATTATATATTGAGTTGAATGTTAGGAGACAAATATTTGTATGCATGATTAAGACCTTTTAGATAGCTAAAACATGGTAAAACTTGAAACCTCCAAATAGGTGAATTTACATATGATGGAAGAAATTGCCAATGAAGGAGGGAAGAAAGCGAGAAAGATAGGATCATAAGTTTGACAGAGTTACAACACATGGAACATAGGATTTGCCAAACACAAGCTTGCCGATTCAGGTGGTGATTTATCTCATTCTGTTCCCAACCTTGGAGCATGGAGGTGAAAGGATGTCCCAGAGATAGAAAATTTATCTCGACCTTGTGACTATGCAAAGCTAAAAAGTGTAAAAGTGGAACAATGGTGGCATTGGCGAAGGATGATCTAAATACCATCAAAGTTTATTTACAAAAAACACAGGTATGTACTAACTCAACAATCTTACTTACGAAGGGTATTAAAGATCTTCTTTACTTACTATGAGTGATGATCTGACAGTTGAGAGGCATACTGCACTGAAATGTAAGGAGGGTTATATATACCTTTTATCTTCATATATTTTTATATTTATCCTAGATTTTCTGTTGTTTTTCTATATTTGAATGACATATATCAATCCTTACTAAGTTTCATGCTCCTTATATAGTAAATTCTTACTAATTATACAAATATTTACTTGCACGATATAAGACTTTAGATTGCTTAAGTGAAATTTAGACTCCACATGTTATTGTGATACACGATTAGTTGTAACCATTAAAAGCTGAAAGCTTGACTATTTTAAAATATTTATCATATAATAAAAAGGAAATGATATTACATCCATATATCCCCCAAAATAAATAAAAGTTGTAAATAAATTAGAAAGCATAGTGTTAACCATTGACTAGTTTATTGAATGTAAGAATTGTATGTGTATTGTTTGATGAAAAACCAATTAAATGAGGATGATAGGTCACCTGGCCAGGGATCTTTTCTTATCTTTCTAATGTTATATTGTGAAACCACGAGAAAATTCTAATTTTTCTTAAAAGATAAAATGGTAATTTGGTCAAAACCGAAGAATTTTCTGAATTTTGGATGACAAAGCGGTGCGAGTAAGGTCGTCACCATGTGAAATGCAAATTGCAGCGTCAATTCGTCGAATTAAGAGACATTGAAATTTCACTTTTTTTAAGGCGCAGGAGTGTCGAGATCTTAGTGAAAGCATTTCGTGAGAGACTGTAATGTGACCAAAGTCACCCTCACACACATGTCTTCATGTGTGGCTGTGTTCTGGCGTGATTAGTGAGAGGGATGGATGAATGGCTTTTGGAATTAAGTAGCCATGTCAAAATCGAAAAATGAACAAGATGAGAAATTATGAAAATGTTTAATGAGAATAAAGACAAAGAAAGTTGAAATTGTGTTATCTTCTCAAAATTGAAGAACAAATGTCAGCGGTGGAGAGTGCGGTGAGTGGAGTTTTGAATTTTAGAGAGAGAATCATTCTCTCTAGATTTCCGGCCATTCGGACCATCGGTTCTCGTGAACAAAGAAGCCAAAAGTGATCTGCGAAAGACTCACGCGTGGACAGGTTGATGGAGTTCCGACAACTCAAGAGGTAGGGATCTTTTCCTACTCATCAATATTATTATTCTTTTTGGCTAGAGCCATGTGAATAGTTAGGGATGTCTGAGCACGTTGGCCTTGGTCGGTCTCAAAAGCTTTGAATCGAGTGGAGAAAATCCTTATTTGTGTGGGCGTAAACAGTGCCAACCCGAGGGTTTAACTGTTCACGTGATTTTTTGATTTTTATGATGTTGAGTGATTCAAAATGAATTACTTGTATTTGTTAATTAGCCCGTGTCTGTGAGCTAATTTTACAGTGTGTGATTGTGAATTAAATAACATGGATTATTGTGAGTTAATTATGCTTATATACACATGTAAAATATATTAGCATGAATATTTTTAAATTGACATAATATGCATTCCCATATGCACTTGGGCACCTACTGGCGGGAATATTAGGGTGAGTACATGACATGAAAAGAGAACAAGGAAAATATTGTGTAAGAGAGAAAGGTGAAGATTTTTCGAAGAATTGTGTTGGGGTGTCCAACAATTCACGTCGGAGGGGGCCCATGGTGTTTCGGGTTATCCAGCAGTTAGCCTTGGAGGTGATAGATTTGCAGGCTTCGATGAGTAGTTTTGAGAATAAAAAGCTTTTGTTTTGAAAGCGATTTTCGCAATTGGCAGGCATGTGTGAGGGGAGTGAGGTGAGGACATTTCGAGACATAGGTTGACATGTAGACGTTCGGAGTATGGGATCATGTATTTACTTGGATGATTGTTTGCCATGACGCATGTGCACTTAGGTGGGGTAACCCATGTAGAAAATTATCACCTCTTTGGAACTTTCCTTCACTTTGTCGAGGATCACTTATTTGATCGGGGGAGTGAGAGGAGGACGACGGCCTCACACTAGAGGCCGCGTTTAGAAGAAGGTTGTGGCTTTGGTATTCGTTTTATATAACATGTACTAGAATTGTAAATTTTGATATATGTTTCAAAAGTTAGAAGTGTAATAACTCTTGAACTATTGGTATATAGTTGATAATTTTGTGAGTATTGATGCATGAAGACCCAAATACAGCCATTATCACCATGTGATTTGAGTCAGTCATTATGGCTTTGTTTAGACGGGTTGTCATGTGATTAGGACATGTTAGTATTTTGCGGTGACTCCCAGTACAAGGAGACTACATCGGATTTTCCGTGATTGGTGTCGGGTTACGAGCATCCGCGTGTCTGCGAGTTGACGGGTTGTCAGCGAGACACCACAGGTTGAGTCACATATATGCTTCTTGATCTTTTGATGTTGATATGTGTAAATTTCCTTGATTTTAGGAGGCAATCTGACATTCTACAGGCTAAGATATATGATTTCCAGATGACAAATGTTATCTTAGTTTCCAATATTACATATATATATATATATATATATATATATACTCTTTCTTATATATATATATATATAAGACCAATTACTTTAAGATAATATTTATTTTATATTATCAGATAAATCTGATATATGGAAATTTCAATCACTAGTATTTATCATATGTTTTTTATCCTTATTTAATGCTGGATGATTAATTTGTTTGCATTTTCAGAATAATGTATCGAGGTCGGGAGTGTAAATTGGGACGAGTTCAACATTATGATTACATCATGTTTGGCTCTTGGGAATGTTACAGTTCGGCTAGATTTTTTTCCCATGTTAATGCAATATGATTCACTCTTATCTTAGTTTATTTACTTATATAGATTTTGTAAGACTCGAGAAATTCCAATTTAAGGAAAAAGGGCAAAATCGTAATTTTGGTTAAAAATCCGAAATTTATTTTCTAGATCTTGGATGACAAAGCAGTTTCATACGTTGGAGATAGATCTCATGAAAATCTAAAACACGTATTAAAATTTTGTCTAATTAAAGAGACGGTCGGGTTAGCCTTGCGTTCTGAGGAGCATCGCGATTCGGTCTTAAGTAAAACAATTTTGATGCGACAGAAAGTCACATATAGCTGTACTCATGTGTCATAAAGTTGCATGGTAGAAATTATGAAAATGGACGACAAGAGATAAGCTAGGAATCAGCGGGGAAAGATGGACATAAACGTCATTTTGGAAAAGTTTAAGTCACAAAAGACAAAAAAGTTGTATAGTGTTTGTCTTCTCCGCTAACATAAGGTAAAGGTGAATTGGAAGGGGGAGGATGAGTGGTAGCGGGCGTGATTTTAGGAGAAGGTTAGACTTCTCTCTGAAATACGCCGCGATGGCCGTCGGAGTCTTCGGGATAAGAAGGGAAACTACTCTACGTGGAGAGGGCTTGGCGTGGATGCACTAGATTTGGGGTTTTCTCAAACTCGAGGAGTAGGGTTTCTCCCTACTTGGGTTTTTACTATTCTTCGTTTAAATACCATGGTAATGTTTACGGTTAGTTGAGGCCAAACCTTGTGGATTTTGATCGGTTTAAACCTTGGATGAAAATGCTTAGTTGAGACCTGACAGCCAGTATCATTATTCTGGACTGTTTGGGTTAAATAATGTGATGTGCTCTATAAATCATGTGACAGTTTGTTTGAGTGAAGATGGCCGTGAGCAGGAGTTCACCAAGTAGACGATAAATTATCTTGAAAGGAACATTAACCTAGGGTTTACTGCGACTAGGAAAGCGGTGATCACGAAATAATTTTGTGAAAATGCGTTTGGTCAGTGATTCAAGTGGGATTGCTCGTTGTTTGATCATTGCCGTGAAACTGTTTTGATGTGATGAAATGAGAAATTACATAATATGATTATGTATTTAAATTATGTGAATATATGCATGGTGATATAATTGCATGTGTTATATGAGTTATTGAAATGGCATCTACAATGCATTTCATATGCCTGCTTTGGGGAAATTTCTAGAAGTTGGAATTGTGAGTGCATGATATGGTTTTTGTAAAAGCAGGACATGGTTGAGGAATTTCACCCGAGGATGATATTAGGAATTAGGTTGGGGAGATGGGACCAATGGTCTCTGCATTTGGATAGGGACAAACGGCCCATTGGAGAAGCTCACCAACCAATTCGCCTCGGAGGAGTAGTCCCACTCTTATTTTACCGAATATTTGATCGTGTATTTCAAACGAATAGGTTTTGTCTTGAAATGATTATTTTCTCATACATGGCTTGAACAAATTGTGAGGGAATTAAGTGAAGGACTCGAGACATGGGGATAGCATGTAGACATTCAAGTAGGATCACAATTTGTAGCAGATGTATGTTGATACAGAACATTGCAGCACTTAGGTGGAAGTAGTGGCCCATAGGCGATTCCACTACTAAGCGTGCTTCATACAATAGGGGATATTATTTTCTGGTCTGGGGAGCATGCGAGGGAGGCTGGAGTCTAGAGTTGAGGATTAGAAGAAGAAAGCCAGGGATGTGGCTGTGGTTGATGATATATCATGTATTGAAATGTATCTAATTTTAATACACATGTATTGTATAAGAGTAATATTGTAACTCTTGTAACTGTTTGAGTATATAGTTGGATTCATAGTTAGGTATGTATTATAGTATACGTTTGGCAGATAAGTAGGCATATTCCTGTTATGATTGGATATGTTAATATATTGGATATATTGCCTTGTTGGGACAAGAGTATATGCAGGTTTGTATATGGGTGGGCTCCGTACAAAGGGACTACTGCCGATTCGTGAAAAATGTCGGGGTAACTTGGGCAATTCTCACGAGAGAGTCATTCAGTGAGGTTGACGGGTAGTCAACGGACCCTCGGGTTTGAGGCGTCATAGATTTGTTGGATTGCATATTGATATTTCTTTGTATTGTTCCTTCTTGAAATTTCTTGATAATTGTCGATGGTGAAACTTTGAAAGTCACATCTGAATTTCCTCTTGGATTATGGAAAAAAAAGCGATTTGTTATTTATTATTGCTTAGATTTGGTTGGGTTGATGTGTAAATGGATATTTAAAGATAGATTTAGATTCACAGACTCATCTTTGGATCTGCATCAGTGGTGAGATTAGGAGCTATAAGCACTTGTTATGGTTTAAAAGATATTTTGTTAAAATCAATCCTCGATAAATTGTGGGGATGTATAAACCCCAGTATGATAGAAGTTAGAATCAATGCTTTGAATGGAGCCCTAAGTTTTGTTTGGTATTTTACTTTTAGTAATTGTATGAGTTAGCAGCTAAATTGTTGGTTATGGAAAATAGACAACATGATTCAATACTAATTAGGATATTTTATATAATTTTTAGTGATACATATTAATAAGTTTAAACTATTTAAGATTTAGCAATTATTATATATAAATTTAGGTTTTTGTTTTATTTATGGAAAGAGTTGGTGACATGAATGAAATAATATGGGAAGGATAGAAAATATGAGGTAAAAATGAGGTTTGAGTCTAAAAATTCTCTTTTGCGTGAAGCTAACATCACTAGCTCACTACCAGTACTCTCTTCTGAAAAATGTCCTTCTCCTCCATTATTGTCTTTTAAATTTTGAGAAAATTTGTATGTCTTTTTTGTACTTTGTTCTCTCATTTTTCTTTTACCTTTTGAGAATCTATTATAAATTCAACATTCTAAGTCTTGAAAAGTGCATTTTCTATCACAGTCTTCATGGTTAATATCACCTTCAAGATGCATGATCAAGAAATCTTGTCTGATCTTATGAAGCATGAATAGAAACAAGTAGCGGAGTTTAAAGAATACGAGGCGATTAAAGTGATCCATGGGATGATTGTTATTAGGTATTTTGGGTCTCATATAGGGCTAAGAAATGCTGACATCTTACGGAATGATGGAATTCTACATTTGATAAAGAATCCATAGAAATGTATGGAACTGATCTAATTGCTCTAATTTTATTTGAATAAGAGTTTAGACCATTGGCCTTCACTTTTCATTTAATTTGTAGAATGCAGTTTCAACCCTCTCTTGGCATTAAGGTCTTCATCACATTCAAAGAAGATTTGAGTGATTAAATTGTTTTTCACAAGAAGCCTTGATTCAGCGTGAAAATTTTCAACCACCCAAGAGGCTACTTAATTAATTTCAAACAGTATGGTAAAGCAAATAAATTATGACTTTATTTATTTATTTTTGTGAATGAAAGGGTGTGTTGGTGATATTTCTCCTATTATTTTTTTAGTAAAAGTGTTTTTAAGAAAATCACGTATAAAGTATTTTCTGAAAATAATTGTGTTTCAAAACCACAATTTGTTTTTATATTTTAAAATATGTTTAGTAAACTTTATCAACGCGCTTCAATTTGTGTTTTTTGAAAAAAAACTATTTTCTAGACTAAAAATGTTTATTATAATGGAAGAGCGAATAAAACCTTGAACTTTGAAGTTTTTTACATATTAATCTGAACTACTAAGAAAAGTGGGCTTTTAATCCTAAGCTTTTGATTTTTATTGCATATGGAGCCTCGGTTCTCGAACCCTAAACCATGACTTGCATCCAACCTGGAATATGGCTTCCCTCATTTGGTTACATAAAAAGCCTTGAACTTTGATTTTGATTGCAAATGGTTGTTTATTGGTATCACATGGTTGTTTAATTAAGAAAATAGATAAAAATTAGTAGATTTTATTCTTCTTTCTAAGGTGGAAAAAGAGAGGGGGGGGGGGGGAAACCCTCTGCTTCTCTTTGAAGAGGTAGTTTATATAGTTGAAAGTAGTAGCAAAGGGGATAACATGTAATGGGTCGAGAGATCTCAATTCCAAGTCTCGATTCTTGTTAGGTGTAATGCTCTTATTTCTTGTTGGTACTAGTGAGGACAATGGTGCTCTTATTTCTCTTTATTACGTTATTATTTTGCATGGTGTACCTAATTTTGTTTCTTGGCAATGTTAGTTCAGTATCGTAACCCAGTGAACTCTCTGAAGAAGGCTTGAATCGGTATAGTGATGATTTGGGTAGTTTAGTTTCTAGTTCTTTCTAGTTGTTGTTCGAGTTGGATGCTTGGTTGTTGAAAGAGTGTGGAAATAAATCTATGACCTTACAAATTTTCCCTATTTGTTGGCTAGAAGAAAGCTATGCAAGTCGATTTCACTCAGTTTTTTGGGGTGATATTGTTCTTATTTGTCTTTATGAACGATTTTCCATAAAATTAGAAGGATTTAATTGTCCTCACGATTTCTCTCAAAATCAGCTTGAGAGAATTTTATGGCAATATAATTTTTCTTGTTAATTACTTTGTTGTATTATCAATTAA
Organism: Tetrastigma voinierianum; assembly: GCA_016808115.1. Lineage (NCBI taxonomy): Eukaryota > Viridiplantae > Streptophyta > Magnoliopsida > Vitales > Vitaceae > Tetrastigma > Tetrastigma voinierianum. Next base: position 332,550 of record JAEQBH010004873.1, on the reverse strand, counting down.
AAGGATGGCATTCCGTAGTCCTCTTGAATAACCGCATTCGTATGGCTTAAATTTCATGAGTATCTTGCGGTGGAAAGTTTATTTTGAGAAGAAAGAGGCACACAAGAAGGGATATTTTGAACAAGAAAATTAGGTGAAGAAATAACGATTGTTATCCACAGTGGGAATAGCGTAATGTGGAAATAAGACTGTTAAAGTAGATAAACTGTAACAACGTCTCGAGGATCAAAGAAAGCCTAACCTTTGCTTCTTTGTTCTCTTTTCATACCTTCCATCGTTTCTTCCTTAGATTCAGGTTTTCTTTTCCAATAAAGTGGTTTCTTCCACATCGATTTGGGTTTGCCTTTGTTTTTTCGTGTTTTTGTTGTCGACTTCTTGCGTCGTGTTTTGTTGCAGACTTGTTGCGGTGGGTAGTTGTGTCGTCGACGGTTAGCTTCTTCGTGCATTTTGGCGTTGGCAGTTCAGATGACAAAGTTCAATCCTACAAAGTCATTAAATCAAATCATGTTCGTCAATATGTGTTTGAGCCTGAAAACATGTCTCTAAAATTGTGTCTATGTCGCATGAAATTACTTGGTACCTCGAGAATGTGTGTGGGAAATACAGTATCATCCCACGAGTTAATGTTTTACTTACTAATTAACTCACAGAAATTGAACTAGCCCTAACCTTATCTCGTGAGCACAAGGTGAGATTGAATTGAAAAACAAACTACTTTAAAGAAAGCTAAAGCTAAGATTTCTAACTAACAATTGGGTGAGAGGTATATGATGAAAAGTGAGGGCCTAGGGTTTTGACTTCATCTAACAATTCCCTATGGAAGTTTCTGTAGTCTGGAGTAGTGTTCAAAATTCTATAATCATGTGTGGATTCACCTTGACACATGCTATTCTTTCTGCTTGACCCAACAATCAATCTTTGGAAGAGCTGTTATCTCTAGACCTCAAACAAGTATGACTAAAGATGCATTAAACATTTGAAATCTATATTATAAAAGCCCATAAATATCTCTATTCTCTGGGTAAACATGATGTCTTCATGAAATTACTTAATAATTGTTTCTCAACCTCAAATTAGGTCACAAATCATGCTAATGGTGATCAAGCAATTACAAACACGAAGAACTAAATAAAACATTCACTATAATGAAATCCAAACATCAAAGATCACAAATAAACCTTACTCCATAGTTCCTTGTCAAACCTATATATTAAAGTTTAGAACATCTAAAAGGGTTTACCATCAACGAGACAAATGAAACATAAATAGGAGAAAGAATACATAAGTGTGATGAAGAATGTTGAACTCATATCATTCCTCTCTGGGTGATTCACGAGCTTCTTTCCCCTCCGCGTCTCCCAATGAATCTAAATTGCTTCAACTAGTTGGTCGGAAGGCGGTCGCTACTCCTTATCTGCAAATTAAGTAATTCCAGGACAATTTCATGGATTTTCACGGGGTTTATGGTCCCACCTCAATGAGAATGAGGGAACTTGTGGGAGGATCTGGGTGCAATTAGAGGTTTGTGGGGGATCCTTGGTGTGGAGAGACTTCAACGTGGTTGTTTCCTAGAGAGATAGGGTGGAGAATCTCGAGTTCTGAAGATTTTCCCAGGATAATAAATGAGTTGGAGTTAATCGTTTACACCTAACTGAGGGCTCCTTTTACTTGGAGAGGGGCCTTATCAGCAGAGAATGACGGATTGGTTTCTAGTCACTGAGTTGGGATGCTCATTTTGGATGGGCTCTACGTAGAATGAATATGAGATCCGCCGGATGTTTCCAGATTTGCTCAGTAGGAGGTTGTTAGTTAGGGGGCCTCTTCCTTTGATTTGGAAATATGTGATTAAAGGCGGATGGGTTTAAGATTCTTATAAATGTGTAGGTTTTTTAAAGTCGGAGGGCATGCATTAGTGATTCACGTTCTTCAAGAAAAATTGAAAGCTCTCAAAGCAAAGCTTGGAATATGGAACAAAGGGAGGGGGGAGGGGGGTGGTATGGAAGAAAGGATGCTTTGAAGAAGGTGGCACATTGGGATGCAATTGAAGCCTAAAGACCCCTTACTTTGATTGAGTCAAAGGGAGAAAGTATGGTGGCGCTCAAGGCATGCAAATTTGGGTCTTTGTAAGAGAAACGTTATAGGCAAAATCAAGAGAGAAATTTGGCAAGAAGGGGACATGTGAGGTAGTTTCATAATGGAAAACTCTCCACGAGAGAAGGAACCATGTTAGAAGTTGAAGATAAATTATGTTTAGCCAGATAGTGTTTAAAGCTGAATATTGTAAATGACTTCAGATCCTTCTTAGCCAGCCCTTGAGGAATGGTGGACTAGCTGGATGGTTGTTGTTAAAGTATTAATCTAGGAGGCCTCTAATTTAGAGGCGCCTAGAGGGAAGAAATTGTACGGATCTATGAGGCTTTGCACATGGTGACAAGGCCTATGGGCGGGATGGTTTTACAATGCCTTTTGGCAATTCAGTTGGACATCATGAAAGGAGGAGAGAGTTATGAGGATGTTCAAGGAATTTTCTGAAACTAGAAAGTGTTGAGGAGCTTAAAGCACCACTTTTCTTGTCATGATTCAGAAAAATGAGGGCAAATGACTTCAAGGACACTATATAGACCTATTAACTAGCCCTAATGGAGTTTGTACAAGCTGCTTATCACAAGTTCTAGAAAATATAGGCTAAAAGAGGTGCTGTAAATTGATGAACAAAGCTCAATCTACTTTTGTAGGAGGGTGACATATTTAGATGCTTCTTTAATTTACCAAATGAAGTGATAGATGATGGGTATTAAATATACTCATTTATTCCTATGTTTTTGTGTTATTATATATAAATAAGTGTTCTAATGCCTAAATGTTAATCTTTGTGTGGAGTCGACCATTGAATGCATACAAGAGAAATCGGAGAAATCGGGAGCGAGAAAACAAAGCAAAAAGTGTCGATGCAAACACACCGCTATAGCATCGGCACTAGCTTTAATGTTTTCCTTTATAATATGACCTCCACGCCAGAGATTTATATATGGATGGATTCTACCACTTCAAGTGCTTTCAAACGGGGTGCAAAGAAACCAAATTTGGAATCAGGACCGAGAGAGTTATGGTCGGTGCTAGTTGTGGAAACCCTGAAGGTTCATGGTCGTGACCACAAGCCTTTTCGTGGCCATTGTGTTTTCATCATGCGTGTGATGCTGATCTCGAACATCCATGGTCGTGACCACGATGAATTGTGGCCAAACATCAATTTACCCAGCCCATTTTCGACCCCATTCTCGGAGGCTTATAAAGGAACACTATCTAGGAATTATTAGGACGATTTGGGTTCATAGGGTTCCTAGCCCTAGGGTAAGGCATCTTGGAAGGGAGAAACTTGAAGAGAAGATTCTGGAAGGGCAGGAGACGGGGCTTTCACTCCAAACTGTTTATTCTCTCCTCATATCTACCATTCTTCTCTTATTTTTCATGGTTGTAATTCTTTTCTAGTTGCCTTGATTTAGTTGGTTCTTGGGGCTTAGATGTAAATGAAGACTAGTTCTATTGTCTCTATTAATTTCAATTGTGATTGATGTTTGTCTTCATACATATAATATTTGAGTTGTTAAGTTTTTATCTTAATTCATGTGGGTGATTGACCAATACTTGCATGGTGTGTGGTTCAATTCAACACCTGAGAAGTGAGAATTGAATTAGACCATGGATGAATTACCATTTAATTGTCATGAGAAAGAGATATAAGTGAGATTAGGTGTGGTATTGGAGTTTCTTGAATGTATTGCATTCTGAGGTTTTGAGGTTGAGTAGAATCTGAAATACCTAGTAGGGGTAGGTTGTGTGAGAGTTATTGAGAGAGATTCGCAATTACAGTGAATCTCCATCAACATATGATTCTACACTTCACGCTTTCCAACGAATTCCAAGAACCGCAAATTTGGAGTTCGGACGAGAAAGATATGGCCTCGACAATTTATGCTTGCGACCCTGAATTCATGATGCGCAACCACAACCTTTTTTGATGCTCCATTGGGTTTTTGTGCATATGATCACGACCACACGATGGGCTGACAACTCTAGCCCATTTGGCCCATTCTGGAGGCACATTAAAGAAGACGATCTGCAGGGTATTAGGAGGGTGATTTGGGAGTCCTTTGGGTTTCTAACCCTAGATGAGGCGCTCTGGAAGGAGGAAAAGATGGAAGAAGAATGAGACGGGGCTTTCACTCCAATTTGTTATTCTCCCCTCTATCTCATTTTCTTTATTATAGTTTGCTTAATTCTTTCATATGTTTTAGTTAGTTTTACATTGGCTTAGATGTAATGTCAGAGACTTCGTTTGTATGAATCTTTCTTAATTTAGGTTGATTGATGTTCGTTTTTCATACGTAATATTTAGTGGTTCGTTTTGATCTTAATTCATGTGGGTGATTGGCCAATACTTGCATGATGTGTGGTTCAATTCGAGACTTGAGAAGTGAGAATTGAATTAGACCATGGATGAATTACCATCTAATTGTCATGAGATAGTGATATAAGTAAGATTAGGTGTGGTATTGTTAGGGGTTTTCTTGGTGTATTGCATTTCCCTAGGGTTTTGGGGTTGAGTAGAGATGCAAAATACCTAAATCCACAGGGGTAGGTTATGAGGTTATCGAGAGAGATTCACTGTGCATTCTTGCAGTATCAACATAATGAAATGAACATTGAATGATTGGGTGTAGAGAGTTCATATAGGCTTGGGTAATTAAAATCTATTCCCTAAGGTTTTGATCTTGGTCTTTGTTAATTTGAGGATTCTTGCAAGTTAATTTAGTTAAATTTGTGCCTTTACAAATTTTCCATCATCAAATAGAGCCTAAACTATGTTAAATTGGTATAATATCCCGATCCTCGTGGGATGATACTCTTACTTTCACTTTATTACTTGAACATGTGCGTTGCACACTTAGACGTTCTTATTTCATATACCCGTTTCATCCCTATCCAATGAATCTATGATGAAGAAGAAGGAAAAAGAATTTTAATAAATTGGATATTGAAAAGTTTGTGATCAAATCAATTTAAGGAACACTTTTCGGGGGTGTTATAGAAGATGGGGTTGAATGATAAATGGGTAAGCTGGATAAGATGGTGTATTTCTACAACCTCCTTTTTAGTTTTGATTAATGGTAGCCTAGTAGGCTTTTTTAGGAGTTCTAGAGGGTTGAGACAATGTGACCTTCTTTCTCCGTACCTGTTTGTCTTGTGAATGGAAGCCTTATCAGTTCTTATAGAAAGCCATCTCAAAGGCTCTTTTTTTTAGGTATAGAATGACGGATAGAAATGATGAATTAGTGAAAATTACATTTGTTTTGTGAAACGACCTCTTATTTTACGTAAAGATCGATGGAATGGTACACCTTAAATTTGTAGTTCTTTTGTGGTTGAGAACCTGTTCGAGGTTGAGAGTCAATTTGGAGAAAAAACACCGAGTTATGGTTGTGGAGGGTGGAAGAATTTAGAGGATTTGGCCTTGGAATTTAGAGGGTCTGGCCAGGGCATCCCTAACAACCTACCTTGGTGCTTTCAGGATGCTTCATAATTCTAATATGGAGGATGGAGTAAGGGAAAAAATTAGGAAAGAAACTTACTTTGAAGGTAGTATATCAAAGGTGGAGAGACACCTCTTATAAAGCACCAGCAAACCCACACATTTACTTTATGTCCCTTTTTTACTTGCCTAAGGGGATAAAGTCTAGACTGAAGAAAATCCAAAGGGACTTTCTTTAGGGTGGAGGTAAGTTGGAGAGGAATACTGATTTGATCAATTGAGGTGTCGGTTGCTTACATGTATGAGAAAGGGGTATGGGCATTTAAAGCCTAGATATCCTAAATAAGGCTTTATTAGGCAAAATGGAAAACTAGAGGTTAAGTGGTTAAGGACAATCCCATGTGGAAAAAGGTTATCAGACGATATTAAGGCTGAAGAGGGGGCTAGTTCTAAGTAGGGGGTGAGTTTAGTGGATCTACAGAAGGACATTGTGAAGGAAAACAGATGAAATAAGGCCCATTATTTTGTTTAGGCGATAGCAGTGAAGTAAACTCTGGAAGAATCTTTGGTGACACCTTGGGTGAGATGTTTCCTCCTTGTATACTTTGTTGGAATGAAAGCAGACAATAAGTAGTTGATGTTGGGACCTTCTGAGCGGAGGGAATGGGTTGGAAGATCCTTGATTGGGAAGCAGTTGAAGTCTAGAACTTCCATAGGCTGGACAATAATAAAGCCCAGCAGAATGGTGAAAGATGGTGCACTATGGAAGGAAAAAATGGAGATCTTCTCGATTCTGGCTAGTTTTGGCTTGCTGGAGATATGTGAGATCTCAGCGGAGTCCACTACAAAAATGCGTTTGGACCAATTCTTTTCTAAAGGTATCACTTCATATGAGGAAATTTGGCGGAGGAAAAAGTTTTGCTCTGACGGCAAAGAAACTTTGATTGGAAATACGTACACTTTTAAATCTCTCTGGAAAGGACTTGCTTCCCCTGTTAGTTGTTCCCAGCCGTTGTGGATTGCCTGGCGACTCTTATCGATTCACGGTTTCATGGGTTTGACTCAACGCCATGGTGCGCAAGAGTCTTTTCAGTTGGTCTGGTTCAGTAAAAAGTCGTTGGCTAACAACTCCCTTGAGCCTTCTTTGGGCAATATGGAAAGAGAGAAATACGATTGTTTTTGAGGATGAGGTTTTTTATCCTACAAGGGTGAAGCTCTCCTTTGTGATGCTGAAGGTAATTTCTTAGGTGAGGTAATTCCTAACGTGGATTCTTGATTAAATGCCATGGTAGGGTGGTGAATCGTTGTTTCTATCCTCTTTGTAGTAGTCAAGCTCTCACTATGACATAAGTGATCTAGAAGGTCTGAACTGGGGATGGGTTTCATCCTATGAATGATTTTTTGTCGGTGTTTGAAAATGGTGGGGCTTTTGTTTGGATTTGTGTGGATTTGGTTCAAGCAGTAGGGGTTGTTTGTTCTAGGCTAGCGCCCAGTGGCTTAAAGTAAAGTGTGAAATGGTAGCAGCCGAAGGTTTAAGGTCGCTGGCTTGATAACATGGGGCTAATGGAGAGTGTCCTCGGGTTATATCCACCGCGTTATGGCAAGTAACATATAGTCAAGCCATAACCCGGATCTTTGTTTAACACTATAAAACCAACCCTAGAACCACTCCTAATTGAGGATTAACCACGGTGTGTAATGCATTCAGTCCCATTCGGTTTAAAACCACAGCACTCGAAGCCTGCATTTGAACAAACAGTAGAGTATCTCAAGAATATCAGGTGCATCTACTGATAAGTATACCTTGTACCCTAAAAAAGCGCATGGCAAGTATTGACCAAAGTAATGACATTAGAAATGGCTTTACCCTAGATTAGAAGTTGGGGACCATAAATCACGATACTGTAGCATTAATACTGAACTGACACAACGGCAACCCCAGAAACCAAGCTATACCTTCTCTTCTAGGCTATAGGAGCTTAGCTAAGCATCATGAGTTGTCATCCTCAAGGGAGTGTTGTGACCGAAAATGAAAGGAGAGAAGAGCAAAGCAAACCCTAAAATGAAAGCTGCGGGACTTCTATTCAAATGCAAAAAGTTGCTTAGGGTTACAAAACTATGGGGGTTTATATAGTCCACCCAAAGTGTGAAAATACAAAATCTTATAAATATTGACTTTAAAAGGGACAAGGTGAAGTAATACACCAAAGCGGATCGTTTGGGATCAAATATACCACAAAAATCCAGAGCTACTAGCTATCTGTAGGAGAATTTAGCTAGCATAGCGAAATTTATCTTTAATAGGAATTTAGCTAGCTAGCCGAAATTCTGGAGATGGCCAGTGGAAAATTTAAGCTATCAACGGTGAGATTTATTGTACAAGCGAGGCCCCATGTGAATCAGCGAAATTGGTTGAACCCAGCTAAGGCACGATGAGATTTCGTAGCTAGCGAAATTATAACTAGCGAATTTTAGGCTATGATTGCGAAATTTTCTTAATCTGACGAGCCCACCGCAGTATAGCGAAAATTCTGGGGTACTCAACTGCATCCTGTTTGCTCTTGCATCCTCTCTTGCACTCCTTGTTCGTCACTTTGCCTTCATTTCTTCATTGAATCTTCATATTTATTGCCTCGGCTCGAGTGAAATCATCGAGGAATCTCGCATTCAACACCAATCTGTGAAGCTAAAGCTTCTTGTTTGAAGTTCTCAAAGCAATAAAACTAACCAAACAATCGAAATGGCATTAGTGGCACTAAGGGGACTTACAATCAATTGGCTGATATGATTAGTGCGCAAGCGCTCAAAGCCTATCTGAATAGGGTTCAAATAGCACTTTTAGACACTAATCAATTACTATTACTAATTATAACATGTATTCTATTTAAAAACTTTTTGATTGTTGGGGTGGTAAGTTTTTGTTTCTACCCTTTCTTGCTATATAGCTTTAGTGCCCCTGTATACTTCTTGTATACTTTGGGGTGTCCATGCTCTTTTTTGGTTTAATACATGTTCAATTTATTTTGAAAAATCCTCCCAGTGAAGCCTTAGAGGCCCCTTTATAAGCCTTACTCACAATTTGAGCTTGAAATGGGCTTTTCAAATGTTGTTGATGCAGACATCCATGTTGACTTTGATGTGCGTGTAAATACAACTCTACAGCTTCTCTCTCTCTCAAGAGTGAGATTAAGGTGATGAAAGAAATTTTGCTGGCTGAAATATCTTCATCAAAAGTATGATGGAGGAAAAGAGGTACAGACTCAGGCTCTCATTTTACCCTCATTTTATCCTTCACATATTATTTCATTCATTTCAACAACTCTTTTTCAAAAAATAAAATAATCAAATTTATATATGAATGAATTTTAAATTCCAAATGGTTAAAATATATAATATGTATCACTAAAAATATGAAATATCATAGTGAAATAATTAAGTACTTAAGTTGTATTAAATAGATGGTAGTTCACTTTGTACTATCAGCAAAGAAGTATTCTATACAAAGCCAGACTTCATTCCAGTATGTAGTTCTAACTCTATCTTTCTCGATTTATACATCTTTAGAAGTTTATTTGGGATTGATTTTAACTATAGTATCTTTAACCTGTAAGTTTTTTTTGTTGGTATGTTGTTATAGCTCTCAATCTATAACTTTAGTGGTGGTGCTCATGGGGTGAATCTTGTAGAACCTTACATCTATCTTTTGCTATCCATTTAATACCTCCTTGATCAAATATAGCAATAATGAATCTGAAATAGATTTATACCATAATCCATGTGGCTCAAATAGTAACCATCACTTGAATTATCAAGAAATTTCAGTATAGATAATGTAATTAAATCTGCATACTAATCAACAAATCTATATAAGCAAGTAAATTAAGATAAGGTAGAATCATAATGTAAATTAACATAGTAAAAAATCTAGCTAAGTATGTAATATTCTCAAAGAGCCAAACAATGTAATCATAATGTTGAACTAAGCTCCCTATATCTACACTCTGACATAAAACATTATGCTAAAATGCAAAAAGAAATCATATGAAGGCATTAAATAAGGATAAAGAAACATGTAACCACACAAATACTAGTGAATGGAATTTGTATATATCATATTTCATTCAACATAATAATAAAATAAATGTTATCTTAAAGTAATTGGTCTTACTAATATATATATATATATATATATATATATATATATATATATATATATATATATATATATTAGAAAAATTCGTGAAAATTGTTGTGATCAGATGCTAATTCCTTCAAATGCATAGGGAATGGAAAGCTTGGAAAATGGCTCAAAACAAAGTAATCGATCATATCAACTATAATTAGCATACCAATTAGATGCTTTGCTGACAAAGGAAAGAATTTTGAAAAATGAGTCTAAAACTTCTAAGTTATTTATTGAAATGCATTGGGCATCCATGTTTGAATTTCTGGAAGTCACTTTAATAAGGTGGATTACGGAAGGTGGTTCACAATTGTTTGCTATAAGTTGGCTGGTTATAAACTAAATAATTTTTATAATAAAATTTTATAAATTGTAGTATTATTAATTGTTTGAACTATCACCTGTACGTTTACATATATAAATTCCAGCTCTCATTAAAGGATTAACACTAAATTATAAGTTTAAAAAGGTTCAATGGAATATACAAGAAGGAAAAAGTAACCAGGATGCATTCTAGAGGAACTTATGAAACCAGGATCCCCTTTTCTTTTCATATAAAAATTTAATGAAACATGATGAGAGTAAGTGGAAATAGAAACTTTTATGAAAAGTAACCAAGTCTAGATTTCCCTCATTATGTATGTTCGGATGTTGGACACTCATTCACTATTGGTTTACCAAGCAATGGCCACTGTGAAGTATGTGCCCATGGGTATAAACTCTTGAGTTGATGTAGACAGAGTCGAGAGAGGTTACATTAGGAAACACAAACATAGTGTGTGCTGTGTCGATACTCCATTAATGTCGCTACAACAATTTCCTCTATCCACTAGAGGACACATGCAGTTTCAAGTTGCCTTGGGTCTCCCGCACTAAAGATGGTGGAAAAGGTTTTCAAACTCTGACATTGTCTATCATTCATTGATTTTAAGTTTTCTCAAAGAGAGAATTCAGCAGGATCCTTATTCCATATCTTCTCAACTTTTGGCAGCGATGTTAGAAGGAATTGACTCAACTGAGTGACTGTTACACCTTCATTTGCATTCGCATCAATCCCTTCCACATCAAAAACCTCTTCTAATGAAATACAATCCTCTTGCTTTTAGAACTTGTAGTCTTTGTAACCTTTTCAGCATACAAAATGGAAAAATATTCAACAATTTTCCACATGATTGTACCTGCACATCTGTTAGTTTGTTGATGCATATACACCACACGTTAACTTCAGTGAGATGTCCAATGCTTCAGCAAAACATAGCCAACCTGATTTTGAAAGTGATCTTCTGTATCATATGTTCACTGAACATTCCTATTATTGTATATAAATACGTTTGTTGCTTCATTCAATAGGTTAAGAAGTTCTCTGGAAGCTTCCTCTCAAGTTTGTTTTCTCTTTAGCCATTTTATCAAACATCAACATGGTATCAGGCATGGATGATACATTCACGCGATCTCCTTGGGTTTGTGTTGATGGCCTCGCCTAAGAGATCTTCCTACACCATCTCGTCTTCTTCACAATCTATAATATGATGACTATTCCTTCCACCACTTTACCATCTATCTCTCCATCAAATTGGATCGATCCAACTTCTACGTATTTTCTGAAATCTCAAGATTCTTCCTGCCTTTGACCTTGATCTGGAAGTGTTTCTTCTCGGCCCAAAACCTAAACCAGGTGAGTTTATTTTTTATTCTACAAACTCAAATGTTCTTCTTACTAATCCTAATTATAGATCTTAGATAAGACTTGATCAGTTTGTTATGAGTTGGCTTCTCTCATCAATCTCAGAACAAATGTTGGAATCACACGTGTTCACTGTAATCTGTGGTAAGTATGGGATTTGTGCTTGAACAATTATTATTCTCCACCAAAATAAAATACGAGCACTTCAATTGCGTTTCTCGTTGCAAACTCTGAAAGAAATGGTTCAGATTAGCAGGGATTATGTCCAAGAATGAAGTCTTTGGCTACCTCCCTCATTGCTGTTGGACAACAAATCTCATATGATGAATTGATTCTATATATCACTTGCTTAGAGGCCCTAGGGCCCGTTGAAGATCTGTGATTGTGGTGCAACCTCAGGAGGGAATCAGTTACTCTTCGAAGATTCAATATATGCTTCCAGCTCATGAGATGAGACTTGAGAAAGCTTAGGGCACTACAACAATGAATTTCTCACACTCAACCGCTCATTTTGTTCACAAACAATTTTCTCCAACATCGCATTTTCGAGGCTCTCAGAGAGCTCCAACATCGCATTTTCGAGGCTCTCAGAGAGATCGATATAACAGAGGAGGTGAAGGTCGTTTCTTTTCCAATGGTGGACATGCTTCTGTATAACAAAATACCTGAGTGCCTGTGTCAGAGTTTGTGGAAAAACAGGCCATACAACTGTAAAATGTTTTTACAGATTTGATCTTCAGGATCAAAATCAAACTCAACTTCAGAAGCTTTCATATGCTATTCCTGAAGAAGAATCCTCAATACCAGTTCAGCAATCTCAAGCCTACATTGCTTCTCCAACTACTTTGAATGATGTTAACTTGTTTTGTGATAATTAGACTACATCATGTAGCTGCAACAAGAACGACTCTATGACTACCTGCAAATCAGAATACTCTGGAAATGGTAATCTTGCTTTTTGGTGATGGCTCTCATCTCCTATATAACACATATTGCAACTTGTTTTGTCTCCCCTACCTCACGATCTCTTAGTCTCAGAAATATTATGCTGGTTCATCAATAACCAAAAATCTCATAAGTATCTCCAAATTTACTCTTGAAAATGATGTTACTGTGGAATTTGACTCTACTTGCTGCTATATTAAGGACAAGCAATCGAAAAAAGTCCTTCTACAAGGAGCACTTAAGAATGGCCTCTACCAGCTACACTTGCCTCAGAACCTCATTACAAGTTACCACATAATGCAAGCTCAACTTCACTTTTCTCTCAATAATGCTCTAGTTTCCATACAGTTTTTCCTTCCTATGAAGACAATAATTTAGCTTCAGCTATGTCTTGTAATGTTGATACTACAATTTTAGATTTGCCTTGTAATACACAGTCTCTAATGACACTTTGGCACAGTAGGCTTGGTCATCCAAATAGACTGGTCTTAAACAAAGTATTATCTCAGTTGAATATCAATGTTTCCTCTTATGCAGTTGTTAAGTTTTGTGATGCTTGTCAGTATGGTAAACTGCATCAAGCTTCTTTTCCACCTACTCTTCTTCACACTACAGCACCATTTCAAATAATTCACTCCGATGTTTTGAGGTCTGCTCCTTTTCCTCTCAGCATTGATGGATATAGATATTATATCAGTTTTGTGGATGGCTACAGCAAATACACTTGGATCTTTCCTCTTCCATTAAAATCTGAGGCAACTACTATGTTTGTTTTCTTCCTTATTAGGTGAAAGGCAATTTGATTCTAAAAAAATCTGAATATGTTCAAACAGATGAGAGAATATATTCAGCCAATGACCATGAATTAGGAATCATTTTCAGACATCCCTGTCCATACACATCAACAACCAGGCAAGCAGAAGAAAACATAGGGTATAGTTGAAATCGGTCTCTCACCTTACTTGCTCAGAGTTTCCATGGTTTGAAGTTTTGGTGGAAGCGCGTTTGTTTCAGCAACTCATTAGGTGTCTTCTTACTCCTGTTGTTAGGAAGCTCTCTCCTTTTGAAGTTCTCTATGGTAGAAAACTAGATTATATAAGGCCCATTTAGTTAGCAAAAATTTTATTTCTATCGAAATTCGAATATGAAAATTTTCCAGTGTATTATAATCTTTAGTTTTCATTTTTCGGAAAATACGTTTCGTACTTAGGGTGGTTGAAAATAAAGAATAGAAAATCAAAGTTTTGTATAACCATTTTCTAGCGAGAAATGAGTTAATGAAAACAATGAAAATGTGTTTTTAAATCACGGGTTACTATTCATAATCCCGTGTTTCGTGAGTCTTGTGAAGAAAATCGGGGAAGTGGGAGAGACGAAAGGGAATAAAAGAAGAAAAGAAGAATCCGGTGTTTTCATTTTATCCAATCCACCAATCCCGTGTTTTGAATTTAATTAAAATGAGAAATATAAATTGTTTTCTAATTTATATATATAAAATATTGAAAATAATTGAATTCATTTTCTTTGTTTCAAAAATTTGTTTCGTCTTCTCTATTAACTAAAAAGCGCGTTTTCCTTGTTTTGAAAAGTTTGAATCTGAAAGCAAATTTTACACAAACAGGGGGCTAAATATCTCAAGGTATTCGGTTGTGCTTGTTTTTCGTATCTTCAACCTTATAACAAACATAAGTTGGCCTTCTTAGACATCAAGTGTCTTAGGTTATAGTCACTATGAGAGGATACAGGTGCTTACATCCTGCTGGACATATATATATGTTGCCAGAGTGTTGTTTTTATGAAAATTCATTCCCTTACAAGTCCTTGTTTATTTCAAACAACTCAGCATCTTTTCTACTAAAAATCCTGGAGCTCCGGCTTGCTTTGTGTTTCTCCTTTATCTTCAAAGACAGGTCATGGTTCATTCTTGAAGTGTTCTTCTGTTACTTCAAATCCTCTAGTGCTCTCTCTTCCCAAATCAACAAATTAATCAAACACTTCCAGGTCAACACCTTAATAATTCATCTGCATCCTCTTCCTCATGTCAGCATTTTAATTGTTCTTCTCCCTCCTTTTCCAAACAGAATTCTGATGTACCCTTGGTCCAGGTACCCTTCATCTCTTCTTCTTCCCCTACTGAACCGTCCCCTTCTTCTAGTGGCCGGTTCTTACTCGTCTAAAAAAACGAAACAACACTATTTATTGCCTTTCCTATTACCATCTACACATCATCAATGCAGACCAGATCAAAATCTGGTATATTCAAACAATCTTCAGCCACAGTAACTGCTTATCCAAACTAAGCAAATGTATCTCTTGCTACTGATCCTAATTGGAAAAAATCCATGAATGATGAGTATCAAGCTCTTATTTGTAATCATACTTGGATCTTGTTCTAACCAACTACACTTGGCAGTTCAATGTAAATAGGTCTTTCGAACTAAACTCAAGGTTGATGGGTCCTTGGACAAGTATAAAGCCATATTAGTTGCAAAGGGATTTCAGCAAACACCTTTGTTGATTTCTCTAAAACTTTCAGTCCAGTGATTAAAGCCTCTACAATTCGTATTGTTTTTACTTTAGCTGTTCAGAGGATTTGGGACATTCCAGTAATTGACATCTGCAATACTTTTTAAATGGTGAACTTCAAGAGGAGGTTTATGTGGCTCAACCTGAAGGCTTTATTGATCCAACTAAACACGCATGTATGCAAATACGAAAGTGTATATATGGCTTAAAGCAAGCTCCTGGAGCTTAGTTTGAAGCTGAGAGGATCTAATAGACTGGGGCTTTCTATAACTCAATGATTTTAGATATACGTTTGTTATATTCAAGCATGGAAGGATGTTGCTGCAGCTACTTGTTTTATGTTGATGATATTCTTATCATTGGCGAGAGTCAAGATGATATGCAGCAGATTATTAAAGATCTGCAAATTCAGTTTGCACTCAAGACACTTGGTTCTGTCAATTATTTTCTTGGTTTTGAGTCAATCAAAGTATGCTGCAGACTTGTTACAAAAAGCCAGCATGGCTGAAGCAAAACCATGTCCTACACCTATGTGTTTAAGCAACAACTTCTCTACCATAGATAGTGAACTCTTCTCTCAACCTTCTCTGTGGCTTTGTGGTATCTCAACCTCGGATTTTTCTTGTTATTGATGAGAAAATGATGAAGTTTTGTTGCATGGCATGCTTTCTGTTGGTGGAGAGGGGGGGAGGGAGAGGGGGAGGAGGAGGGAACAAAGCATACACTTGCGAGAAACGTTGGAGTGGATCAGATTTGCAGCCATTTCAAGTTAACATTAAGCCAATTTTACAAGCTCCTACTGTTGCTCAGTGGAGACGCTTGTAGCGTTTTTCCTCAGGTAGTATGTAAGGCACTTTGTCACATGAAAGCATTCTTTAAACCAGCTCCTTTCTTGAGCTCTTGAGGATACTCTGATGCAGACTGGGCAGAAAACCTTGGATGATACAAAAGAAATCTCTGTGAGTGGTGTGTGCATTTTTTTCTTAGGCAATCATGCTTTGTGGAGTTCCAGAAAACAGGAGAGTAGTGGCAAAATCCAGCACTAAGGCGGAATACAGGGCTTTATCTAGTGCCTTCTGACTTGGTTTGGATTCAAAAATATCTTGACTGAGAGTGGTGTTAATCTTTCTCCAGACACCTGTTCTTTGGGTGACAATCTTGGGGTTCAAGCTTTAAATGTAATCCTGTCTATCATGCCAGAACAAAACATATAGAGATAGATGTGCATTTTATTGAAAATTTAGTTTCTGATCACAAGCTTGAGGTGCGCTATGTTCCCAATGAATCTCAACCTGCAGATTTACTCACCATGACATTACCTATGGAACAATTCAGGATGTTGTGTCACAAGATTACCATGAATGATTCTATCTAGCTTGAGGTGCCTGTTGATGCATATGCACCCACATGTTAACTTCAGGTAAATTCAATGGTGCTTTAACAAACAAAGAGTGCTTAAGCAAGCAGAGCCAACTTGCTGCTGAAGTCTTTGTATCTAATCTGTTCTAGAACATTTCTATTGGTATAATGCGCTGTGCTTCATTCAATAGATTAAAGAAGTTCTCTGGAAAACTTCCTCTCAAGTTTTATTTCTCTTTAGCATTTTATCAAACATCAGCAAGTATTCTGCATCCCACTTGTGGTCATCTGCAGAAGGAATTCCTCTGTCCAACTCTCAAGTTCCTTAAAGATCATCCAAGATGACTACAAGATGGTCTTCTCATCCTTCATCCTTTTATGTAGTCAGCTGCTCTTCCCTCTTCACTCACTGGAATGAGGCCTTTTCGACTACATGCCATGATTTAAAGGAAGCCTCTTGCTTGTAAGTCTTGTGTGTATGTATACAAAAGGCCTTAGTTTTGCAGTTGATATTCAAGGACAACCCTTGCCTGATCAGGTGATTGAGTGATGAGAAAAGGACTTTCAAGTAGTTTTGCACATAGTTTGTTATCTGTTGAGTATCTTTGATGGAAAGGGTTCTTTTATTTTCCAGTTTCCTCAGAGTGAAAGTGATGGAAGATCGATAAAACATGGGGATTGTGGAGAACGCAGATGGGGTGTACCATCATAAATTTGATTGAAATTGGTGATGGAATTTCCTCGTCAGACTGGCTCCAAGCTCAGCCATAGAATTTTCTGGTCAGGCTTACAGTGTGTCTAAAAATAAGAGTCTGAGCTTCAGCATGTGCAAAAAACTTGTGCAGGTGAGAATTCTGGATATTTTGTTTATATTTCATCTTCTCTTTTTCTGCTCTAGTAGTGAGAGAAATTTCTGTCTGAGCTAAAAGAGGACCATTATTGGCATTTTTGTTCTTGCATTTCATTTTTGGTGTTGTTCATTTCTCTCTTCTTTCTTTTTTTTTAACATTCTTCCTTGTGATACCTCCATTTCATAAAACGACTTCTAGTGTAGAACTGAAGCTGGTTGTTGTTGGTTGGAACACACTAATATGTGCTATTGATAAGATTCTCTGTAGGCACTGAAGTCAAGTACGAGACCAAGGAAGGAAAAGTGAAGAGAAATGTTAAAATTTTTCTTTCTTGGTGGTTGGGCATAAATTTTTGTAAATTATATTACCAACCACAGCCAATGAGATTAGAAAAGGCTTTAATTTTCATGTCTAGCTTTTGTAATGACCAAGGAAATGTTCAGTTCATATATAAGGGAGAAAAAGAGTGGTGAACCTTCTGATCTAGTTCAAGGACGGTGTTCAAAAATAATAGCATAGCACTTTAAATGCTAATGTTCCGTGACGTTCCATTTTAAGAATTTCAAAATCGTAACAGAAATGGAAGGTGGAAACACCGTTTGACCACCAGGTGCAGATCTGAGCTTTCTTGCAACGAGTGTGGGTAGCCCAGCTCTGTTGTTTCCTGTTATCCCTTGATATTGAGCCTATTTCTGTTACTGGTCTTCCCGAACATATATGACGTTCTTGTCTATTGTTTATCAGTTTTCATTTTTCTGTTCTCCAAAATAAAAATTAGTTGATAGTTTGGAGGAATGATGTTTCTGAGCCTAAGCATGCATGTCGAGTTTGATGGTTTGGTAGTTTTTAACTGGATTTTCTCTCCAAAATTCTGCAGTGATGCAGACATTCATCCGGATATCTTCAACCCTCATGAACACGCGCAAGGCATGATATAATTCCCCTCAGCTAATCCGTATGCGGGCGTCGTATATGGAATTGGAAACTCATCAGAACAATGACTCAATTCCATATTCAGAGGACTCAGAGTTCTGGCCACAGTGATAACGTTAACAGGACAGTGACAGAGAAGCGCTTGAGAGGCTGGGTTGTCAAAGTATCTGCTGTATCGTCTGGTTTCGAATGCTTGACTGCTCTCTTACTCATTCTGAAGCTCTTTTCAGATCATTCTTATGGATCTTCAGATGCCTGAAATGGATCATTTGAAGTGGCGAAAAAATCCAGTTCGAAGCCAGGAGCTGGCCGTTGATCATTGACAGCAGAGGTGCGTGCTGGGCATTTGTGGGAGAAATCTTACAGACGGGAATGAATGGGTTATCAAAACCTGTTCTCTTACAGAATGGCAGGAACTTAGAGATTGGAAGCGAGCCCCAGCATTGGGGGTATGATGATAATACCTTTTTTTTTAACTTTTTATATATTTTTTGTATGTTCATGATTCCGCCATTGTTATTCTGTTGAAACTCATTAAAACTTGGTATACAAAAAATGTAACCGATTATATCTGCTAACCATTTTCCACACATGACCAAGCTTTTACTTCAAAGAACTCTATTATAGAATATGGATCACACAATTACAGCTTCTTTTAACATTATTTAGAGTTTTGTCTGAAATCATACATTTTTTAAAAAAAATACCAAAAATCTGTATTATTTTTGAAAAATATAGATTACTACTCATCAAACCCTTCTTTTTGTGGACAGTACTTGTAGACACCATACCACTAAAATTATTATATATATATATTGACTACCTAAAGAATTTTTACTAGACTTATATGCTATAGGGTTTGGTTTGATCTAGAGAGTTATTTAAAGCACTAGAGACAAGAGGAGTTGTTTAATCCTCTAGGGAAAACAAATTAATGAATTCATTGGTTGATTCAGTCGTTATTTTATTTGTCTATGAAGACTTGAAATTGTGAAAAAGGACAACATCCCACTGTCTTCGGCAAGAAAGAAAGCCATGGATGTGGGTTTTGAAATATTTCTTAGACTGAAACAATTGGACTAAAAATTTGTCCATTTATTTTGTCTATCAATCTAGGAAGTTTCTAATTATTAAATTACTATATATAATATACCAGGGTTGAAAGCTTACAACAGCTTAGTTTGGTTATGGAATAAGATAGTTTTACATGTATTTTTTACTTTCTTTTTATGTTCAATTTAGTATTAAAATTTAAAAATTAAACATTAGATGATATTGAATTAAGTGAGTTAAAAAAGGACTGTGAAAGTTTACTTTATATTTACTATAGTCAAATGAGATTCTTGATGGAATAATATAATAAAAAATAACTGTACTTTTTCTATATATAATAATGTTATACAATTTCTTAACTCTTGACTTTTGTTCTTCTCGGTTCAGTAATAAATTACAATTCATTGCCCCTTTATATATATATATATATATATACATATATATATATAGGAAAAGTACAAAAGAATATGTTTTAATTTGATAATTAATTTTATATGTATTTATTATATGGATGACTTTTCTTGAACACAGTAAAAGAATCCCATATCCTATTCGAATGGAGAGGGTATGAAGAAATATTTTAGATTGATTAAATATTTACAGTTATGTTGAGTATTATCTGTCTTGGATGCTCTAATATTAAATATATAATATATGTTTATTGATATTAAAAAGTCTAAAGTAATATAAATGTATTGTGCTTGCATTTTTATTGATTTCATGAAATCACATTACAACAATTATTAGGCTTATTATTATTACATGATAAATTATTTTTAATATTTATGATTATCTAGAATAATTCATTTAACAAATTAGAATAGGGTATTTGGATAAGGTATGAGTACGCGATCCTTTAATGGATGCAGGGATGGAGGTAAAAAATTTAAATTGGAGAGGTAGATAGAAATAATAAATTAAGATTATGAATCTAAAATCCTATCAAAATTCGATTAATTGACATCCCTAGTTTATTCAAACTCATTTTATTTGTTTAATAAGGACTAATAAATTTAAAAATATATAAATTTTGAGGAACTTTAATTATATTTATTTATATTTTATATTTTCCACACGGTGAAATCAGCAGAAAATCATTTTCTTAAATTTTTCTTTCTCTATTTCACTGGTTAAAAGTCTTCTCTGAAATTCAAATTCCTTTGAATTTGGAATGGATGTTAGAGAGGTCAATGTTTTGATTCTGTAGATTATGATTTAGGATTAAAAAAAAAAAAAGGGTTAAGTTTCCCACAATAACTATTTATTTTTTATCTTGAAGCAGTCAAAAAATAATAAATTTTTTTTACATTGTAGCTTTGTTCTGATGTAGTAAAGTACCACCATCAGGACTTGAATCTGATTTATAGAGGCTTGGTCTAAGGCACAGTTAAGCTTAGTAGTCGTTTCCTCCTTTTCTTTATCGCACAGTTTATAGTATACAACATCAGTACAATTCTTTGAGGCCTAAATTAAGAAAATTAAAATGAAAATAAAAAACTATTTAAATGAATGATGTAGAATGGTGTACATACAATAGAAGGATCATCGGACGGATCAATAAGTGTAGAAGAACAACTCACTTCATCTTGATCTTAGACATGAGTTGGAAGACTAGAGGTAGCTCAAGCAGACCAGCTTGACCTTAGGCCTTGTGAGGCTAATATAGGTCATGTCTCATTGACTGTGTTCTACTCGAACCATTGTTTGACTAGCCCAACCCCGGTCCTACATGGGGCCATATGGGCTAAAATAGTAAAAATATTAAAAATTATTATTACAATTTTCTAAATATTTTATAAACGAAATTTTGCTTAAAATACTTAAAAGACTATATAATAAATTATTTTAATTATTTCATATAAGTATTTTATTTTATTAAAACAATTGAAATTATTATGATAACTATTCTTTTTCTATTTAAACCATATTTTCAATAATAAAAAAAAAAAAACATATATTTTTCTGACAAATTAACTACTTCAAAAATATTTATAAAAACATTTATAACTATTAAAAATAAAATAAAATATATAAAAATTGTATTATAAAACATTATAATATTTTTTTTAAAAGATATTACTAAACATTATTTTTATACTTTCATTTCAAAAATAATAATTAATATATGTTTTATAAGAATGTGTTTTGAAAAGAGATTTTAAAAACCAATAGTATCAATGTTTTAAGTATTAACTGAACAAATATACACAAATCTCTATAAATCTAATTTGATCTCCTATCAACAAGGCTGCAAATGTCATTCATATATTTGTTCATGAAAAAGTATCAGAGATATTTGAATTTTAAAATTTTTTTATGTTCCTTGGTTGCTTTACAGTTCTTCATGTATTGGGTCTTATAGAATTTGAATGTTCAATCCTGATTGGTTTTGGTTATTTCTTTGGGGCATTACCATTAAATGATTTTCTGAAAACCCAAATTTCGAAATCCTTGTAAAACTCGGAAAAAATTGAATTTTTCTAAAAAAAAGGCAAAACAGTAATTTTTCATTATAGTACAGGTTGAAAATCTAAAATTTTTTATAGATCTCGGATGACAAAATGAACCTTACCATTGAATTTGTCTTGTAAAATCCAATTATCCAAGTGAATTTCGTTGAATTTCAAGATATTCGAATTTTAATTTTAAAGAGACAATGGGTGTGGAGTGACACTATGACACAAACCTTACATATCATGTGACACATACATGTAGTACATCATCATCATGAGGCATTTATGATAAGGAGAGTTGTGTCATAAGGAACATGGAATAATAGCATGTGAGTGCACAATAAATTAGAATAACATAAATAGGAGGAGATTTGTTCGTATAATGAGGAAAAAATGAGAACATAAAGGGAAGAAAGAGAAAAAGGGAAAGAAAAAAAGGTGAAAGGGGAAAGTCAAATGACTTCTTCCCGTATTATCTCTAGATGTTTAAACCAGACCAAGTAAAGTTTGCCCATCTTGATGAGGGCTATACGTGGTGTATCAAATTGAGGTTTTAGAGAATCGAAAGGGAGATTCGGAAAAATCGTCTACTATACTCTGGGGTGAGATGTATTTTGGTTTTGTTGTCAGTTTGTTCTTGTTTTGAGGTGGATTTTGGGTAGTGTTGAGTGCATGTTATGACATGTTTTGTGGTTTTAATTGGGATGGTTTATTACATTTCTGATCTAGTGGACAGGTTTGGCGTTTAAAGAGTGACATTGGGTTGGAAAAAATTGCGTGTGCAGGCTGCCAAAAATGCTCTGCAGCTATAGCATGGAGCCAGCTGTTGCGTGGGTGGTGCCTCGGGTACACTATTGCATGGTTACGGCTGTTACTTGACTCTTGCAGCCCTCGGTACTATTGTAGGATTAAAGCTTGACTAGTGTACCTGTTATATTGACTTTAGATGGCGATTATCTTTCTTGTCCCGAACTAATTTGTCGTTCTTGGACTCCTATGAATCTTTGATTAGAATACGATGTATGCAGGTGATGAATGACATTACAGTTTCCATACTTGAAATTTTTATTATAGCACCAAATTACTAATTGAGTATGGAATGTACTTGTTTTGTTAAATATTTGACGTAATGTATAATTAATTGTATTAACATTTTGGATATGTATCTCATTTGTTTAGATAATATGTATGTTATTATAATATCATGATGTACAATTGAAATCATAGTTGATAATTCACATGACAATTGTATTCACATGGCATGATATTAACGTACAGTAATTAATTTACCATTTGTAATATCTGGGGACGTATTAAATGTGAAGTGTGAGTCTCGCGTGGTTGTGATTGATCACCATACTTGGTGATTGATGATTGAAACTCTCAGGCGTTGGACGATATCACGCAGTTAACATAGATTTGCCAACGTGACGTCGTTTGTGGTGGTAATAGCAAGAAGGCTAGATTCTCTGGGGAAAGACCGAGGGTGGTTTAGCACTCTGCAGAGAATCAAAGTGTTGGAGCGTCTGGAGTCCTACAATGAAACCCGTCGTTTTACTCACGAAACACACGAGTTTGATTATAAAAGATAATTTGAAATGATGACATCCATAAAGTTTTGGTTTATAAACAAAAACAACTTTATTTAAGCCGTTAGATCACGATTCATCGATAATAGTTCCCATCATTTAAATACACATTGTGTGAGCAGATTAAATGAGAATCGTGGCATGAGCACATATCGGAAGGGCATATGTTTTTTACTTGGAATGTGAGTGTGGAGGCTGATGTCGTTGGGTGCAGGTGAGAGCATACGAAGGAAGTTTTTCTACTAAACATGCCATATCACTAAGGAAAACATTTGTGTCTGCGGAATAGACATGATGTTGCACTCATTAGGGAGTACATTGTGAAAAGCGATGCGGCTTAATAACCTTTTTGTAAATGTTTTTGGAACAAATCAATTCTATTGTCTTGTTATTATGTAAGAGGAGGTTGTATAAATGGACCGGTGTAGTGGCATTTCAGTGGTTAATCTACAGTCTCGATAAAGGGGACAAGTCAGTCATGTGGTATCGGGTTACCCAATACCCACAAGTATTCCACGGATTGACGGTTAGTCAATAAACCCTCGGGTTTTGGGGTGTCTAAATCTTTAACTCTGCAAATTCATGACTTAATTTTGACCAAAAATGTCTTCCACTTATTTTAACATCAAAAATGACTATTTTACTTAAGGGATAATATAAATTCATGGAATGGAAAAAGGACATTTTGTCAAAAATGATGACCTGAAAAACATAAAGATGTTATATTCTGAATTCAAAGGTATTTGATGTTTTTAACGTCTTTGCCTCTATGCCGGTTTATGATGTTCTGAATGCGGGTTAAATATGTTTACATTAACATTCCTCATAAGTATATATTATTTGGCCTAGTAAAAATGTTTAATTTGAAATTCTTGCTGTCTTGTTGTCATCACTTATGATCTCGGATAATTAGTAGGGATAGTAATGGGATGGGGAGGCCCCATCTGACCACACCTACATAATTTCCAAAACCTTAGTTACATTTAAAAAAATTCTTGAGTTAGATTAGACGGATGGGAAAAATGCCATCACTATGCAATTATATATTTAATTTTGTTTACCTTTTAATTTTTTAATGTTGTTTTTTATTTTATTATATTAAAATTAATATATTTCTAAAAGAAAAATATTATGAATTTTATAAATTATTTGTTAAAATTATTCTAATTATTATTATTTATATTAAAAAAATATAATAAAAAATATTTTTAAATATAATCCGGCGGGGCGAGCATAACCGATTAAGAGCAGAATAATTTATGACCTTCGATTCATTGAATTTGTAGCAGATCCACACACACCTGATAATGGGGCATTAATGAATTTTAGAATTAAAAATTCAATCATATTATACTAACCATTATCCAATCATATTATGTTAACAATTAAAAAACCATAGTTTTTCAGCTTTCTACGAAGTCAATGAATTTTAGTTTAATTTAGTCATCATTCTACTTATTTATCATGTTTCAAATAGGTGTATGACATTAATGAGTTTGCTATCTGACCCGTCAACGTCAAAGATTAGATGTGCAACCGATATTGTGCCAAATAATAAAAAAAACCTCCTATTTTAATGTTTTTTTTTTTTTGCTTTTATCTCGTAATATCAGGTTCAAGCATTCCTATTTACAGAAGATGAAATAAAATAAATGATAAACTATAAAGGATTTTTTTTTTTTTTTTATAATCGTGGATGTTTGGGTCAGTTTATATGGGCAGCGAACTAATTATGGGTGTCTGAGTGAGCAATGAAGTATAAATCTTCGATGTCTGTAGGGGCTTGAACTTGTAATACTCTGGGTATCGAGATTGAGTGCTGCGCATCTGCCGATTAATTCCACCAGCGGTCTTCAAAGCGAGCGGTCGGATAAATATCTGTGCCTGAGAGACTCGAACGCATAGCATTTGATTCCTGCTTGAGGTTTGACATTAAAAGATTTCTGCCCCTCAAGCCTCGGTGATGGTATCTTGGTAGGAGGCTGATCAGCTCGCGCCGTTTACGGGCATCTCTTAATCAGAAACATGTTGAGGTTTAGCATTTGGTTCTTGATTGTGAAAGTTTACATTGAAAAAATTATAGACAGCCGTTTGTCGTCCAGGCTAGTCGATCTTGAAAAAGACGCTTGTGGATCTAAGGCGATATCCAGAACCCTCTTAGAGTGGATTATCCACTTTAATAACAGAGATCCTAAATAATATTTTCATCCATAGTATATTTTAAAATTTAAAAAATTAAATAATAATAATTATTATTATTAATATTTCATCTCTCCCTTACTTATGCTCTATGTTGTTTTTCTGCCATTCTCGTTACTGCCAACCCCCTCCCGCCACCCATTTGAAATGAACTAATAATAAACAAAGGGCCTACAAAGAGATTCAAACGCGAGCATGTACGATTACTCACCTCCTCCGTACATAATTTCAAGCTTCCAATACCCGGATTTCTCGAGGGTGAGAGATACTGAGAGGCCTCAGCTCGGCTTCCTCTTCGTCTCCGTTCCTCCGAGGTTTCCTTGATCTTTTCTGTTCGTAGTTGGGTTTTCCTTTTGGGCCAGAGAAGCCATTGAAATTGATTTTGAGTCTGCTTTCAGACCTTATTCTAATTTCAAGCTAAATTATGTATTAGATTTTATCAATGTTTTAAAAATCGGATCGATGATTGAATCGAAAGATCTGGGTCAGGTTATTTAGTCGGATAGGTGGTCGAGCATGGATGAGCAGGTGATAATAAATATCATTCTTTATATTTTAAATATAATTAATAATATTTAAAGATATTATTTATTATTTTATATAAATAAGTATTTAAAATTTTAAAAATATGTATAATGTTTAAATATGAAAAACCTATATTAAAATACAATGAAACTTATTTATATAAATATATAATTTTTGTTAATATATAAAATAGTAATAGTGACGGAGTAAAATCAGTTTGAGGTGGAACAACCTTGTAAGCTTAAGTTTAATATTAGTCGATAAACAACGTATTTAGTGTATTTTGATTCTAGTCTTCCTAGCTTCTACCAGTTTTTGAGTCCACAAGTAAAGCGACGTCGTTTTCGATGTAAGTCAACGACGTCGTTTTAACTTGAAAAACAAAAAAAAAAAAAATTATGGGGCTTGTTTAATTAAATGCATGGTCGATTAAAAGCGGTTTTCATGTTCTGAGGCAGGAGCAGATTTTGTGGGTCAGGGTTTTTAAACGTTGATTTATTGATTTTCTGCCCTTAACTGGCATTATTTTTAGTCCCCAAATTGGAGTCTTAATAAAAGCAGGTTCTGTTTGCTGTAATAACATGATAATAGTAAAAATAAATAAGAATAATAATAATAATAACCAGCATCTTTTTTCTGTTTTATTAAGAACCTTTAACAAGCCATCTTAAATCATAAACTTAACTTTTAAATAGAACCTCAATCGTAAGAGTCCATTCTCATAAGATGATTATTCAATTGGCTTCAGAAACTTTAAAATAATAATATAATATAAAAATTAATCTACACCTTCTTTTCACACTATAGAAAGCTCAAACCATGGTCCAAAAATTTTGTTTGTCTAAATAATAAAGTGACAGAACTTTGCATGGTTTATGTCCAATGAACATGGCTCGCTTAATTAATAATTAAATGCTAAACCCTACTCCATGGTAGGGAACGGTAAAGGACAAAAGAGAGGAAAACCCTAATTATCCGTTACAGGCTTACAGCACATGGCGGGGACTACTCTGGAAAATGGAGGAGTAAGTGAGGTGACAACAGCTGTGTAACACGTGAAGCCTGTGAAATCCATCTCTACTTTTTTAACCAAAAAACCATCACGCACAAGAACTGATGCTCGCTTTCTTTCCACCTGTCTCTTTCCTCATATTTAAAATAACAACTATAATGTAGTAACAAAATAGGCTCAAGTCTGGCTCACAGAGGCATGACCTCTGTTTAAACATTCAGTGAAGAGGAAGAGGAAGAGGAAGATCATATATGATCACATCCAAGAAAAGACAACTCATTCAAGAACAATAGAACGTAGAAGAGATGATCATAGATATGGGAATAAATCACTTAGAAACAAAAAAGGAACCACCAATGGAATGAAATCAACTATAAAACAGAAATAATAAAATCATCGATCGTCAACATCGTCCTCGTAAAATTCAGATAACCAAAAGCTAATTACTTAATAAATAATATATATATTTGTTTTTTTCTTGTTGCCACCAGGCCCACCACCCCTCCCCACCCATTTCTTTTCTCTCTAATACTTTTGTACTCTTTATAGTATATAGTAAAGCCACACAAGATTTTTTGACTGAAACTTCACTGGAAGAAGGCGGTGGAAGTAATTACAGACACAAATTCATCAAACCCTAAGAAAATTAGTGGAAGATGGGGAGGCAGATAACTACTCAAGGATTTTGACTGGGCTGGGGTGGGTCAATCCCTCACTCTGATTTCCAACCATTTGATTCCATCTCCTTCTCTACCTCTCAGCCCAAGGCTCACGTGTGGAATCATTTGCATTCGTCATTCCTGAGCAGGTTCTTCAAGGTCTCTCTTATTCTCTGCCCTTTCCTTTTTATAATTCTCCATTTTTCTTCTCTCTGCTTGAAAACAGAGTGTGAGCTCTTTCTGCTTTGCTTGTTTGGTTTTTGGAGCCAAAAATTTGAAGAGTAATGACGGGATTGAGGACAAAATCTTTGGTTCAGAATTAGGAATTTCTGTTTTTTCATCTCTTTTCTTAACTTTGGAACCTGTTGTAGTTATTCCAGGACATAGGTTTCATGATGTTGCAAACATGTAGTTCTTTCATTTCACGCAATGAATGATTTAGCATTAGAATGTAAACATCTTATATATTTATTTAATTTTGGCTTCTAATTGGGTACAACATAATTTTCTGTAAATGCAACGGAATCAGCTTGTTCCTAGTTTCAAGAACTGAAAAAGGAGAGAGAGGAAAGATAAATTTGATAATATCTTTATCTGTTAGTTTATATATCGTTATTAGTCTATTGAACTATAAGAGTTAATAAGTTTAACTCTGCTACCTCGTACACTCATTTGGGAGGTGAAGGGAAGAAATTTTTAATTTCTCTACCCTGTTATGCTATCTTGAGTCCAGCTTAGCATGACATATGAACAATAGGATTTTCAAGGATTTAGGTGCAACATTCCCACATGTATTAGACAAATCTAGGCTTGAATACATAAAATGATGGTCTTTGATGCTTTTTATTAGGTACTGATTCATTTTAATAAAAAATGCATTATTTGCTTGGTAAATACACCAAGAGGCACTAGTTTGTAAAAAACTTGATCAAAGTTTGTTTTCAGATAGATAGGTTCCAGCTTTCCAATATAATTCTGAATGTTTCCCAGGAGCTTTCACAGTGGCCTGATTGTGGGGAACCTTGGAGCTGACTTCAAATTACAAGGAGCTACATGTGATGTTCTGGAAATATGTGGCTTCATCATCCCAATTTAAGAAATTGATCCTAGAAGGAATCTGAGATAGTAAGGAATGATAGAGAGAAAATAATGGTTGAGAGGAAACTTGCAAATTAGAGGTGAAAATTTGAACAAAAACTTTGCAGGGACCTAGGTGGAGAAAAGCATCTACTCTTAAGAAGATGGGAATTTTACAGTTCATCAGACCAGTGAAGACAGCACAATGGGTAATCGTGAGTGCTTAGGGTTGAAGGAAATGGAGCTAGGGTAAAGTATTATTGCTAAAATATGTGAGTTGGAGATAGTTTCTAGTAGAAAATAGGTTCAGAAAGGTGATTACAGAGATTCAAAAGCTCTCCCGCGTGCTGACTCTTGGTTGGAAAAAAAAAAATCTATTCATGCGAGTGGGCCAGTTGGTGTTTGTTGACAAGGGCCATTCTTTTGAAAAGAGATGAAGAAGAGAGGAAATAGAAAAACATAGAGCAGATTCACTTACCTCAGTATAATCTCTAAGTAGAGATGGAAAGTATCTGTTTTGGATGCCACAACCATCTTGCCACATTCTCTTCCAACAAATTCTAGCAGTGAGGACGAGGAAAACATTGGTGAAGTTCTCTTCTATTTGTCTATATACTTATGAAATATTTATGTAAGTTTATAACTATGCCTTCCCTTATCATGAAGTGATAAGTATCTAATGACATGAGATAAATATTATGCTTTTTTAAATCCTCTAAAAAAAAAAACTCTTCTAAGTGTGAGCAAAGTGTCCCCAAATACCCTACTTTAATTAAAGTTGATTATCTTTTCTTTTTGATTTCCTATATATTTTGAATCACTTGAATTAATGTAAGATCTTTAATATATTAAAGTTGTCAAGTTTATGGTTTAAGGTGAACTAAATTAGCTATAAAAATTGAGGAAGTTCACTTGGCTTTGTAACTTTTAACCAAAAAAAAAAAAGAGAAAAAAACTTAGGTTGTCACATTATTGTTATTAGATAATAAATCTATATAAAAACCATGTTGGTAGATTATGAAAGATATGAGGTTGTAAGACTTATTTATATCTATGGCGTAGAGTACTTTGAAAAAGTTGGAGGAATTCGATTCCATGATGTCCCCAGACTCTGTAATCTAGATATAAAATTTAATGTTGTTTGTAATAAGCCTTATGAATGAACTATTTCAAGGGTTTTACGGTGGATGACATATGTCTACATGAAAATGGTTGTTTTAGGAGCTATGCATAGTAAGATAGACATATGGGAGGTACCTTCTGGCCCGAAGGCATGCGTTATGAAGAGATAAAAGATTGACTTGATTGAATTTAAGTCTAGAATTTGTTGGAAAATGTCCCAAATTTTTATTATTGTTTAGGACATTCCCTTTAGTTTGATTATGATGGACTAGCAAGATATATATGGGGAAAGTAGGATAAAGGTTAGGGTAGAGCTTTTTGGAACTCCCTTTCCATTTGGCTTACCTATGCTTTTATCTTGATGGTTCTTTAGGAATATGGGAGGAATGGGGGTTGGTTGGACTTTTTAATGGATTGTTGTAAGCGATAGTTGGGCCTTTACCGTTATCGAGCTTGATAGGTTGGCAACTTTTGGCTTCAACAATTTTCAAGTAGAAGGTGACTTGATGGTTGATCTTTCTTGGGTTTCTAAAGGAAAGAGAGGGCCTTCGGGTTTAAATAGTTAGATTGAGTAGCCAATCATGTAAGATGATTTAGTTAAGTGAAGAGGTTTAGAGCAAAAGATTTTTATTAGGCTACCCGCCCTTTGCATTGTGGTGTAGTATGTTCAAACTTTTGGGGAATAATGGGTTTCTACCTTAGTGGTAGAGTTATGTGATTATCTCAAGGTTTGAGCCCAATTGAGGTAGGACTTGTTTGACCCTCATTTTTCTAGATTGAAATCTAGTTTGTAGAAGCATAAGGTTCATTGAGGAGACACTTCAGGGTAAGAAAGAAAAAGAGAAATCACAACGAGGTCCTTAATTGACTTGCTTTCGTCAAAAGTTCTGACAAAGTGGTCATTGAATGCTAATTCCAACATCTCAACACCTTTAGAAGTCCTATTACATGCCAAAATAAGCATAAAGGAGCTATCCATGATAGAAATAATGCCATAATAAAATATCCACATTGTTCAGTTTTGCAATTGTCTCTATGCTATTTCCATTTTGGTACAATTTAGGAATTATTATTTGTTTGGTACTCTCTTTTTATGGCTTCTTGTGAACAATCAGAACTATGGGGATGAAGTGGTTTTTTGTCGATGCAAAATCTTTCGATATTTAGGTGGGAAAGAAGGCAGAGTCGTTATCAGAGATGTAAGAGTTAGTCTCATGGATGGTTGGAGACGGATTGAAAAACCTTCTAAAGGGTATTGATTTTTGTAGCAGAGTTTCGTCTTAATCGAGAAGAGTGTTTGATTGGAAGGAGAATGGTAGATTTTATAGATTGGAGTGTAAAAATATCGGAGACAAAAGGCCCATCGGTGCGAGTCGAGAGGGAAGGATCCTCTGCGGAGTCTCTTTTGCGGGGTAACAAGGGTGGGGCGAAGTAGAGCCTCGGCCTGGGTGGACGTGAGTAATTGCATGCCAAGAGGAGATTTGGGGTCTCTAAGGTGTCTTGTGACGAGTTGAGTAGCTTCAGCCATACCCTCTCCTTCATTCTGAGGTAGGCTTGGCGAGTGGCATGGAGATTGAAGGAGAATGTTTTATTTGCTTTTTTAAACTAGGATCTTATATTATTGGAGTTTGACTCCTCGGATGAGGCTAAATGGGTTCTTGAAAATGGAAGGAGGAACTTTAGGAGATTTTACACTTAGGCTGGAATGGAGCAGATCCTAACGGCCGGCTCGTGAGGAGGAAGATCGGTGGCTTGGATCGGTGCTTCAAACAGCATGTGAGATCTTCAGGATGATCGTTGATAGTTGTGGGGGGTATTTGGCATTTGATAAAGATACAGTCCTAAGGGTGAAGCCGCTTTGGACAAGAATTTTGGTAAATCTGAAGTATAAGGACATATTGATGTTGATTAACAATCTAGCAGGATCGAGAAGTTTTGAGTTGTAGATTTGGTGGGAGGTGCTCCTTGGAGTTCTGCAGTGCCCAGGTCGAGAGGCAAAGAATGAAGAGGTTGTACAAAATTAGGGGAAGAAGATGAGAGGCTCGTCTTTGGGAGCGCGTGAATGAAGCAACAATCATAGCAAACAATCGCCGCCTAACGTGGCCTTGCATGTGGAGAAGAAAAAACCTCCTACTTGATAGGGTATACCTGCGACAAAAGATCAGGACCCCTCGAAGTGGGCCTTTGTTTAGAGGCGAGATTTGAGAGTGGGCTGTAATTGGAAGCGGCCCATTTAAGCCCTGAGGCAGCTTATGGAATTTTAAATGCCTCTAAAGGCTCCTTAAAAGGTTGGGGCCCAACTCTCTTAGCCTCAACCCGTGGGCCGAACCATAATGTTTTTAGGGCTAGGATACAACTAGGAAATAATACAAAAGGCCCCAATTTGTTCTCCTGGGCGACCCGGAAAGAGACATACAATGTTGGTTCTATGGGCTTGATAAAGGTTGGCTTAAGCCCTTCCTCCTCGTCATCACTTTAGAATAATTGTAGCTTGAATTAAGTTAGGAAGCGAATGATTCTTTGTGTTAGGCGTGAGGTGTCGAAATTCTTGAAAAATCGAGCAGAGAGCCACCACTTGAAATCCTCTAGGATCTTCAGTGATGAATGATGATGAAAGTGGGAGTTGCTAATTTGGGAGAAAGAGAACTGATAGGCATGAAGGTGCTGCTGAGTCTCACCTTTCCCTCTACTCTTTTAAGTAGACCTCTTTCTCACAAGGGGTTTTTGGGTAGGGGTTAATACGAGTGGGGATGGCTAGTGTCGCCGAACATTAGGAACGAGGAAGACCCTTCATTGGACATGTTTGAAAGAAATGATGTTAGTAATTCTAATGCTTTTGATCGGATGCGAGATGGAAATTTCAGAAGAGTCCACACGTCTCCTTAGCGAGAAGAGATGATGATGAGGATCGAAGTGGGTTAACTGGGAGGATGGATTTATCTTCAAATTTTTAGCAATTTCTTAGGTTTTTAGTGAAAGTAGAGTGTAAGACAGAAATTCAATTTATGAATAAGAACCATCGTAATTTTGATTTACAAAATTGTAATTCAGGTTAAAAATCGTAGTCAATTCTCTAGATCTCGGATAATGAAGCGGTTATGCAGATTTGGAATCGATCTCGTGAAATCTAGTTAGCACGTAAAATTTCATAATTTTAAAGGAGCGGTCGGTCGGCTGCAGCGTTCAGAGGCGTCGCATTTCGAGATTAATCGTCATCACGATTTACCGATGCTGACGAAGTCACATATAGCATGTACTCATATAATTGGTATGAGTGAAATGATGAAAATAGACGGTAAGTTAGTCTTAGGAATGTCAAATTTGAGAAGAGGTGTAATGGAGTGTGGAATTTGATTTTAAGTTTGCTATAGGACAAAATAGGAATAGTTCCCCCTTCTTCTACATTAGGCAAAAAAAAATGAGTGGAATCCATTTTTTAGTCGTGTATTAAATTCGATTTTTTAGAAAGCTTAGGCTTCTCTGGGTTTATAAAATCCGGTAGTTGGATTGACGGAGGAAAGGGGAAAACGTTCTACAGCGGAGCGAGCTCTGCGTGGATGCGGTTTCTGAGTTTTGGCAATTTCAAAGTGGATTTCTGCGTGTTTTTATTACATTTAAGGGTTTCCATGTTGGTTAGTTTGAGGCCGTGAGAGCGTTTGATGATCTGAGCATGGGGCCGGTGTCAGGAATTTATTTGGGACCTTCTCTTGTGGCCGTGGCGCAGGAAATAGTGGGTGTTTGGTTGTGATGGGTGTTTGTGCATTAAATGCTTGCTTGATATGCTTTGGGCCGGGAATGGCGAGTGGATTGTGACCGGTGTTTTCTGTGGAATAGTAAGCGAGGGTTTCAACGCATTCAGAGATATCAATTCTAAAAATATATATTTTGTAGAGAATAAGTATTAGTAGAGTGATTTAAGATTAAATTGCTACGTGTGATCATTAAATGCATTAAATTTAATTTTGATGTGATTTAAAGTTTATGTAAATATATTCATGTATATATATTTGCATGTGATTTAAATGAATTGGATGGCGTACATCGTTAAATATACCTTGGAACATCCCAGGAATATAGGAATGGAGTGCATGAGATGAGTCACAGAGAAACGAGGTTCGGAGGGTAGTGCAAATGTAAATTATCGGAGGAATTAGTCAAACTAAATAATATATCAATGATCGGGCTGACTAGTTGATATTTATTCTTCGGAGGAGTAGTCCTGAATTAAAGAATATATCAGCCGTCAGATGACCCAGGTTATTTATTCATCGGAGGTAGTCCGCAAGCGATTAATATATCAATCGTCGGGCGGCCTAATTGATATATATTCATCGGAGGGTTGCCTTAATAAATTAATAATTCTCATAGAGCTTAGGCGAGTGTGAGAAAGTGATTGAGAGCTCGGATCACGAGGTTGAGTGGCGTAGACGTTCAAATGGGATCATGCATTTCTTCGAATGTTTGTTTAAATTGGAGCACATTCTTATTTCTTGACTTAGGTGGTGAGTAGCGAAGCAGGGGCGGGTCTCTGCGAGCTTTGGCTCACCAGTCGTGGGATCCCCTTTCCACGGTGCGAGGGAGCGTGCGAGGAGAAGACTCATCCCCAGAGGCCAGTGGATTAGAAGAAAATAGGATTGTGGCTTTGGCTTGTGATATCTACATGTATTAGAATTTTACTAAATTTTAATATGTTGTATAAAGTAAAACATTTGAACTCTTATGTATTAGATTATATAGTTGACTTCATGGTTAGTATGTATTATAGGGGATCATTGTGGGCCTAAATGGCCTTATTACTCATGTGATTTGATCTCTTGGATATATTGAATATAGAATTGAATCTGGACGGGTTTAAATGCAGGTATTTTAATTGGGTAAGAAATTTCCGTCTGAGGGGGCTACGCCGATTTTTAAAGTGGCGTCGGGTAGCAGGCCTCCACTTGTGTGCATGGAGTTAATGGTGGTCAGCCCAGTTTGAGGATTGGGATGTCGCGGGCAATTATCGGAGAACTTGGAGTGTCTACGAATGCACAGGGAGGCACCGGGTTTGGGTATCCATCGGTATGGTGTGGAGTATAAGTTTATGGAAACCTATGGATAGAAATTTGAGGCAGGCCGTAGTTGAGGATGTGCCCCACTAGGTGTGGTTTGATGTCGGTTAGGTATGGGATTACCTGAAATCACGAGTGAAAACAGGGCCAGTACGTGCGTGTGTGTATGTGTTTTGTGTGATTTTGTGAATTAGTGGTGAATTATTGTGTGAACATGTGAAAGTTGATGAATGGGTATTAATGCCGTATTGGTTGTGTTGTAGTTGTTGTGTGCTTAAGTGGTTAGCACATGGGTGGAACATGTGTTTAGGGAGTTTTACGGTGTGTAAGAAAGCGGAGCAAGAAGAATAATGGAAATAGGTGGAAAAATTTAGTGGGTTTTAAAGGCGAAGAAATTTAAATTTTAAGGTTTCACAGTGTAAAGCTGAAGAAAATTCATCCAAATAAATTTACTAAATTTATTTGGATTGTGGAAGATGAAGAAATTTTAAAGCGAGAAAAAATAAATTTTATAAATTTATTTGATGAGAATGGAAGAAAATAATTTTCTATGATTTTACAAGTAGTAAAATTGAAGAAAATGGAAGAAAATAAATTTTTATAAATTTATTTGAGTGGAGAAAAAATTTTCAGTGAAAAACTGGAAAAAGAAAATAAATTTTACAAATTTATTTGGTTTTAGAGTGAAAATACTATTTGGGGTTTTACAAAGTGTAAAACTAAAGAAAAATGAAGAAAATAAATTTTTATAAATTTATTTGAGTGTCCAAGAAAATGAAAAAAATGATTTTAGTGATTTTTAGAGATTTTCAGAATTTTTTGGAAATAAATGAAAAAAAAAAAATCATTTATAATGAGAAATTTTTTTGGTGCGAAATTTTGATGCCCGGTTGTATTAATGAGAGGAAAAAAAAAAATTTGTATTGCAATACGAGTTTTGTATTGCGGAGAATGAAAGCTTGTAGATGCTTAGGTTGTAATGCAATAGGGTAAATTGCATTGCGAATGGGTGTACAGCTTGGAAGCATGTGCAATCTGATGGAAATGTCTTCTGGTTGTAGAGAACAAAAGCGCCAGCAATACAAATTATGCAGCCAAGAAAAACTTAAGCGGCCCCAGAGCGCCTTGCCTTGTCTTCGCGTCTTGGGCCCCAGGGCGGCAGCCCAGGCCTTGAGAAAAGCGTGGCCCCCTTGAAGCGAGCTGACGAAGCCAGCGTGGCGCGCGAGACGGCGGGCGCGGGCGCGCGAAGCGGCAGGCGAAGCGCCTTGAGTGACGGCCTTGGTAGCAACGAGGCGAGGAAGCGATCGCGGGGCGCGGCTTTGGGCGTGGTAGGCGCTGGGGTGCTTTAGAGCGGTGCACTCGGTGCTCGGCCGATCGTTTGACTCGTTTTCTGAGTCACAAATGAATTACGGATTCCATAGTAAAATAAATTTTTAGAAAAAAAATATTTTATTAAATTCAAATAAATCAAATATATTTTTGATAAAATTTTCGAAAAATAAAATTTTCAAAAAATAAAATTTTCAAAAAATAAAATTTTGAAGCGAATTTTGTTAAGCATTTTAAGCATGAAATTGATTGCGTATACAGAGTTATGTGTATGATTGTGTCTACATTTTGTGGTTATGCATAGAATCTTGTATTGGATTTAACTTCTCATTTGAAATGGTGATTCTTGTGACAGTTGCGTGCGAAATTATATGCATGGTGTAATGCGTATAGGAAAAAGGGTGTGAATCTTGGGTTAGAATTATGACGCGCCCAGGAGATTTGGGTCTTGAAATGAGCAAGAGAGCCTAAAATTTTTATTTGAATCGCGAATTAAGTGGTTGGAATTTACTTGCAGCAGGAAATGAAACAGTCGGTTCATGGTTGTCAATCTGATAGCATGTGCATTGCTAGTTATACTGAAATGAAAGTTAGATGACTCTTGTTGCCCTGTTAATCGTGTAAATGGCTAGTAGAGGGACGAGGGCGTGAAAGGGCGATCCGCGAGTCGAACTGCAAACGATTGACCGGTGTCGGCATTGGATCAGCCAGACTGGGTAGTAGGTGCGAAGGCTGTGCAAGCTGCATAGCGGGTAGTCGGAGATCTAGTAACCCCGGAGGTTTGGGAGTATCATCCTCAGAGCATTCGGGAGGGGCTTGGAGTAGTGACAGAGACCATTGGTTAAATGCGGAGCGAGAAAGTGTTAGGGCTATGAGATTACCTCGACCAGGCCCGGGATTAGACTAGTTAGCGTTCTAGCTGGGGGAATGAGGCCAAATATGATGGAAATGGAGCGAGGACCTCTAGGACCTTAGAGGGCAGATTTGCATGTGAATTCTCCCACAGGGATTAGGGCGAGAATAGGTCTGGTATCTTCGAGGTTGTGAGTTAGGGTCTGGGGGACTGCTCACGGTGGACTGGATTGTAGGGCTTTGTCGAGTTCGATGTCATCACTCGGATGGATTAGGTACGGCAGTTTATAGGGTTGTTATCGATTGTGAGGTGCGGGGAGAGTTACGCTACCTGAGCGGTACTCGTGTTGTATTTGGTAGCTAGCGATATTTTGCACGGGTGATATCTGAGTCGAGTGTTAGGGACGGAGTTAGCGGGTTGGCTAGTGAGCACTTACGCCCAGGGCGAGGTGAGACTGACTTAGATGCCTCGAGTAGTTTGTGAATGTGTGGATGTTTTCCGGATGAGCTACACGGACTCTCCGCGTAGGGATGTAAACCGGTATGAGTTACACCTGGTATATTCACCCGTCTCTATGACTAGCGTAGGATGGCACTTAGGTGAGTTAAGGGAACTCGAGTCTAGCTACGAAATTTGTTGAATGAGGGGTTTGTGGAAATGAGGCATGCCATGGGGCGCCGGTTTACAGTTGCGAAGAAGAGGGGCGGGAGCCAGCCCGGCGGTGAATTGGCTCTGAGACAGGTTGAATGGGTACTACGAGAGACACGAGAATGGGCTGAAGTTGTCCATTCGAGACAGGATCGTAGGACTTCGCCTATGGGATATGGACTCCATGGTTGGGACGGCCCTGACCATAGAGAGAGAAATCGAGAATACTTGGAACACTCGGGATACGGGTGTTGGTAACAAGAGGGAGGATCAGCTTTCTCTTTGGTTCGAGAGGCGGGGAAGACTTCGCACCTGTTAGTTTCGGGACTAGGGCCGAGTTGAGCATGGCGAAGGGATTGCCCGAGAGACGGGGATCCGAGACCTTGGGACCAATCTTTGTCCCGATTAGCCGTAGGACGGAGAGTATCTGAGTTCATTCCTCAGCACCCAGTAATTCGGAGGAACCCGGTTTCGATTTCGAGGGGTGCTATCTGAGAGCACTTCTAACAACACATATAGGCGGACCGGAGTGTGGAGTGAGTCGGAACAGATTAGGGTTACAGCGACGAGAGCGTAGTGGACCTTAGGGTGGTGAGTAACATGTGGTGTTGATGTCGAGGCTGACATGGGTGAAGTGATAGTCAACTTGTTGTCAGTAATTGAGACTTAATAGGGTTGTCATCACTGACAACGGCGTTGGATTTCAGAGCTAGAGGTTAAGGCGCTTTAGAAGCAGTATGATGTTCTTCCCCAGGGTGTGGGGAGAGTTAATTTGATAGGTCGGGATTATGGTGAGGATGCAGTTACTGGCTCATGGTGGACCCGGGAGTGGGTGCACGGTATGGTCATTCACCACTCTTGGTGAGTGTGGGTTGAGTTTGTCTTTAGGACTACGTCCAAAGAAAACTCATAGTTGAATCACGAAATGTAACAAGCTCGAAGTGTGAGCCGAAGAGATATGTTGCCCGAGATGAAAACACACGGACATGTTATCACATGGCCCAGGGATTGAGTGATAGGAGTCGAAGTGACTCGAGGTTTGGATACCCTTTGGAATTGCATTGGATGTTGTTGAGAACATGAGGGCTCGATAAATGGATGTCATGCATGGCATAAGTTGAGTTAATGATCCGTTGGATGGTCGATTAGATTGTGACCTTGGAGGGGTTAAGCGGTTACCTGCGGTTGTGTAGTTACGTGTGTATGGATTACATACGGGTGTTAGAGCGTGTTAACGACGGGTGTCTGATCCATAGGGTAGAGGATTAATTGCCGTGATGGAATTCGCCAGCAGCTTGATAGTTATCGGCGGTATCTGAATGGCAATATAGGCGTGTATGGGAGGCGTAGATCGTAGATTATGTTGGGCCAGGGTGAGAGAGAACAAATCCCAGTGGTCTGATGCGATTAGAACACCTCGAGAGGTGAGCCCGATGCGATGCGTCTTCTCACGGCTTAGGCCGGTGAGAGCTATGATGATGTACGACGTCGACCGCCCAGAGTTCGAGTTGGTGATCGCGTCTTATACGAAGGTGATTTAAGAGAGGAGTGGTCGAGTTCGTGGCGCGGGGAAGCTATGTGGGGTTCGTTGGACCTTCGAGGATACTCGAGAGGGTAGGCACCTTTGCGTGCCAGGTTGGCGGTCTGCTTGGAAGCATGTCGGGTGTCAGGAGGTATTTGCGTCTCCGTGCTCAGGAGTATACTCCGGATCCAACTCATGAGGTGGGTTGGGGATAGATTGAGGTTGACATTCTGGGGCGCTGAGGAGGTGAGGGATGCATTGTTTGTAGCCGTGATCGGGTTTTGCGACCTTGAACCGTGAGGCTAGTGAGGAGTCTTGTAAGTATTTGTGGAGTGGAGGAGTCGACGTGGGAGCGCGGGACGCGATCACGGTACCTATCCGCTTCTTGTTTAGGGATGAAGTCGTGGATTTAGTCGTTTAGGTTTAAATGGTGTTTTGTACGTAATTAAAGTCTTGCGTTGCATATGCATGTGCGTGATTGTAATAGTTAAGATTCGGGCCAATTCCTTTGAGAGGAGAATGTAAGGCTAGAAATTCGATTCTGAAATAAGAAGATAATCGTGGTACGATTACAAAATTGTAATTTCAGTTAAAAATCCGTAATTAATTCTCTAGATCTCCCGGATAATGAAGCGGTTGTATCGTTGGAATCGTACCATTAAATCACAGTTAGCGTGTAAAATTTCATAATTTTACGAGGCGATTCGGAGTTAGCCACGTTTTAAGGGCATCGCATTTAGTTAATGCGATAAATCGATTTTCGATCATACTTAGTCGCGTATAAGCGTGTACTCATGTCTGTAATTGGTATGGTAGTAAGTGAAAATAGACGGCCGAGATAGTGCCGAATGTCAAATCTGAGAAAGAGGGACATAATGGGTATTGTGGAATTTGATTTTAAGTTGCTATAGGACAAAATAGGGAATAGTTCCCCTTCTTCTACATTAGGCAAAGGAGAAGAGCCATTAGGAAGCCATTTTTTTAGTCCGTGCGGCTGAATTCAATTTTTAGAGGCTTAAGCACATATAGATTTGCTAAATCATTAGTTTAGATTTCGACGGAGGAAGGAAAAGTTCACGCGGACGGGGGCTGCAGCGTGGACCCGGGTTTGCGAGTTTTTAATATTTCAAAGAGAGTGGATCTGCCACTCGCATGACTGTCCGAAAGATTTTTAAGGGTTTAGTGTTTCGGTTAGTTGAAAGTCGTGAGACCGTTTGATCGGTCCCGAACATGGGGCCGAATTGTGGGAATTATTTGGGATTTTCTCTTGTGGCGTGGCCTTGAAATAATTAGAATTTGTTTGGTTGTGATGGGTGTTAATTTGTGCATTAAATGCTTGCTTGATATGCTGGTAGGGAATGGTAGTGGATTGGTTCACTAAGTGAGCAGGTGTTTCAATGATTTTAAGGGATAGTAAGCGAGGTTATTTATTAGAATAGTGTTCCCAAAAATATATATTTTTGTGAAAGTCGTAGTAGAGTGATTTAAGAAATTAAATTCTGCGTGTATGATCGTTAAATGTGAAATTTAATTTTGATGTGTGATTTAAGTTTTATGTAAATATATTCATGTATTTATATTTGCATGTGATTTATGACTGAATTGAGTTGCGTACGTCATTAATATCTGTTTAGAACGTCACAGGAATATAGGAATGAGTGCATGAGATGAGTCTAGAAGCGGAGTTCGGAGGTGTCTAAAATGTAAATTATGGAGAGTCCAAACTAAATAATATATCAACCCGTCAGATGGCGGGTTGATATTTATTCGTAGATGATCCGCAAAATTAAAGAATATATCGGCCGTCGGGCTTGGCGGAGTTGATGTTATTCCTTCGGAGGGTAGTCCTGAGCAATTAATATATCAATCGTCGGGCGGCGATTGATATATATTCATGGAGTTGCGGCTAATAAATTAATAATTAATGTCCCCGAGGAGCAGGCGAGTGTGAGAAGTCGATGGGCTCGGGATGCGAGTTGGTCACGTAGACATTGAAGTAGGATCATACATTTGCTTGAATGTTTGTTTAGAGATTGGAACGTTACCTTTAGGTGGTGGTGTGAAACAGGGCGGTCTCTCTTGGCTTTCATTTCCTTGGTCGTGGGATCCCCCTTTTCACAGTACGGGGGCGTGCGAGGAGGCTCATCAGAGGCCGTGGATTAGAAGAAAAGCCCGGATTGTGGCTGGCTTGTGATATCTACATGTATTAGAATTTTCCCTAATTTTAATATATATTTGTATAAAGTAAACATTTGAGCTCTTATGTATTGGGTATATAGTTGACTTCATGGTTAGTATATTATTATGAGGATCATTGTGGGCTAAATGGCCTTATTACTCAATAATGATTTGATCTATGGATATATTGAATATAAGTGGATTACCAGTTGGGTTTTCGTGATTATTCAATTCTGGGTAGCTCCTGTCACAGATTCTGATACCCAAATGATATTAGCCTCATATTAGCCATCGGGTTGGCGTAAGTCAAGCGATTAGGTAATCATGATTTCTTGATAAGTAGTATATGAAGAATCAAAAACACAAAGATATGTTTAATAAAATTTGTTGAGACTCAAGGTGTGGGAAAATGAGTAGATCAGAATAAAAGTGAGATCTTATTTGGTTGTGTCTGAGATAAAACTTTATCTTGTTAGGAGGCAAATGATTCTACTAAAAGAAAATGAATCAAGGTTTTCCTAAAAACTTAGAAAGTGGATGTCGTTTGTCTCTATGAGACAAAGTGGAAATCTTGTTTGAGAAGGCTGATTCGTAGCTTAGCTCCTAGTAGGTTTAATGGTAGGTTACTTCACCTTTAAAAGTTGCCTCGGGTGGGATTGTGATTGTGTGAGACACTAGAGTGGTCCAATTGGTTGGCCATGAAGAAAGCAGTCACACCTTGTCATTCAGATTCAGAAATTATAGGGATGATTTTTTCTGGGTGTTCATTGGTATCTATGGGTCCATAAAAAGCGAACTTAGGGAAGATCTTTGGGAGATCTAAATTTATAAGAGGTGTGGAGCGACCCTTGGTGCACAGGGGCGATTTCAATGTTTGGGTTTCTAAGGGAAAGGAATAGAGATGGAAAGATGGACCAGAGCTATGAAGATTATTCACTCAAGTTCTTGAAGACTTAGAATTAAAGTTTTCCTTAAGGAGGGGAGGTTGTTATACTTGGGTTGGGGGGCCGGGAAATCAAAGAATGGCCAGACTTGACAGATTCTTAGTTTCGGATGATTGGGAAGTTCATTTTGGGAATGTCGCTCAGACTATCTTGCCAAAACCACTCTCAGTTAACTTTCCTATTTTGTTGGTTGGGGGGGAAGCACTGATAGAGGCCCTACACCTTTTCGATTCTAAAACATGTGGCTCAAGACTGATGGCTTTAAAGATCGGATTGCTGAGTGGTAGGAGAATTTTGTTTTCAGAGGCACCAGTAACTATGTGATTGCGGAAAAGTTGAAAGCTCTCAAGTTTAAGCTAATGAGCTGGAACAAGGAAGTCTTTGGAAGGGTGGAAGATAGAAGAAGGCAGACTTTGCGAGAATTTGGCGTGGGATGATTTAGGAGCGAAGACCTTCTTTCGACTTGAATTAGAATGAAGGCGTGGAGTTCAGGAGTTGAAATGGGCCCTGCTTGGAGGGAGGAGTGGAGACGAATCTAGAGAAGTGTGGGTGAAGGAGATAGAAACCTTGGGTTTCCGGAAAATGAACACCCATAAAAGGCACAATGACATTGTTAGTCTAAAAATCAAGTGGGCACAGGTTAGCAGAGTCGAGACTTGAAGCCAAGGCATTGTCAGTAGCAACACCAAACTTGAGGAATTGGAGGGTCACGGACTGCAAAGTTAGATGAGAGGGAGTTAGGGCCCAGGTTACTTTGGCACCACTGAGAGGAAGTGCAGGCGGCTCGGTTAGGTGAATGGAGCTCAAGTTCGGATGGGTTTCTTCTTGCTTTTGGCCCGGTTCGGTTGGAATACGATAAGAGCGATATCATGGCGTTTTTCAAGGACTTTTTTTTTTTTGACAGACGAGGATTTGTTAAAAGCCTGAACTCTACTTTCATTGTTATGAATTCAAAAAAGGAAGGAGTGGAAGACTGGGTTTAGACCTAATGGCTTAGTGGGTGGATTTATCTGGTTGATCGCATAAGTGCTAGCAAATAGACTGAAGAAGGTGATGAGCCGGTTGGTAAATAAAGCCCAAAATGCTTTTGTGGGAGGCAGACAAATACTAGATGCTTCTTTAATAGCTAATGAAGTGATTGACTCAATGGTAAAGGGGAAGGAAAG
This sequence comes from Tetrastigma voinierianum, assembly GCA_016808115.1. Taxonomy (NCBI): domain Eukaryota; kingdom Viridiplantae; phylum Streptophyta; class Magnoliopsida; order Vitales; family Vitaceae; genus Tetrastigma; species Tetrastigma voinierianum. Next base: position 289,159 of record JAEQBH010004873.1, on the reverse strand, counting down.
GGGTGTACTATGTAAACTAGACATAGAAAGAGCTATGATCGGATAAAAATTTGGAAGTTCTAATTTCAATCCTAAAGGAGATGGGGTTGGAGTGTAATGGATTGATGGGGTAAAATGTTGTTTCACCACACCACATGCTCTCTGGTGCTCATAAATGGTAGCTCGGTTGGCTTCTTTAGCGGCACGAGAGGTTTAAGGCAAGGGGACCCCCTATCCCCTTATTTATTTGTCCTAGGTATGGAAGTCTTCTCCCTCCTAATTGATAAGGTTGTTTTTGGTGGGTTTCTCACAGGTCATACCCTAAAGGGAAGGAATGGTGAGGCAGTGACTGTTTCCCACTTGTTGTTTGTAGACGACACCTTACTTTTTTGTAGGGATTCTGAGGATCAAATGGTTTATTTGAGCTAGATCCTGCTGTATTTCAAAGCCTTCTCTAGGCTTAAAGTAAATTTTGATAAGAATGCTATCCTCCCAATGGGCGATGTGGAGAACATTGAGCAACTAGCTTGTGAGCTAGGGCGTAAAGCTGGATCTCTACCCTCAACTTACCTTGGTTTTCTACTTGGCACTCGACAAAATTTGGTGAGGATATGGGAAGGGATAGAAGAGAGATTCAGATGGAGACTCACCCCCTGGAAGAGACAATACATCTCTAAAGGAGGAAGGCTCACGCTTATCAGAAACACACTATCCAACCTGCCCATTTGGCTACCTAAGGGTGTCAAGAGCAGGGTGGAGAAAATCCAAAGGGATTTCCTTTGAAAGTGGCGACTTACCCGAAAATTCATCTAGTAAAGCTGGAGCTGTTGCGAGGCAAAGAGGCGAAAGGTGGTTTGACAGGAACTTGGACTTTTTAAATAGGGCCTTGTTGGGAAAGTGGGTTTGGAGGTTCGGCGTAGATAAATACTTGCATTAGCCTGGTATGGTATAAAGGCGGGGGATTGGTTCCTGCCCACTTGGGAAGTTATGGTTTGGGCCTTTGGAAAGCCATTTCTAAAGAAGCAAGCTAGTTGAAGCAAACTGTTAGATGGTCCTTGGGAATGGCAAAATGATCAGATTTTGGGAAGACACTTAGTGTGGGGGTTTGTTTTTAAGTGAAGCCTTCCCTACTCTTTACAATAATGCTTCTTCAAAAGAGGCTATGATTTCAGATATTTGGGTGATTTCTTGAGATCAAGGGGCTTGGGACCCAAAGTTAGAAAGGTCTTTGATGGCGGAGACGGTCTAGATTTTTATAGGCGAATCAACAGCAGTTTACCATTCGCCAGTGCAAGGATAAATCTAGAAGAGCAATGTCTCAGGTGTGTTCACAGTAAAAGACTATTTCAATTCTTTGGAAGAAGGCCCCTCTTGTGCAGCCCCATTGAATACGTCCTAAAGATGCTTTTCGTGCGGGAGGCTTGTGAAGTAGCCCTTACATCTTTGCAGCTGAAGAAGAGAGGTTTCCACTTAGCTAGCAAGTGCCCTTTCTATGGGAAAAAGGAAGATGAGTTGGAACATGTGCGATCCCACTTTGTCCACCGAGTTTGGGGCGTGGATAGATCTCTTTCTACTTTTAGTGCGAGTTGGGTTGGCTAACTTTTGGTCGAAGTCTCCTTGAAAGCTAGGCACTTCACTGTCGGAAAAAGCCAAATACGTGGAGACGTGCAGTTAATTCTCTTATGATCCATTTGGAAGAAACAAATAGAGTTCTTTGAAGATCTGTTTTCTCGACCTTGGAGCTAAAACCTCAATCCATCCGCCTACTCTTTACTTGGGGTGGCCATATTCAAATGGGATATCTCTTTTATTAGAGCTACTTTTGTTCAATTTGTATGGCTATGCTTAGGAGAGCTTTTGTTTTTTCTAGGTTGGTTTGTGTTGTTTTCTAGCTCTTTCTCTCTCCCTTGGCCTCTTGTGCCTCTTTTGTATACTCCCTGTATACGTTTTTTCTTCTATGATATTTCTCTTTGCCTATCAAAAAAAGAAAAGAAAAGAGCTATCCACCACAACCTTTTTTTTTTTGCATTTCGGTCCCACAAAATGTCATGTCACCCAAGCAAGTGCTTTTTGATTCCTTTAAGTAGGACTCTCCTCACACGAGGGTGATAGTAATAAAGACAATAGACGGAGAGAAACATTAGGGTGGTCGAAATAATCTTTTGTCTCCTTTATTGGAATCCTGAAATCTCACATTATTCTAGAATTAATTAACTTCTTCAAGTTTTTCTTGACCCATTTATTGAACAATGAAAAGTATAACAAGTTTTAATGGCTTGTAAATTCTTTTAAATGACAAAGAAGATGATTCCAAACTTAGATATTATTGTTTGCATTGGGGCACATCCTGCTTACTAATGACACAAGCTGAAGATACGAGTCACCTGTTAATTCAACACAAATATAAAATTTCCCTACTCTGGGCATGTATCTTGGATAAGGATGAAAGATTAGGCGAATTTACCTTGGAAGGCTCTTTTAGAGATTACGCACTTTACTTTCAAATTGTTTAGAAATCATAGAAGAGGATGTTATACGCCTTAGTGTTTGGAAATTTCAACTTTCATTTATTTTTCCATATATATTTAATCATGAAGTTTGATTTATGTTTAAAGAAATGAATATTTTTCCCCTTTTATCTAAATTGTGGTTTCTTGGTTGTCAGAATTATGCAATGTAGTCCACTTTTTTGCCCTTCATAGGTTATTATGATGAATTTATTTGTTTCATTTCCTTCAAATTTTAGGTGCGGGAGGCGATGCTTATTGAAGATTCCGGAACTACTTTCTTGTAATGAATATTCAAGGTTTTGGAGGTAGGATGTGAGTAATGGCAGCACCGCTCTTCCAATATTCACAGTATCTCGGGACTTATCCTACTTTGAGCTAAGTGTGGTGTTGTGAGGTTTTTTAGTCTTGGAGTTTTTAATTTATTTTGTCTAGAAGGTTCTGTCCTTGACATAACCATGGTTATGTACACAATTAAGATGAAAGTGGAACTCCTGTAAAACTTATAATTACATTCTCAGTAACTTCTTGTCAACTCCTATTTTGTAATGCCTACCTTGGATAAAACTCATAATGCAAAAATATAATTTCAGTTTTGGTGATCATATATCCATTTTATTTTTTATTTTTATACAATTGGAAACTTTTTGCAAAATGGTATGTATACCTTGAATTAGTGTATAATGGGATAAACTTGGTTCACATTTATTTGATTGGAAAAGAAGTATTGCTACCTCTTTTGACTAGTTGGCATCCTTTTGTCACCCTCCAAGTCAAATATTCCATAAGAAATTTGGAAACTTTTTTTTTTTCTGCTCTAAGTCATGCTACCAGCCTTAGACTGTTATGTTCACAAATTTCATTTTTTTTGTTTCAGTGGCAGAGACAATATTATCATATATGCGTGTGATTATAGTAACGAGGCTCTTGAAAGGGCTAATAAGATGATAGAGGTCAGCAATGTGGGCTCAGTTGCACATCGTTTCCATCTATTTCATTATGATTTTTCTACAAATGGGTTTCCAAAGTGGTTGGCCTGTGATTCTTGCAAGGAAATTTTCTGCAAAAGCAGCACGATCAGTTCTCAGGTCGTGGACTTCACATAATTCATTTAAAAAATTTCTAGCTTGCAAGTTACTCATTTATGTTCATATACATGTGAAGTATGCAATTTAAACTCAGTTTGTGTTTGCTTCCCCAGATGCTGAAGAAAACAAAGACATAAGTTTAAATAATTCTTCTTCATTGGGAGAAAGCAAATGTTGCACTGGTGGAGTTGATTTTGTTACTCTGGTATGTGCTTTTCTTTTCACATATTATGTTTTCCCTATGATATGGAAAGCTTAGATGTCCGTGGGAAATATGGAAATGGAATTAGTTTATGTTAATTTTACATCAATCCCATTTTTGGGAGTTCATTTGTTTGTAATTATGTTTTTCATCTTGTTTTGCTCTAAATTCATCTCCTTTATGGTTTGTTTCTAATTACTAGGTCCTATATTTTTGTAAAGCATGGAAAAAATGGTGATTATTTATTTGATTGTAGCTTAGTTGCATTCTTTTTGAAAAAATTTCTAATATTATCAAGGTTTAACTGATTGTACAAATTTAGTCATTTAGGCTTCCTTCGTGCTTAGATCATACTCCACAAAATAAATCAAACTGTTGGAAGGATGTCTTTTATGAAGGATGTGACATTTTCCTTTTGTTTTATACAAGCGACTTGATTATTCCATAGCTCTGAATTTCTTTACTTTTTTGAGTTATATCTTAACAGTATTGAAAGAAGACAACATCGAGTATCTGAACTTGCTTCTATTGTTCTATAATTTCTCAGATATTTACGCTATCAGCTGCACCACTTCACAGAATGCCAGCAGCTATAAGAGAATGCTTCTCTGTTTTAAAGCCTGGTGGCCTGCTGTTGTTTAGGGATTATGGTAATGGCCTGAAAAAGAGGCGTTGTCATTAGTTCTATAACTTATTTGATTATTGCTGATGATACTTTTATGTATGGCGGTAACCAAGCCTTTATGACATGACTATGCTTCGATTTGAACCAGACACAAGAGTAGGTTTTAGAGAATACATGCGCTCTGATGGAACTCGTTCTTATTTCTTCTGTACAGATACTGTTAGAGATCTGTTTACAGGTTCCGGCTTCAATGAGGTACTCGTTCTGTACAGATACTCGTTCTTATCTTTTATATATATATATATATATGTGTGTGTGTGTGTGTGTGTGTGTGTGTGTGTGTGTGTGATTGCCATGACTTATCACTATGACCATTCATTAAAAAAAAAGCACATTTCCCATTCTCAACTAGCAGTTTGGTGTAAATAGTAAGTGATTAAAAAATAGGGTTCTGAAGGGAACAGTATATTCCATTACATGCCATTTCGTTGCTGTCAAGTGAATGAAAAAGTGACGTGTGTGTGTGTGTGTGTATTGTCATAATTTCCATGACTTATCACTATGTCATAATTGCCATGACTTATCACTATGACCATTCATTAAAAAAAAGCACATTTCCCATTCTCAACTAGCAGTTTGGTGTAAATAGTAAGTGATTAAAAAATAGGGTTCTGGAGGGAACAGTATATTCCATTACATGCCATTTCGTTGCTGTCAAGTGAATGAAAAAGTAAAGAAAAACATGTTATAACAACTTTTCCATGGTTGGCTGCCACAATTGCTACATATTTTCATTGTTTTCCATAATCTTGTGGCAAATAAATGAATCACTATGGTTTTCCTGGGTCTACTGTTTAGGTTTTTCATTTTATTTGTAGTGATGTTTTCTCTTCTCACTACTGCTTACTGATGTTAAATCATGTACACATGTTGCAGCTTGAGCTTGAATATTGCTGTGTCAAATCAACAAATCGCCGAACTGGGAAGAGCATGCGTAGAGTTTGGGTTCATGGGAAATTTCAGAAACCCTTTTGATGCCATTCTTCACAATTTTGTTCATTTAGGTATGATTTTGTTTTCCAATGAAGATTTTCTTAGCCTCTTATATTCTCTTTGAAGTGTCCGAGAATGGCCTCTCTTTCTCATGTGTGCTCTGGCTCTTCAACCACTTCCTACCATCGGCTTGTAAATTTGGAGAATATGTTTTCTTTATTGTGTTTTGTCTCTTCATTTCTTTTAATCTTTTTTAGAATCTAATGCAATGATGCTGTGTAACGAGCGATCGGCCCAGTGTAGATATTATTTGTTTTAAAGTTCGAGGGACTACACTGACTTTAAAAGCCTTTGTCTTAGGTTGAGAGGAGTCAATGCTTATATAGTGATGGAACTTTTCTTCTATATTTGATGCATAGTTATCAAAGGCACGCTTAAAGCTCAGGCGCCACCACTCTTTGCGGCAGCGCCTTGCCTCTAGCATTTTCAAGTTTTTTTTTTTTTCTTCTTCTTCTTCTTTTTGTAAGAGAGACCAAAACGGCGTTGTTGATTCTTCAAGTTTGTCTCCAACACTCAACTCAGAAAAGTGCATTCGCTATCCTGGGTCTCAATCTGGCTCTGTATTTATTGAACTTATGAATTGGATAGGAAGCCTTCTTGATTCATATCATCTTCAAGATGCATGATCAAGAAATCTTGTTTGCTGCCTTGAGAAGCACTAAACAGAAACAAGGAACCGAATTTTAGATAATATGAGAGGCCAATTAAAGCACTTGTAAGGTGATTGTAAATGTCATTGGTGATGTTTTTGGAGCCATAAGCATATAATATAGATTATAAAACTGGTTCTTCATGGTTAGTGAAGTCTACAAATAGTTAGAACCATGGACCGAGTCTCACAGGGCTAAGAGCTGAGGGTTAACAACATCTTCTGGAGGAATGAGTAGGTGATGGTATTGTGCTTGATATAGAATTAATTCCGCATAAATGTAGGGGAAGATCTAGTTGCTCTAATTTTGTTTGAATAGGTTCAGACCATTTTCCTTCCACTTTTCAGGATGGCGTTGAATATATGCTGCATTGTGATTGAATTTACAACGAATATTAGCTGGAGATATAAATCAAGATGGCACATTCAGAAAGTTAAGTCCAATTAATAGTGGACGAAACAAACAAAATACTTTGGCAATGCGAGGACTGTGTGGAAAGTGAACACGTTCCTGAATTTCTATTGCTGAAGCATGATTCCCCACTATGATTTCTTTACTAAATTATTTGCTTTTATATCACATAAAATAAAACTTTATCTAGTGAACATAAAATAATTATTTGCTGAATATTTTTTTTTCATTGAAGAAGAAGATGAAGAAAATTAAAAAAAAAAAAACCATAGAAAAATGGAATTAGACTGAATCATGTGCAGCCACAATCACCTCCTCCTATTTATAAGCATTTTATTGTGTCTACAAATTTATTTTTCTTTTTTGAAAACGTTTACAAATAGTATAAATTGGAAAAATATATAAAATTTTAATTAATTTTTGTTATATTTGACAATTTCATATTTAGATGATAAATCAAAGAATACAATTTTGACTGTTTGTTCCTTTTTTTAGATCTTCAAATGTTGAAATAAATTCTTCGAAAAAAGAAAACAATATGAAAAACAAGACAGCAGAAAGAGAAAGTTGGAGTGGGTACATTTGTCTTGCTTCTTTTAGGTAAAAGGGAAATATTTTCATGCCACGAAGAGAAATTTTTATTTTTTTACTTTTGAAGAAAATTTATATTATATTTTTTGTATCTATGTATCCATTTACTCATCCCTAGCGAGTATCTTGTTAATAAATAAACACTAAAAACTGGTTAGTCATGTTCCCCTCATTTCAAATTTCTCTATTGGCTATTTTTTTTGCACAACCCTCCATTCATGCTCATTTGGAACGGGTAATGAATCGCAAATTCTTGTTGTTGTCTTGCCTAGCCCCGTTGCTACGGTGGTTTATTCGAGTATAAAAATTTTCGAACAATGTTGGGATAGGGTTGGAACAAGTATGACCCGTCCTTTGTCATCTTTACTTTACCACTTGACCTAGACTTCTAAGGTTAAGAAAATTTATATTGTATATTATTGTGTCAAATATCTTCATTTTTTATATAAAGAAAAAAAATGTATTACTTGATCTGAAGATGATAAAATTTTATATTTAGCCTCCTTTATTGATTTTCAACTCAATATCCATATGTGTGAAATATAGCTATAACCCCTTTTCATCAATATTGTCATCTTCTCATGATGCCTTTTCTTTCTTTTTGTTAATAGGACTCTATCAATGTAATTTTCTCATTTTCCGATAATAGGATAGGGCTTTTCCTCTCTCTCAATATTCATGAACAAAGTATGTTTTATGGTGTTTTCAAAAAACACCAAAAACATAAAAAGTGTTTTGAAAAATATTTTTAACATACAAAGCAAATTTTAAAATTAATCTATGTATGATCACTAAAAAATATTCATGAATGAAAAAAAATGTAAAATGAAATAATTTTCTTTCAAACACATGAATCAAATATACGTTATCATAACTTATTTGTTTTCTTTAGCTTCCTTTGTGGTTTCAATAACATCCATCTATGTGAATTATTACTATGTCTTTTTATCAACATTGTCATTTCTCATTATGCCTTTCTTTCTTTATGGTAGAAGGATTGTCTATGTAATTTTCTCATTTTCCAATGGTAGGTTTGGACTCTCCCTATCTCAATCTTCATGAATTGAGTATATAAGTTCGATGGTGTTTTCAAAAAACACCTTAAACATAAAAGTGTTTTAAAAATATTTTTAACATACGAAAGCAATTCTTAAAATTAATCTATGTATGGCCACTAAAAAATACTCATAAAAGAAAAAAAAAATTGTAAAAGGAAATAATTTTCTCATAAAGACATAAATCAAATGTACATTATCATAACTTATTATTGTTTTCTTTAGCCTCCTTTATTGATTTTGAAATCAACATCCATCTATGTGAATTATTGCTATGACTCCTTTTTACCAATATTGCCAGTTTCTCATTATGTCTTTTTTTTTTTTTTTTGGCAATAGGACTTTGTCAATGTAAAATCTCATTTTCATGAATTATTGCTATGATCCCTTTTCATCAACTTTGTCATTTTCTCACTATACCTTTTCTTTGTTTTTAGTAATAAGACTCTATCAATGTAGTTTTTTCATTTTCTTGTTGTAGAATTTAGGACACTCCTCTCTCAATATTCATGAATTGAGAATGTTCTATGGTGTTCTTAAAGAAACACCTTAAACATAAAAGTGTTTTAAAAAATTTAACATACAAACGGTTCTTAAGAATTAATCTATATGGTCACTAAAATTACTCACGAAAGAAAAGAAATGTAACAGAAATAATTTTCTTATAAAACTCACAAATATAATAAAAACCAATTAAAAATTTATACATTTAAAATTATTTATATATGTAATAAATAAAATAAATTTGAAGAAACACTTAAATATAATTTATTAAATTTAAATATACTTTAATTTTTTATTTTGCCTTTTTTCATTCCTTTCACCTCTCCTCTCTATTTTCGAATTTGATTAAAAGACACTTTAAAAATTATTTTCGGATATTTAACTCCCCATCAAATTTTATTTCAAAAAAAAAAAAAACTCTCCATAAAAATTTCGCCTAATTTTGATAAAAATATCCTTGCTATTATTATTATTTTATTATTATTAGTTGTAGAAAACATGAAAGAAGTTAAAATTACTATTTTGGGTTATTTAAAATTGTTAAATAATATATTTCATAAAAAATAAACAAAACAAAATATGCTCACCAATTAGCCGTTTCTTACTTCTTTCCAAATAAATAATTAAAAGATTAAAATGTATAAATTTATTAACAAAAGGTAGGTTTATATACATTCAAATAATAGGAGCAAGTTAAGAAGGCCATTTTCATATATAAAAATGAATATTTTATTTTATATATTCAAGGCTGGTTTGAAAACACAATTAATGATGGATTCTTGATACATTTACTGATAATTAAATAAATAATTGTCAAAATATTTTAGATTCGAAAATAATTCCAATTCTACGACAGTTTTTGACACGTAAGCAATGAGGTGGAAATTCTCTTACAATGAAATCGTATCTTGACTTTAAAATTTTACTTTAAAATCGTGTCTTCAAAACAAGACTTCACAATTTTACATTGAAATCGTGTTTTCAAAACTTGACTTCACAAATTTTAATATTTACACTAAAATCTTATAGGTATGAATCTTATTAGCATTTATAGCGTGTTTTGCATGTATTTTTGTAACCTAAATGCTAGATTCACGCCCGTATTCTTAAAGATTAAACTAATCCCCCATTTGCTTATGTTTTGCAGGACTAGAAGGAAAATCAAGCTAAGCGATGAGTAGCCTCGGGTTTGCCAAGGTGAAGGCCAACCTTCGCCTCAGCAAAGGTGTTCGCAACTGCAAAGGAGACCCCTCACCACGGCGAAGAAGGAACATCCTAAACACACGACTCTTGGGTTCGCCAAGGCGAAGCAGTCCTTCGCAGCAGCGAAGGCCTTCGGCAAGGCAAAGGGAGAGTATGAAGAAAGATGACACGTGGCTTCACCAAGGCAAAAAAAAGCCTTCAATGTAGCAAAGAACATCGGGTTGGAGTAGCAAACTTCGCATTTTTAGCCCATCATTGGCCCATTTTCCATTGCCTATAAATATATGTATTTGAGACTTGTCTAGGGTTCGATTTTTGGAAGGAGAACACCCTCCGTAAGGTTTCTCTCCCCTCTTCTTCTTAAACCACCATTTTTAGGGTTTGTGATTTTGTTTTATTGTTTCTTTGGATTTGGTGTAATATTGAAGAATCTATCAACTAGAGGACCTCATTCAACCTTGGACTTGAGTTTGGAGCATTCCTCATCTCATATTCGTTTTGTATCTCTAACTCTCACTCTCTTCTCAACTCTTTCATTATTATGGTTGTAATAAACATGATTTTAATAGATTTATGGGTTGTAATGAGTAGCTAAACTTTCCTCTAAGGTTGATTGTTTAAGTTAATGTTTGGTATATATTTCATGATGATTTGGTGAACTCATGCTTGTGTGGATGTTAGTTGGTGTAGTTCTTAGGATTATTATGATTTTAACTAATTAATCTATACTGAGAGTTGGGTCTACAATCCTCATACTAGGACATCCTTGGTGACACTTGGATTACGCCTTAAAATCTAGTCCCAAGTCTCTTAAGGTATGAATTAGTTAATTGAAATACTAATCAACTAATCAAAGAAGTCTAGTGAATTAGTAATGCCTAGTACCAGATGGATTTCAGTAGGAGTAGCACCATCTCAGCATTATGCGAGGATCGTATAGACCGAGAGGTGATTGATCCAAGTGTAGTGCAGGTGAAGAGAGATCTTATTGTATGGGTAAGAGGTGATGGTAAGTTCGAGGAAAGCATTGCCTTATTAAAAGTATCATACTTAATGACCTAGATGGGCGAAAGGAGAATGAGGTTGGTGTACATTGGGAACTTGAGGGGAGACACAAAAGTGTAAACCTCATATCGGATTCCTTGGACATGCACAAGTGTGCATTCACTCAATCAGTGCTTAATGAATATAAACCATAAATGCAACAACGCAAGCAATCAACCCTAGTATCTTTCCTCGAGTGCTTTCTTTGAGATTAACCCAGTCCTTGTAAGTGAACATTGATCATTCCCTACTTTGTTTTGTTTTGTTTTGTTTTTAAAACATTTCTTCCCAAGTCATTGAGTCGCTCAAATAGTGAACGACTTTAGTAGTCGGGGTATTCAGTCCTCGCTAAAACCACACCTTCCCTATGAGATTAATATTTGGACTTTTGGTCCACTATATTACTTGTTCGACTAGTGCGCTTGCAAAAATCCCGAACAAGCTTTTGGTGTCATTGCCGAGGACTTAACAAAAGTCTTTTGGTATCTACGCCAATTACTGAACAAGTTTTTGGCGTCGTTGCCAAGGAAGGTACGGTTTGGTGTTAGGATTGATATTTTGGAAAAAGAGAAGTTTGCTAATTTGAGAAAATTTTTTTTTATTTTCTTATTTTTGTAAAACCCGGGAAAAATTTAATTTTTCTAAAAAATGACAAAAACAATAAAAATTGCCTAAATGATTTAGGGAAGCCCGAAATTTTTTCTAGATCTCGGATGATGAAACGGACTTCACCATTGGATTCGTCTCACAAAATCTAGTTGCGAAGATTTTGTCGGTCGAGACGGTCGGATTTTTTTTCACGATTTTGAGAATTCTTGAGTCGTGACTCCCGGAGATGAGATTTTTATGAGAATCACCGGGAGTTGGGAGCTCAAGTAAAAGTTCATTTAAATTGAACGAACGGGGCTGAAAATAAATTGTTTCGAGAGGCGAGAAAGCGAACTGAATGAGTAATGGACATATGACGCGATGTGGGCCATGTCTCCAAACTTAAGAATTAAGTTAAAAAAGGTTAAAAAATCGATTAGGGCCAGAAATGGGAATTTATCTTTGGAGAGAAAACGTTAGAGAGAGAGAGAGAGAGCTCCAATTTCTCTCTACGATTTACGGAGATCGGTTGGTTGGAATTCGTCGGGCGAGCAGTTCATCTACTGACAAAGGCTACAGCGTGGAGTATCGAGCAGGTCTCTAAGGATTCAAGCGAGGAGTTTGGGAAATCAAAGGTTTCGGGTTTAGGAAGTGTCCACGGGACTTCCTAGAGTTTCTTCTACGCTCCAAGAGGTAGGGATTCTTCCTACTTTGGTTTATTTTCCATTCTAGGGGATGTTTGGTTGAGTTTTAATGCCCTAAGGGGTTGTTTGGCCGTTTTTTTTCCATAAGGGGCTGTTTGGAAAATTAATGGGTTATGGGAATAGTGTCATGTTTTGACCCTATATGATGTCAAGTTTTTGGGCTGATTTTCAGTTAGAAAAAGGGGGAATTTGGACTAGTATCCTTCAAGGAAATTGTAGCCCTATCCAAGAACTTGATGTTAGGATTTTGAATCACACAAATTGGACATCCCGATAACCGTTGGTCCTTTTACGAGCGCCATAAATTTGCCTTATTTTGCCGAACTTCTTGTCTAGATTTTGGGGCCCGATTTTCGGGTTGAAAAAAAATGAAATTTGAACTAGTATCCTTGAGGAAATTGTATCTCTATACGAGGAAATTGATGTTAGGCTTCAGATCACCACCCAAATCGGGACCTCTATAACTCAATATATAGTGCATTTTCGGGTACTCGACTTAAGACATTTAATGATTTGTGTCCAGATTTTTGCCACAATTGGTATATGATTGTAGTATATCATTGCTTGAATTGAGTGATATACTTGGTTGAAATTGTGTGTTCTAATGGTTTGTCTTGTGATGTGTTTGTGTATGAACAAGGCCATTGCATGGCTTGGTTATAGGCTATTTGTGGACATGGTGTCACAATTAAGCCTAAAGTATAATGTAAGTCATTGGTTGATTGGTGATGACTTGTAGATGTCAATATATGTGTGTATAATATGTTGACATGTATTGTATGGTTTATCTGAAAATTGTATGTTAATTGATATGATTGTCCAAATGATGCATGGGTATTATGCATGGTTTAAAATGTCCATATAGCACTCATCATATATATGACATGGTATAGGCATTGAATGACATAATTGCATTTCATATGCACGGGGACATCGCATTAAATGGGCGCGTGTACATGGTCATAATCATTCATCATTCTTGGTGAGTGGGTGGTGATCTCGGTACTTTGGACTACGTCCAACGAAGTCTCACGGGTGCATTTCATAGCTTTGAATAAAGCGGTTTATCAGAGACTATCCAATGCTTTTGATTAAAGTGGTTTATCGGAGGCCCATCGATACTTTTGAATAAAGTACATTTTATAGAGATTGTCACGATGGTTTGAATAAAGCGGTTTATCAAGGATGTCGATGGTTTAAAAAACAAAGATTTTGTTTTTTGGATAAAGGGTCGGTGGTGAAACACCGATGACAAGTTTTACACTTGCCATATGCATGTGTGAAAGTCGGTGAGGACTCGTGTTAAAGGCATGGTGAGTGACACTTCATTCATGGCATGTAGGCATTCCAGAGTAGAAACTGCATTTTACTTGGAATGTTTGATTGTGTGAACATGGCATTGCATGTGCACTTAGGTGGGAAGTAGCCCCTATAGGAGTTTACCTTACTAGGCATTGCTCACCCCGTCGTGGGACCCCCTTTCAGGTACAGGGAGTATGCAGTTGGACAACGCTCACTCGAGGCCGCAGTTATGAAGAAAGTCGGGTTGTGGCTTGTAATTAATTTTTTGTAAAGAAGCTTGGAACAAACTAGTTCTAACATGTATTTTATGTAAAAAGAATTGTAAAAATACTTTGGAACAACCTTGTTCTAATTTGTAATATTTGTAAGAGTGTTGTAATTAAACTCTTAGGGACTATGGTAATTAGTCACCGTATATTCTTTAATTATTGGATCAGTGGGCCGGTTAGGCCACTTTCACTCATAATTGGACCCAGTGAGGTCATTGTATTATATTGGGCCATGTTGCCAGGTTTTTTTATACATGTCGTATTTTGGGTAGAGCTCCCCGTACAAAGGAGACCCTATCCGATTTTTGTTAAATCATGGGTCCCGGAAAAGGGGACACGGTGGTGTGGTGTCGGGTTACCCGACATCCACGAGTCTTCCGGGGGTTGACGGGTTGTCAATGAATGCCCCGGGTTTGGGCGTCCTGATTTTATTTGTTTCTTATTTGTATTTTGTTATCTTTATTTTATTTTCTTTTATTTTGTAATTTTCTTCTAGGTGCTAAGAGTAATGTCAAACGAAAGAATGGATGAGCTCTTCTACACCCTCTAGAGAGAATTTGCTTCTCTAGTGACCTAAAGAACACCAACATGGGAAGAAATCGTCGAAAAGCAAGCACAAGCCTTAGTGAGCCACCAAGAGTATAATTTTGAAGGGGCATGACAGGCCGAAAATGCGGTGTGTAAAATGTACGCCTATGTGCGCAAGTGCACGCGTCGCCCCAAGTAATATAATATACCAATGAATGCAGGATATCGATCCACGAGAGACGGTGTGTTGACTACAAAGGTTTATTCTTAGATAATATCCCGAATAGACGTATTTTAAAGAGAGAATTGAGTATGTGAAGATTCGACTAAGCTATTGATTCTAATAAATTCTGCAGTATTGAAGACTAGGTTATGTCTCCCTGTCACTTCGATGGATTATTTCTAAAGTGTTATTATTCAATGAATTTATATATTGTTGATGGCAAGGTGATCTTAATTACGGGATATCCTCTCTCGAGGTATATCTGCCTATCTCGTGAATAGAGTTGAGTATATCTCTATCCCAACTCAGTATTACGAAATGCTTGAATGTTCTAACCTCAAATGCCACAGCCCGGGCTCGGAATATCTCATTTCGAATCAAGCGAAGGGTGCATCTCTGACTCATCTCTCGAATCTCGGATTTCCAGTATAGTTATGCTAATGTTGGCCAGGCATCATCATATAATTTAATTATAGATATAAAGCAGAAGCAACAATTTTATAAACCAATGAATAACATAAAAGACGGAACTTTAATCCATAGTCATGTGTGAGGGTTCAACACACCTAGATGCGAGATCTAGAACATGCGAATAGAAATATAAAAATGTTTAATCTCAAAAAACATCATTCTAGTATCCAAAAATCGGAAACAATACGGTCCAAGGGCACTTCTTCAAAGTCGGTTGTCTTCTTTGCTTTCTGGAATTGAATTAACTCTCGTCCGTCACTCCGTCTACCCCCAATTGAACCATAGTCTTTAAATGATGAGGTGCGGATCCGTCTTGACGATCGCGGCGTTGCGTGGTACCGATTATTGACGTATTGTGACCCAGCGTTGCGGCGTTGGCGCGTCCTGGCGTGGAGGCGTCAGCGACGTTGGAGCGTCGTGGCGTGGCGACCACTTTCTGTTGCTCTCCATTACTCGATTTGCTTCCCACGGTGTGCTCTTTTTCACATCATCTACGCATTCTGCATTCGATCACCTCGGATATATTTGGAAAAATACATATTTAACCAAAAATAACCTTTAAAAAACCTAAGAAAGGCGGGTATACTATGAGTGTTTCAGGCACTCATCACCCCCAAACTTAACTTCTTGCTTATTTGGCTTAGAATGGACTCTAAACGAGGACACACACACGGCCTCTTGAAACTAACACTGAACTGATGTGCACATCTTTTTTGAGAAATAAGAGATCAGTTTGGACCGACTCCTGCTATTTCTTTGTTTGCTTTCGAAGTTCACAAGATACTTACGATGTTTGACTTTTGGAAAACTCGGTTGAAATAGATTAGGTGACTGGTACCAAATTCCGTAGTATTCAATAACCTTTCTAAGGACCCTATGTGCGTCGAATGAATGACCTCCTAGTGTATGCCTGGGTTAGGCACCCCAGGCAGACTCGACTCCTATTTGGAAAGCTAACGAAGAAGAGACGAAGCACCTTTTATTCTACTAACATACCTAAAAATTTCCTAAGTACCTAAACAAAAATTGAAGAATACCTAGTTCCAAGAAGTTTTAGATGAGTGTTCCTGTAGCGGGATCCATTGGTGACTCCCACCGGTTAGTTGGGGGCACCGGGCATTAAATTCCTTGAGCTTCACCACAGAACCCACTGACTGAACTCAAAGGCCTAGGTTGCGTGAATGATCCATCTTACGTCATGTAGCGGGGCGGTGAAGTCGATGACTCGGGCTAGTTGGCTCGGGGCATTGGACCTTGAAAAGCCCCTCGGAGGCGTGCGGGATTCCGATTGGATGATCCCGCTTATTCTTATGCATCTACCTATTTTTGACATTTTTCTTTTATTTTTTTTTTTTTATTATTATTATTTTTTTATTTTGTTGGGGCTCGATGGCAATCCTCTTTTGATTGGGTGTCCCATCACTTAGATGGTTCGAATCTTAAGGTTTGTCGGAACTTTGTAGTAAGTTGGTCGGCACCTATGCATACCCTGAAGGTCATTAGTGTGTGAGTGTGATAGGGTTCTTAAGAAATGGTTTCTTGAATACCAGGAATTGGTTCACTAAGCCTCCCCACCTATTCAACCTAATTACCGAGTATCAAACATTGTATGCACCAGTCTTCCATGTCAATAGTGAATTCAGTCCAAAAGTGATACTCGACTTTCAACATGGCACACATACACAACTACCTCCACATGCAACTACTACATATAAGAATGAAACAAAACAAACAGAAATACTAAAAACAGAGACTAGACTAAATAAAAACGACTAATATGCTGAGCAAGAAACAAAAACACTCCTGAATACAAAACAAACATAACTAACGGAATCTCATTGATCATCCACACCCCAAACAAAATACCGGTATCTTGCTTGTGATAAATAAAAGTAGAGGTGAGAGGGGACTCCACGGTGATCCAACTGCGGTGGTGGTGGTGGAGATTTGGGTGGGAAGGCGAGGAGGCTGTGCGATCACGGAGCTTCTGGGGGAGCTGGCTGCTGTGAATGGTGGCTGGTTGGCCCGGCTACAGTCACCTTATATCCGCACGGAGGGCCTCCATATCTTGTGTGACGAGGACTCGGTGCTCCTGGGTCTCATCCCAAAAGGCATCGAAGCGCTCAGTGAGGGAGAGCACCGGGTCCTCAGGATCGGGTGAGGGACTAGAGGGAGCTGCCTCCGGAGGCTGCTGGGATGGTGGTGGAGGTGGGGGGGACGAGGACTGGCCAATGTCTCCTTGGGGATCGCCCGAGGGATCCTCTGGGGCTTTGATAGTCGTGCGGCTAGATGCCGTCCAGGGCTCATGGCCAGGAATCATACCCCTCGGGTCGCGGGACACGGTGTATCCGCTTGACGAGATATGGCTTTTATAGGGGTGGAGACCAGGCCTCCTCATTGTCGTCGAGGAGCTTTGAAACTCGTTTACACAAACCAAAGATAAGGAAAGTGCCTCAAATTCATCTTTCGTCTGGTTATGGAGGATGGCATCCTCATAACACCTTGATATCAAGGTATATCTGTATGATGGGTAGTTGAAGCCGAGGCACGCTTAGGCATCACTTCACACACGTTCGTCGTCGAATAAGGCGGCGTGATGAAGTGTCTCCGGACCTTAGATATGAAGGCGAATGCTTGGCCTTGGTGATGCATGGCCCGTACTGTGATTTTCCACTCACCGGCCATTTGAGTGATACTCGTATAACCTCGGGGTGGTCGGGATTCTTTCGTGGGCCGTCGAGCGGCACCGAAGGGACATGCTCTAGGTTGTAATAGCTATTGATCGACTCCGCCTTTGGGAAGTCGGCCAATACCTTCCCGCACCGGACTTTCTTCGGGACGTGGGATGCGGGTGGCGTAGAACTCTCGCGCTCTTATTTGCTGGATGAGGTGGTTGGCCTGGCTCGCCATCCCTTAGCCGCAATGGTCTTGCGGAAAAAGTCATCAGGGTGGTGAAACCCCTTTTCCTTTATGAACGAGCGGTTCACTGCCGGATGGTAAGACGATCGTGACGCCCTCATTCACAAACCGCGTGACATCGTAAGGGTAGGAGTGGATCCTCGGCCCAGATGGGCCTTAAAGCAGTAGCGGGTTTACGCACGGTATTAGACCTAAAATTCAAGCGGTGGTGGCACCAAATTGGTCACCACTTGACCTAGACCACAAAACAAACACTGGTAATACTAAAACTACTAAGTATGCGAAACGACCCTAAAGGTGACTCAAAACCCTAAAATAGACCTACTAATACCTTAAACTTGAACCTAAAAGACCCCTAGACCAACTGTGAATGCAATGGTAATCCTAGAATACGACACTAGGGCCCGAACCGAGTACAGTGTGGTGGGAATGCCACGGTGACAAGGAACCAGTGTCGGAACCAGTGTGTGAGGGTGACTATGAGGTGCATAGAGAAGGTCGGAGGGAGCAATGTAGGAGCCTCCGGCCGGCGTGAAGAGCTCAGGCTAGGATGGAAGGCGGATGGGTGTAGGAGTTTGAGCGGTGGTGTGGTGCGAGGTGAAGAGCAAAATGAACTATTCTTGGCCTTAAAACAGGGCAACGTCGCGACGTTCGGGGCAACGTCCGCGGCGTTAGGTGCGTCAGCGGCGTTACGAGTGGAACTAAGCGGCGTCGCGGCGTTGAGACAGCGTCGCGGCGTTCGCAGGTGAAATTAACAGCGTCAGCGGCGTTGAGTATCAGCGTCGCTGACGTTCGGAGACTCCTAAAAATTCCGCGTCGCGGCGGTGATTACTCCGCGTCGCGGCGGTCGAGAGTATAAAATTCGCGTCGCGACTTTGGAAATCCGCGTCGCGGCGTTCTGGCGACTGCCAAATCCATGTTGCGACGTTAAAACTCCACGTCGCGACGTTCCAGAGAAGGATAAAATTGGCGTCGCGACGTTGAAACGTCGCGACGTTACAGAGAAGGCTTCTAAAAATTTCACTTTAAGTAGCCCTGGTTAATGAGATCCTCCCCTCTTGTAATTGGGACACTCTGGACTTGTAATGTATTCATACTGCTGGATCCTCGTACCTCGTTATGATCACGAAAGTAAACAACGAAGAAAAACCGTTTAACGGACAAATTTTCAAGTAATATGCTTGAAAATAAACAATAAAATCAAAATATGTCACGAAAAGGAAAAGTTTAAGAAACACTTGGGTTGCCTCCCGAAGCGCTATGTTTAATGTCGATTGCTTCGGCGACCACGAATCTGTGTGTTCGAGGACCCCGAACTCATATGATTGCTTACTACTACTTAAATGCGCAAGCGCCGAAGGAATGATTTGCTTATGCGCAAGCTTCGCCTCCATAAATCTGGCTTCAATCGTTGGGTGGTATTGTAGATGTGCCTTTCTCAGGTCTTCTTAACTTCTACCCCCGTGTGAAAAGACGGTCACCGTGAAGGCGGACCATCGAGATTTCAATTTCCGGAAAAAGCTTTGGCGGGAATTGAACAAAGAACTTGCCTACTTAGTGAACTCCTTTACAGTAAATGTTTGTCGTGCGGGCTTTAGCCTTTTCCTTATAAATGCAGTACGTTTTTTCATAAGCACGTTCTGAATTCGTCCGATTCACGAGTTGGAAGCGATCGCTACGCCGACGATATACTATCATGTTTAACTATCAGTGGCCCAATAGGTCGATGCTCCAGATTCCTCTTGGAAGATGACACGCCTTACCATGACGATTACGAGCGGTGACATACCCAGAAAAGGAGTTTTAAATGCGTGCGAATGCCTTGAGTGCACTTCAATCTTTTAGACCAATCCTTCTTGGAGAGTACATTTCTTGTCTTCTCGAGAATGGACTTGATTTCTCGATTTGATACCTCTGCTTGTCCGTTGGTATGGGGTGATATACGAAGATGTGCGATGGCTGTACCCCATACTTTGCAAAACCTTGTCCAATTACCTTATTCTCGAGAAATGGGTACCATTATCTTGTGATCAATGCTTTCAGGGTTCCAAAACGTGAGAATATGTGTTCTTGTGGCGAGCCACGACCTTGGCATGGATTGGTGCATGTAGGGATTGCTTCTACCCACTTTGAGACATAGTCTACTGCCAACAAGATGTATAAGTTGCTGTACGATGTGGGAAATGGTCCCATGAAATCTATTCCCCATAAATCAAACAATTCGACTTCCAAAATGGGATGCATGGGTGGCTCGTCCTTTCTAGAGATGTTCCCCATTCGTTGACATTTGTCACAAGTGGAAAGCAGATTGATGAGCATCTTTAAATAAAATAGGCGGTAAAAACTGATTGAAGTACCTTGGGCTGCTTGTTCTCTGGCCGCAAGTGTCCACCACATGGTAGAGTGTGACAATGGTTGGAATCTTTGTGCATTTCGATCTTCGGACACATCTCCTTATCACACGATCGTATGATATACGTAAAGGATGGGCTCCTCCCAATAGTAGTGTTTCAAGTGTGCGAAAAATCTCTTTTTCTGCTGATAGTTAAATTCCGGAGGGATAACTTTAGCCACCAAATAATTCACATAATCTGCGAACCATGGAGCTGCCCTCTTGTCCTCAATAGCTAAGAGTTTCTCATCTGGAATTCGTCATTCCTTTGGAACCTCATCTCAGCCCCTTCAATCGTGAAGATGATGCGCCACTGGGTTTTGATTACCTTTCTTGTCTTTAATCTCATTAATTCTTGTAGCAATGAACCCACCGAATTAATCGGGGTTTGCATCTTTCTTAGTCAAGTACTTAATAAGCGAGGAATGATCAGTGTGCACCATGACCTTGTTGCCAATCAAATATGGCTGAATTTGTCGAAAGCAGACAATATGGAGTTCTTTTCTGTGGTGGCATAATTCAGGCGAGCATCATTCGGGGTTCTACTAGCATAATAGATTACGAAGATTTTCTCTCGTTACGCTGACCTTGCCCCGATCGCAAGTCAGCGTCACACATAAGTTCAAATGGAAAGGACCAATCCTGAGACCACAACAATAGGGTGAAACTGACTTATCCTTCAACAACGAGAATGCATGCAAACATTGGAATCAAACTCAAATGGGATCCCTTGGACTAGGAGGTTAGACAACGGTTTTGCAATCTGCGAAAAATCCTTGATGAACCGCCTATAGAATCCAGCGTGGCCTAGAAAACTTAGAATCCCTTTTACCGATGAGGGTGGAGGCAACTTCTCAATTGCTTCAATCTTCGCCCTATTTACCTCTATCCCTCTTGCTGAAATCCGATGTCCAAGGACAATACCCTCTTGTACCATAAAATGGCACTTTTCCCAATTGAGTACTAAGTTGGTCTCTTCACATCTTGCGGTCACGGCTCTTAAGTTTTCTAAGCGATTTGTCAAATGAATTTCCCATTGCGAAATCGTCATAGAGATCTCAATTGTCTTTTCAACCATATCAGAGAATGGCCATCATTACACGTTGAAAGTTCGATTGCATTGGCCAGGGCATCGGCCCAGGAATGCGAATGTACCATAGGGACATGTGAATGTCGTCTTCTCCTGATCTTCAGGGGCTATGGCGATTTGGTTGTAGCCGGAATATCCATCCAAAAAGCAATAGTATTCATGACCGGCTAATCGATCCAACATCTGATCTAGAAATGGCAATGGGAAATGATCTTTTAATTCCAGCTTTATTCGAGTTTTCGATAGTCAATACAAATCCTCCACCGATAGCGTTCGAGAAGCGGTAAGATATTTGTTTCAGTCGATGGCAGTTGTTCCTCCTTCTTGGCTTTTCTGGCCCAGGCTTACCCATGCAGCATGTCGAAATGGGGTAAATCACCCAGGTGTCCCAGCCATTTAAAAAACCTCTTTCCGGACTACCTCTTTCATTGTCGGATTTAACCTCCTCTGCGCTTCCACTGAAGGTTTATGTCCATCTTCTAGTAAAATCCGATGCATGCACATAGAAGGGCGAATCCCTTTTAAATCAGCTAGAGACCATCCGAGTGCATGTTTATGCTCTCGAAAGGACCCTGTCTTCTCTTCCTCTAGTGCGAGTTAAGATGAGATAATCCTTTGGTAAGCGTAGATTTTACTCCAAGGTATGCATACTTCAAATGGGTTGGGTAAGGGTTTTTGTTCCATCTTAGGTGGTTGCTCAGCCCAGTGAGGCTAGGCGTTTTAACTCCTTAGCTAGAGATTCGAAGTATTTCCTTCTATTATTGGCCAGAAAGAGTCCATCCATTTAACATATTTTTACGCTTCTTCGCTCGATTCGGACTCATTCTCCACTAGGCTAGTCTCAAGATGGTGAACCAGCCGGCTAGACACTATAACTCATTTCTGCCATGAAGCAAGTATCACTTTTTGTCGGGTGTCTCACTGCTTCAAACCACGTTGAGATTTTACTTCATCTTCTGTACTCTCAATTTCGAGTTCTCCCCTCGAACATCAATCATTGCCTATAGGTTGCTAGAAGCAGTGCACCCGAGATTATGGGTATTTCTTTATCTTCTTCCATATCGATTACAATGAAATGGCAGGAAGATAAACATCAGCTTCACAAGGACATCTTCTATTACCCCTCTCGGATGCTTCAATGATGCAATACTCTGCATTTGAGAGATGTATTTGTAGTTGAGGCGGGCCTCTAATCCCAAACGTTTAGAAAATGGATAAGGGGCATGAGATTAATCTTTTTTGGCTTTGAATCACATAGGGCTCTCTCGAAGATAGCATTTCCAATGGTGCAAGGGATAGTGAAACTGTCTGGGTCCTTGAGCTTTTGCGGCAACTTTCTCTGAAGTATGGCATTGCATTCCTCGGTTAAGTTAACTGTTTCAAAATCAGCCAGTCTTATCTTCTGAGACAGTATATCTTTCATAAATTTCACATAATTTGGGCATACGCTCTAGGGCATCGGCAAATGGGATATTGATGTGTAAATTGCAAACACTTCCATAAATTTAGTGAAATTTGCTTATCCGGCTTATACTTCTTTAGTATTTGTGGATATGGAATTGGTGGGTTGGCCTTTTCTTGATGAGTTCTCTTCTAATTGCTTCTCATTAAAGTACATTCCTTGTTGCATCATCATTACGTAGATTTGGATGACTTTCTCACCCTCTGCCCTCATAATGAGGATTTCCCCTTGGTCTCCAAGTCTTTACCACTTCTCAGTATAACTGCTTTGACATGTTCATTTCCGTCTCGTCTCGGGTTTATTTAAAGTTGCTCGGTGGGAGCAGGTTGCCTTCATCGGTAAGTTTGCCATTTGGCCCATTTATTACTTCCAAACTTCGATTGTCTTTGCTTGATTATTCGGTAGGTTGCTTCTTTAGCGCATGTTTGCCTTGGTCTCATTCATGAAAGCGAGATGGGAGGTTAACATACGTGCAGAGCTTGTTCTAAGTCCACCTTTTCTCGGTGGTTCACTAGTTCGAGTTCGATGGCATGTTATTACGATTATTCAGCCACCATACCTTGATTGATACGGCGATACGGTTTTGATTATTACGCCACCTTGACCACGATTTGGTCGATAAGCTGTTTCCTCCATCGGCCCTTCTTTGCTTTGTGATTGATTCTGATTGAACCTCGACACGTACTGGGCTTGCTCTACTGTAGGGTTTCCTGACTGACATTCCGTGCTATTGTGTTGTCCTCCACAAAATTCACATAACTCAATGGGTTGGTCACGTATGGCGTTCAGCGGTCTTATTGTCACATTTAAGCGCGGTCAATTTGTCTGACATGGTTAACCCAGGATTATTTAAGAACCTCATTATACGTACCACCATGGCTTTCAGTATAGTTTTCTCTCTAGGCCGGTTTGTGTTAGTGCTTGACATCTTGAGAATCTCATAGGCAATTAAAATTGGTTTCTTCTTGATTAACTCCTCAGTAGAGGCATAAATCTTTGTTCTAGTAGCGTTCCTCAGCCCATTATAGAAAGTATGGACTTGCATCCATCTGGTTAATCTGTGATGTGGGCATTTTCGTAGTAATTCGTGAAATCTGTCCCATGCCCCTGCACGGAGTTCTCCCCTGCAATTGCCGAAGTATTGATCTCTTGCCTGAGTTGTGCAATTTTCGAAGAGTGGGAAGAACTTGAGTCGGGAATTTTGCACTAAGTCATTCACGAGGTAATGGAATCTGGTGGGCGACTTGTTGTAGCCGAGTGCTTGGCTCGATCACCTAGCGAGTGGAAATAGCCTTAACTTTGAGTGCCTCCTCGGTAACTCAGGTTGTACTTAATCGTATCCATGACGAGAAGTTGGTCGGATGCATGTTGGGTTCTCATAGGGTAGTCCATGGAAACAATATATTCTGCGGCATACGTAATATTCACCGACCCGGTTCGAAGTTGTTTGCTGGATGGGTGGTAGTCGATGGCAATACGAACAGGCTGTGAGGCGGGAGTGCAAACTCTTCCCGGCCCAACATGTTATGGATCATGCGGTTTGTATAAGCGGCACGGGTGCTTGATTCCTTCCTTGATTACCATTTCGGCCTCTCTTGGGATTTCGTTTTGCTCAATCTCGGATCACACTCTTCATTATCACCACATGTTTGCTAAATTTACGATGCGATCGAGTTCACATTTCTCGTGATGCAGTATAAAGTTCTTTACATTTCGGGGATCAAACGGGTGTTAGTTGACTTTGATCTAGGTAAATCATGTACTCCTTTGGCTTACAACCCGAAATAACACACGAACCAACAAAACCAAATTACCGGCACTTGTAAAAATAAACAAAAGTAAAGAAAATTTTAGAGTATTATCCAATTGCTTTATTCTCTATATCAATCTAAACTGTCCCGTGACGGCAAAAGCAGCGGTAAAGCGGTGTGTAAATGTACGCCTATATGCGCCAAGTGCCTTGTCGCCCAAGAGAAAGTAATATAATGTACCAATGAGTACGGATATCGATCCACGAGGGACCAGGTGTGTGACTACAAAGGTTTGCTTCTTAGATAATATACGAATAGACCGTATTTTTAAGAAGGGGTGGTATGTGAAATTCATTAGCTATTGATTCTAATAAATTACGTATTTGAAGACTAGGGTTATGTCTCCCCCTGTCACTTTCAATGGATTATTTCTAAAGGTGTTATTATTCAATGAATTTATATGTTGTTGATGGCAAGGTGATCTTAACTACGAGATATCCTCTCTCGAGGTATATCTGCCTATCTCGTGAATAGAGTTGAGTATATCTCTATCATTTCGGTATTCTGAAATGCTTAGATGTTCTCGCCTCAAATGCCACCTTGACAGGAATATCTCTATTTCCCGAATCAATGAAAGGCACACTCTGCTCAGCTCATCTCGAATCTCGGATTCCAGTATAGTTATGCTAATGTTGGCAGACATCATCATATAATTTAATTATAGATATAAAAGAAACAACATTTTATAAACCAATAGATAACATAAAGCGAAGACAATCCATAGTCATGTAGCGAGGGGTTCAACACACCCTAGATGCAGATCTAGAACATACTGAATAGAAATATAAAAATGTTTAATCTCAAAAACATCATTCTAGTAGCTCAAAAATCGGAAGCAATACGGTCAGGGGCACTTCTTGAAGTCGGTGTCAGCTGCTTGCTCACGGAATTCCGTGCTTCTAGTCGTCACGCCTCCGATACCCCCAGTGCAGACCCTTGGTGCTAAATGATGAGGTGCAGATCCCGTGCGGCGTCGCGGCGTTACAGCGTCGCGGCGATTGAGGCGTTCTTTGGCGTTTACGTTGACTTCTGTATTGTTGACCCAACGTCGCAACGTTGGCACGTCACGACGTGGAGACGTCGTGACGTGGCAGCCACTTTCCTACATTGCTCTCCATTACTCCAATTTGCTTCCACAGTGTGCTCTTTTCACATCACTGCTCACCTGCATTCCTTAGGCTCGGTCATACTCAGATAACAAACTGGAAAAATACATATTTAACCATAAAAATAACGCTAAAAACCTAAGAAAGATGCGGGTATACTATGAGTGTTTCAGGCACTCATCAGGGCAAATTATCTCAACAACAATGTGGGTTACTTCTCCCAACCCCACAACATTATATTCGGGTTGGGAGACATTTGGGAATATCTCCTATGGACATTCAAGTATGTAACCACAAGAAAGTTCAAGTTCCTTTTATCAAGAACAATTCCGGAAACCATCCGAGGATGAACTATTTATTGCCTTGAAGGAAGAAATTAAGAAGGATAAAGAAGCTCTAGAAATGCAGTTGCCAAATATAGAACCCAAGTTGGATGCTAACATGATAGCCAACATTGACACCAATTCAAAAAATTTCAATAGAGAAATGTATGCTATCATGGAAGGTAACCTGGCCGATGGTGGAAAACTTCTAAAGGAACAATCTCGGTAAAAACTCCCGAAGCGACATAAAGAGTGACATATGGGAGAGTGAAAACGTAACCTTAAGCCTTGAAGATGAATCTTTGAGCCTGACATTGGATGAAGACAAGGACATAATGGAATGTAATAAAATAACTATGGTCCTTGAGGAAGAATTGCAAAACCCGACATTGGTTGAGAAGAATGAGCTTGTTATTGACGAAGAGCTGTTATTGAAAGAGAAGCAAGTTGAAAATCAACATCCCGAGCTTATAATGGAAAATGTTTTGGTTGGGGTTGAAGACTTCAGTTTCCCCATAAATTCTTTGATTTTTAGCATGGAAGAAGACCAACAAGTTTCATGTGTACTTTACCTTCCAATGCCACAAGTCAAATGTGGATTGAAGCTGAAAATGGGGAAATGACCCTCCTTGCTGGTGAGGAGAAAATGAAGTTTGACCTCCACCTAAGCAAACCATTAACAGATGAAGAAAGGAGGGCATGCAAGAAGTTAGAGAGCTCATTTTCACTCATTGAGAAGCTAGCACCTAAGTTCCTTCAAGAGGATACTCTTGAAGGACTTAAATTTGAAGCCAACTCTTTCCCCACCAAAGAGTTGGCATTTGAGCTTACATCACCTATTCCGAAGGTGGAGGAAGTTATCCTTACGAGTGATGAGCATGAAGAGGGAGTATTGGCCACAATGGATGAAGGGCCGAAGCGAAGATCTCAAACTTCCCCAACGAGTTTAGCTGGACTCTAAAAACAGAGCAGCTCTTGGGAGGCACCCCAAGTAAAAATAAGGATTTTTATCCATTTAGTACTTTAGTTGTTTGTTTTTAGTTATTTTTAGTATGTGTTGCATGTTGATTTTATTTTAAGTGTTTATTTGGTTTTTTTTTTTCAGGACATTTGAAACAAATCGCATTGAGGAAGTTTCATCAAGACCATACACTCGATCTGATGATCGCCTTGATCATCTAGGGGAGTAATATGTTCTTAACCTTTATATTTCATACATTGAGGACAATGCATATTTAAGTTTGGGGTATTAGGGGAATTTTCCCTTGTTTTTGAAATTTTCCAACAGCTTCAATTATCCTATCTTTAGTGTTTTCTTTTTGTTGCTTGTGTGTTTTAGTTGTTTTTTTTTTTGTGTTTTTAAGTTTTTTAGGTTAATTTTTTCCATTTTTAGGTTGTTTTTGTTTTTGGTTGAGCTTGTTTAGTGCCTATGATAAATAATGATTGAACCTTCTCTCACATGAAGAAAATGAGAGATATTTGAACATAAAGCATAATGGTTTGACCACATAGTTGTAGACCTAACCACTTGTTCTTAGTTTTTTTAGCATAAGTCATGTACCCTTGATAGTCAATTTTGTTTGGTTTAGAGAAGAATTAGGTTATCATCATTCTAATTGATCTCTAAAGACTCTAAAACTTGTTCAATTATCACTTGAGGCGAAATCCTAGGCAACTCGACAATTAGGAAATGATATAGGCCATCCTTGGACCGGTTGAGACTTTCTAGCTAACCTTTTTGTGCATATATCCATAGTCATCCAATTTGAGCCATATTAGCCATTTTATTTCAAGAAAAGCCAAGAATGAACCCTTTGTCCCTTTTTGTTGAATATCTTTAAGTCAAAGGCCTTGTTTACCCTAACATGTTGATTTCAATGCCAAAATCTAGTGATTACATGTAGTGTGAATTGGGAAGTTGGTTGAAGAGGGTGTGCTTTAATTGTGAACAAAGGAGGTTTTGGGATGGAAAAAGGACGAAAAAAAGTAGAAAAAGCGAAAAAAAAGAAAGAAAAAGAAAGAATAAAGTAAGGAGGAGTAGTTTGACCTCATAGCCTTCCTACCTTGAGCAAGTAAGTTCTTAGGGGTGTTCTACACCTAGTACCCTAAGAACAACTGGTTTAGGAGTTACTAATCTAAAGCTCACTACATGGGGTAGGTAGAAAGCTTAAAAGGGTTGAACATTGCACTACTCCATCCCTTGAAATATGAAAAATAAAGCTCTTGGTGTTCTTGTGAGGATAGTGAAAATCATGCAAGTTTGGGGGAGCTCTATGATAAAAAGATGCAATAAGCTAAGTTTGGGGGGAAGCTTAAGAGGTTCAATTAAAAAGAAGGCAATATGCAAAAGGATGAACAATTAGTGGAGAAAAAAAAGGAAAAGATATATGTTTTGGGTAAACTGAAGCTTAAATGACCTATTAAACTACCTTTACCTAAGCTATACACTACAAGCTTTTGAAGGCCTAATTGATCCTAAGAGTTGTGTATAACCTACATTAGTGGAGAGTGATATGCCAAACAAGCCTATGGAGTCTTACACACTCACCATGAGAATGAGAGATCCCCATTCCACTCAAAATCATCTAATTCCATCCGAACTGCACTTGACTAGATAGGGGAAGACTACACACACACAATTGAGAACTTTTGTTTAGGTTGGTCAACTTAAGGCCAATCTATTATTTTTGAAAACGGTTATCTCGAAGTTTTCTTTGTGTTGTATGAAGGTTGAATCCTTGAGACAATTGTCATTCATTATCTCAATTTCATGCTCAACATGTTTGTTAGTTTTGAATAAGGAAAATGAGTTATTTCTTTGCATAAGGACAAGCAAAATGTTATGTTTGGGGGTGTTTGATAGGTGTGAATCTTATTAGCATTTATAGCGTGTTTTGCATGTATTTTTGTAACCTAAATGCTAGATTCACACTCGTATTCTTAAAGATTACACAAATCCCCCATTTGCTTATGTTTTTTAGGACTAGAAGGAAAATCAAGCAAAGTGATGAAAGAAATCAATTGAAGAGGAAGTTGCTGATTTGTAGCAGGTTACTCGTCGTGGCGAAGAGAAAGATTCGCTACTGCAAAGCTGAAGAATGCAGATGAGGAGCCTCGAGTTCGCTAAGGAGAAGGCCAACCTTCACCTCGGTGAAGGAGTTCGCAATTGCGAAGGAGACCCCTTGTCGCGGGGAAGAAGAAACACCCTACACACATGACTCTCGGGTTCGCCAAGGCGAAGCAGTCCTTTATCGTAGCGAAGGCCTTCGCCAGCAAAGGGAAGCGTGCAAAAGATGACCACGTGGCTTTTCCTTGTGGAACATCCCATTTGGAGCATCAAACTTCACATTTTGTGCTCATCATTGGCCCATTTTCCATTGCCTATAAATATATGTATTTGAGACTTATCTAGGGTTCAATTTTTGGAAGGAGAACACCCTTCTTAGGGTTTCTCTCCTTTCTTCTTCTTGAACCACCATTTTTAAGGTTTGTGATTTTGTTTTATTCTTACTTTGGAGTTGGTGTAATATTGAAGAATCTATCAACTAGAGGACCTCATTCAACCTTGGAGCATTCCTCATCTCCTATTGGTTTTGTATCTCTAACTCTCACTCTCTTCTCATCTCTTTCATTATTATGGTTGTAATAGACATGATTTTGATAGATTTGTAGGTTGTAATGAGTAGCTAAACTTTCCTCTAGGGTTAATGTTTGGTATATATATTTTATGATGATTTAAGTAGTTCATGTTGTGTGGGATGTTAGTTGGTGTAGTTCTGTGGATTATTATGATTTTTAACTAATTAATCCATAATAAGAGTTGGGTCTACGATCCCCATACTAAAAGGGATTCTTGGTGACACTGAATTACGCCCTAAAACTGTCCTAGTTTCTAAGGTATGCCAATTGAAATACTAATTAACCTAATCAAAGAAGTCTAGGGAATTAGGGAATGCCTATGTTCAGATGGACTTCACAAAGAGGAGTAAAGTACCATCTTAGCATTATGAGGACTGCGTGGACCGAGAGGTGATTGATCCGAGCGTAGTCCGAAAACAATCCCATTGTATGGACCCCAGAGGTGACCAAAGAGGGACCCAAGGAAACATTGCCTTAGTAAAAGTACCATACTTAATGACTCTAGATAGACTCGAAAGGAGAAGAGGGAGTTGTGAGAAATTGAGGAGACACGAAAGTATAAACCCCATATTGACCCTCTCTTGACATGGCAAGTGTACGCTCACTCCATCAATTAGCGCTTAAATGAATATAGTAAACCATAAACGATTAAAGGAAGCAATCAACCTAGTATATTTCCTAGCTTTAGATTATTTAAGATTTCTCAACCTTAGTCCCTTGCAAGGCGGACATTGATCATTCCCTACTTTGTTTTGTTTTATTTTGTTTTTAAAACCTTTCTCCCTAAGTCGTTGAGTCGCTAAAATAGTGAACGACTTTAGTAGTCAGGATATTCGGTCCTCGCTAAAACCACACATTTCCCGTGGATCGAGCATCTAGACTTTGTATTCACTATATTATTGTTCAATCCAGGTTTATGAAATCCCAAACAAGTTTTTTGTGCCGTTGCTGTGGACTAAAAAAAAGTCTCTTTGCATTCACGGTCGAACAAAATCGTGGTCTTCAAAACACGATTTCATATTTTTACATTTGAATCAGACTCAAAACAAATATCACAATTTCCATTTTTCAAGGATTGCATTTTCATCCTCATTCTAGCCAGGGATTTTCCATTTCCATTTTCTGGTGAGAGCTGTATTCACATTTGATTCCTGAAGTCTTTGATTTCCTTTGGTTTCCTTTCTCTCACAGCCTACACATTTGGGTTTGTTCTTAGTTAAAGCTGTTGAATCGAATAGCATCTATTCCCTTCGTATTGTCACATCCTTGACGACTTTCTCTCCCTCCTCCATGCCTACATTCTTATCCATCTACTCTTTCTTTGATTTCTGTTTCTGCTAAGCATTGACTTTATTCCTTAGATTTGCTTCTCTTTTTTGTTGACTATTGCTGTTTTCTAAACTCATGATATTTAAATGTTAAAATATATTGAAGTTAAATATTCTATATATATATATATATATATATATATATGTTTAATTTATTTAACCATGAATTGAATTAGGATGTTTATAGGCACTTGATTTGGTTCCAAAGAAGATACACGAAAGGTCTCCACACTCCTTGGCACCCCAACATGCTGGAATAGAAATCAAAGCACTCTATGCTGCTGAAGAGAAGAAAGATTAGGTGCTATACCCGATACAGCCTCCAATATTCACCTGTCCAAAGAATAAATAAATCTCATTTCTCTTGTAGTATCCCAATTTCTGATTTCACCTAAAGCCTCTATGTTAATAAGATACATTTTCTTGATGTGTTATGTATACTTTCTTCTGTTCGCCTTGAATGATAGAGAGAATCAGAATCTTTCTTGTAAATGTAGAAAGAATCTGTCCATATGCATGCATGAAACTAATGTGAGCGCACCCTGCCAAGTTATGTCTTGTCCAACAGAGAATTTCATAAGAAATTAAAAGGCATCTTCTAATGACTGATCATAAACTGTGTACAATCCTCAAGTTTTTAACATGTCTGCTGGTAGAAATTCCTTCAGAAATAAAAAATATTCCAAATAGAACGAAGGGGAAGATAGAAAGGAGCAAAGAACAAAAGAAAGAAAGAGGGGGATACTGATACCTCAGGGGTTGTGTGAGAGGGGAAAGAGGAGAAGGATAAGAACAGATGATAAATGGAAAACCCAGACTTTTGTTCTCTCTAAAAATGAAGTCACAATCCGACGTTGGTCACTGGTCATTAATATTATCAGCCAGCCTTAAAATCTCAAGGTTTCTCTTCTCTTCAAGTTAAGTTGATTACCTATCAAATCTATTGGCGTTCTCTTTTTGTTCATTCTACTTTGCCCCGCCCTTTACAATATCGGTGTCGATCTGCTGCTTGTCTAATTTCCATCATTTCTGTTTCTACCTTACACTGACTCGCTCCGGACTCTACCTTTAATCGGTTAGTTTACTGCTGCTGCTTGCTTCGTTGACTCGTCGGAAGGTAAATTGCAAACGAGAAGAAAGGAGGTAGAATTAAGTAGCCATAAAAAATGGTAGAAATTCAGTTATCAGTTACAGCAAAAGTTCTAGAGTTGTTGGTTGCTCCAGTTGTTCGTCTGGGTTATTTGTCTAATCACTGCACCAATGATTGAGGACCTCTGAAAAGGTTGAGAAGCTGAGGGATGCAGGTCTAGCCACCAGCACTTCTGTGGAATAGCTGGCAGGAAATGGACATATGAACCGAGGATGGTGTTTCCAAGTGGTTGACCTGTGTTGATGGGTTCAAGCAAGACGCCTCCAATTTGCTTGAAGATGAGAAAAAGGCACGGAAGAGCTGTTTTTATGGGCTATGTCCTAATTTGAAGTCCTGTACCAGCTGCCAGGGCAGCCACAGAAGGCAGGGGGTTGATAAATCCGTGAGGGTCCAAACTGTTGAGAAGGTATCATATCGTCCCCCTGCAAGATAAGGATCTTCCCCTTCCGGAAGCTTTGTACTCATCAAGATTGTTGGCTTTGACGAAGTCATGGAGGGCCTAAAGGACTCAGACAATATGACTGTGTGGCAGGTGGGGAAGTCAAGGTGTAGTATGGCTGAACAAGCTGCTCAAGAGAAGCTTATCTGACAAGGTGGTGACGACATCTGCAGACTCCAGACTATAGTAAACGAAGGAACTTAAGTGGGGATGCTTTAGATATGAAATTGGAGGAGTGAAGAGGGAAGACTGGACTACATCAGAGGAGGCAGAGAAGACTATCCTTTCATCATCCTGGATGATCTTTATGGAAGTTGAAAATTGGTCTTTATCCTGCTGCAGATCACCACAAGGGATGTAAATCATAACTTCCAGGAAACAGAGAGAATAATTCTAATAAACTAAATGGGTACTCAAAGGATTTTCTGAGTTGAGTATTTGGAAAGAAGATGAGGCATGGATTTTATCGAGAATAAGGCAGGTGATCCCATTAAGAACAATCCGACTATGTAAACCAGAAAAGAATGGATATAGCGAAGAATGCGAGGGTTTGCCACGGTAATAGCAACACTGGGCCGGAAGGCATTGAAAAAACAAGAGGAGTCTATCTGGAAGGCGTCTCATAATAATCAGAAAAGGCCAACCTCACAAACATAACGGGCATAGGAGAAAAGGTATTCTCAAGTCCAGTTATTATGATTACTTGGAGGGATATGAAGTGAAGTCATTTTTGCTTTAGGTTTATATCTCATAATTACATTAGTACAAAGGATTTGTTGAAATATGGGTCTGAGATTATTTCATAATCAACACTGGAAGAGGCAAAAATAGAATGGATGCATTGGTTGACAACCTCAAAGCCTCTAATTTGCTACTAGAACTGGGCATAATGCAGTTCTAGAATGCAAGGATGTTGTCTGAAATACTGCTAGAAAAAATTGCATCCAACGAGTATCATCACCATGCTGACATTTCCAGAAAGGGTTAGACTGGAAGAATGGCTAAAGATGGATGAACTCCATAAATGATAAAGGTGGATGACTGTGATATTTTTGAACCTGGGTTGGTATCCAAACTTTGTATACTTAATATTGTTCTCTAAACCTGGGGTTTGGCTGTCAAAATCCCAAACACTTATTTTTGAAGGAATGAAACTCAAGGTATTGGACTCCTCCGGACTGCAATGGAGTCACTATCATCATTACGCCTTATAAATCTTAGAATTGTGTTTGATAGATGCAAGTTGGGGGAGTTATAATTTCAGAGCTAAAATAAATTAGAAATTCTTAGCCTTAATGAATCTGATATTGGGAAGAGTTGCCTAGAGAAATAGCACATTTGATTAATCTAAAAACTGTTGATCTGGAGGAATTTTCCAAACTAAAGTAATTCCATCAGACGTCAAGCATCGCTTGACCTGATTAGAGGATTTGGGTATGGGGTAAGAAGCCACTAATGGGAGAGATGGAAGGAAAGAGGCTTGCCTTGCTGATGGAACTATTTGACCCTTTTAACTCTCCTTTGGACATACAAATACTAGATGCTATTGCTAGAAGACAGAGTCTTTGATAACTTGGTGAGATTTAAAATATTCATAGGTGATGTCTGGTTGTGGGTAAAGAAAGCTATAAAAACTGACAGGATATTGCTCAGCAAGTTTGATATGCCTCTCATGTGGTGGATGGTATGAGTTGTTGAAGAGAAGCGAAGATTTATACTTGTGAATTAGGTGGTAATTGATGCTGTTTCCATAGATGGAAGAGTGGCTTCCTACACAAAGCATCTACAAGGTTGAAAGCAGTTCAGAGATTCAATATAACTTGAGGTCAGATGGATCTGACTCACTTCATGTCGTGCTTTTTCCGGTTATGAGACCTTAATCCTCAATCAATTGAGAACTTGCAAGAAGTAATTAGCCATGGCGAATTTTTCAACAGGTCCTTTAAGGCTTGAGAAAAGTGAAGTAAGATTGTGATGTGGCTTGACATTTCTCTTCTTCTCGTTGTTTGTGGGTAGAAGTCTTTCCAAACTTGAAGAAATAAGAGTAAGCAGATGCAAGAATATGGTTGAGATGCTCGAGTGATGGAAGAAATAAAGAAGCGGTATTATTAATGTGCCATTGTTGTTCCCTGAATTGAGACACTTCCCATACAGGTAAGCTGCCCAAGCCCAGTACACAGATTCTCTGCTTATTCGAGGAGGAGAAGGAAGCTCTAAACCAACTGGTATATATGTCAAACACGGTACATCGATTCATTTCATCTATTGATAATATTATTGCTTTTAATTTAGATCACCAAATTAAATCCATCCTAAAACCCATCAGATGAGTCTTCTCTCACTCTTCACCATCAAAGATAAACCTACCCAATCAACTCAGAGCATCGACTGACTCACCAAATACTTACAAGTCCACTGTAATTTTTAATAGGCTGTAATTTAATCCACATATAATTAATGCTGATCAGTCAATTGCACTTGGGAAGGAGCAAATTCAATCCAACAGGAACAAAACAATATTTTAACAAACTTATTATTTTCAGTCTATATTTCAATTGCTGCATTAATTCTATGCATATAAATAAATACATCTATATCTAAGTGTAGTATACAAGGCTCATGGGTAGTTTCTTGTTACAGGAGGATAATTAGGAGGTCAACTTCAGCTTCCTGGGCAGAGCAACCTGGTTTCTCAAGTTGAAATGAGGTCATCACTGGTGAAACTATTCCCTCCCAGTTTGCAACAGAATCGGAAGAACTAATCGTGGAAACCAGGATAATCTGGAACAACTATTTGATCTTGAAGGGTTGAATGTTGATGATGGACATGTTGGGCTCCTCCCTAAATTAAGGAATCTAGATTTGATTGGTTTACCAAAGTTGAGGCATATATGCAACTGGGGCAACTCCACAAATGATCATTTCCCTTCTGCTTCTTTAGGCAATATCATATTCCCTAAATTAAATGGGAATGCACAAGATCTTGCCTGCCCTCATGCTTTTCCCTGGAAATCATTCCTTGCAAACGGTTTCCAAGATGAAATCTGATACCCCCTCTTCTAGTAATTTTGCCAACGGTCAGCTACTCAGAATACTTTCTTTTCACTCTTATATATATATATATATATTATTACCTATATTTCTTCTTGCTCTAATTTGAATGCAACAATACATTCAAATTTCAATATTTGAATGATTGATATTATAAAAAGTTTAATGAAATTTGTACAAAATAATAAAAAATGATTTCCACTATACTTTTTGCAGTACTTAATAACTTGACTTGTAAGAAAATGTTAAAAAATATCTATGTAAAATACTTGCTTATAATATAACATGTATCTTTATATAATGGATCAATAATTTAAGCATATATTTGATTAGTGAAATTAATTCATTTACTTTATATTTTTAATTTTGGAAACAAATTCCATTTTTTTAATTTACAGAAAACTAATTGAATTATTTACTCAAGCACTATTTAGATGAGTGTCAATTATGTTTTTCTTGTGGGTTTTTCTTATTGAAAATATTAGAATTAATAGGCTTATTTTTACTTTTCTTGCATAATAAAGGTTAAATTTTGAAAATTTATGGCAAATTCATTAATTGTTATTTTCATTTCATAATGATAGAATTTAGTTTCAGTAAATTTTATGGATTTATATTTAATTAGTTTATATCAAAAAAATATATTTTTCTGCTTTGACTTTAGTTTGAGTAATAATTCAACAAAAAAAAAAATTTGTGTATAGAAATAAGAAAGGGAAGAGACTTTAACAAAGTATTTAAGCTTATATATTTTATGAGAATTTCTTTAATATATAATAAATGCACTTCACCCACAAGACCTAACTCAAGTAGGTAGGCATAGGAATAGGAGGGTCAATGATTCGAGTTCCAATTTGAACAAATTTGTGAATACTAAGATGTAATGTAAAGTAAATAGATGTAAAAAAAATTATTATTATTATTATTTTCAGACAACTAGAGAAGAATCAAAATAGTTAAAAATAAATGTTATTTTTATTAGGGAAATTTAATTCAAATATTATAATAGTTATAAAAGAAAAAGTATATTCAAGTTTTTTTTTTAAGGAAAAATATTTTTATGTTATATACAGGTTGCATTTCATTTGAGAGATACATCCATGGGAGTGATAATGTGAAAAATATGGGACGACCACCTCTGCAAGATTCCTCTTCCAAAAGATGTGATAAATCCTGTGGGATTGTTGAATATTCCATCTTAAAAGGAAAAGGTCACAAAGTCTATACCACAAATGGCTGATCGATTTCACTAAAAGAGGTTTTGATGTGGAAGGGATGGTTGCAAATGAATGCGAATGTAGAAGAAGGTGTGACTATCGTTCCGTTAAGTGTACTGGTTCTAGATTCGCTGCCAAAAGTTGAGAAGATATGGAATAAGGATCCCCATGGAAGTCTCACTTTCCAAAACTTAAAATCAATATACATTCATGAATGTGAGCTTTGAAAAACATTTTTCCAAAGATCTTTAGTCGTGATCTTCAAAGAACTTGAGAAATTGTATGCTCTTTAGTGTGGGATAGAGGAAATTGTTGCGTAAGGACATTAATGGAGTACTATTGAGACAACACCTACGCTTGTGTCTCTAAACCACCTTTCTCCAACTCTATAAACCATCAACTCGTGAGTCTAAAAAAGCATACTCACAATGGCCATCACGGAAATTTTGCAAGTACTGAAAGGTCATAACCCAACATCAGACGAAACCCAACATTCGAACAAAGACATCATGAGGGAAATCTCCATATGCCCCTTTTCTTAATCCACCATGTAGTTTCTATTTCCTAATTTAATTACCTCATCATGTTTCTTTGATAAATTTACATCATTGGGTTAGCTTTTTTCTCCTTATTAAATAGGCTAACTTTGCGTTGTCTTTGGAACCCTGAAGAAGTAAAAAGAAAAACATAGAGGATAATAGGAGGAAGGAAAGAAAATTTGAAGAAAAATAAAAAATAGGTTTAAACTTAATAATTTAATTTTATATGTTTATTCAAACCCATTTGCTTTGTTTCACTTATTATACAATAATAACTAATAAATTTATTAAAATATGTAAAAATTTTAAATTTTAATTATATTTGATTTTCTATAATATTTAAGTGGTGAAACCAAACATGAGAAAATCATTTTCTTAGTATTTTTTCCCTAGCATTTTTCGGTTCCAAATGTATTTTAATGTCAAAGGAATTTAGAGTATAAAATGCAAAGGGGAATTAAAACTAATACCGTAAATTTATAGTAAATTTTATTGGTTTCGAAAAATTTATTTAATTTATAATCAACCAAGTCAGAGAAACAATTGTGAACCACCTTTCCAATCCATTCTAATTAAAGTGACCTACACCTCGCATCAAACTTCTCAAATGCCAAATGAACGTCATTAGAAATCTGTACATGGTTGTCCAATGCATCTTCATTAAATAGCTTAGAAATTTTGTATTCATTTTTCCTGATCTTTGCTTGTAATAACTCAATAAAACACTTTCTTTGTAGGTATGCACATCTAATTGGTATGCTAGTTTTATTTGACTTATATAATAGATTGATTTTGTTTGAGCCATTTCCCAGGTCGCATTCCCTTACTTGAAATTATTATTGGGTCACAACAACGCTACAAAAATATGGCAGGAGCAATTCTCTGCAAATCCTCTTCCTAGACTAACAGTTCTGGATGTACGTGGATTTGGAAATATTTGCTGTGATTCCTTTATGCTTCAAGCACACAACTGGAAAAGCGAATGTGGAAGAATGTAGTTCAAAGAAAGAGGCATTTCAACTTAAAGGACTTGAGGAGGAACACTGCCGGCTTTCACTTAGACGGTTAAGAATATTAGAGTTGTGGCGTCTTCCTGGGCTCATGCATTTGTGGAAGAAAAACAACAAATCAAGCCCTGATTTGCAGAGTCTAGAGAGTCTTGAAGTGTGGCATTGTGATAGCTTTGATAAGGTCTTCTGTGGCATCTTTCCAAAATCTTAAGCATGCGATGAGATTTCGGTGGGTAGTCTGGGTTATTTGATATCACCTCAAGAAGCAAAACTCGTAAAACTCAAACACTATAGCAAAGGGATCATATATGATGGAAGAAAGAAGGTTAATGAAGGAGAGGAAGCAAAGAGATGAGATAACTTTCCAAATACAAACAACACATGAACTCGTGGATTTGATAAACCTCACAAGCTTTAGTTCAGGTGGCTTATAAATTCCCTGTTCCCATCCTTGATATATGGAGGAAAGGATGTCTCAAAGATGTATGCTCCTTCTCTCCCTGCAAAT
The DNA here is from genome assembly GCA_016808115.1 of Tetrastigma voinierianum. NCBI lineage: Eukaryota > Viridiplantae > Streptophyta > Magnoliopsida > Vitales > Vitaceae > Tetrastigma > Tetrastigma voinierianum. The sequence continues at coordinate 250,178 of JAEQBH010004873.1, read as the reverse complement.
TTCCCTTCACTACACCAAAGCTAAAAAGTGTAAACCGGAAGACGATGAGGATTGGTAGCATGATCTTAAATACCTACAATTCAAAGTTTATTTAGAAGACACATGGTATGTACTCAATTAACTCAACAACATTAGTTGTATGTAAGATGATTTAAGATTTTTACTCTGATGGACTCCTAGAGACACCATCAAGCATGAGAGGGTTTTACCTTTTCACTATCTCCATTGCTACAGATCACTCATCCTTTATTTTCCTCGCTTTATTTGATTATATTTGAAATGATAGTTGGCATGTCTTTATACAATGCATTCTTAGTAGTTATTAAAAAATTTATATGCATGATATAGTACTTTATATTGGCTTAATGTAATTTGGACTTCAAATGTATTGCTAATACAAATTAGCAAACTATTCAAAAGGTTGTGACTATTTTGAAATATTTATCAAATAATCAAAGGAAATGACATTACAAAATGTTCTGTTACTATATTTTGAAAATAGATAAAGTAGTTAAAAAACTAAATATAATCATTGATTGTAATTTGGATGCAATCGTGGTAATCGATTGTTGAAAAACAGAGGAGGATCTTTTCATCTTTGGCCATTATATGATTTTTTGGCCTGATGTCGATATGGGTGATTTTCCTTGATCTGCAGGATGCATATATAGAAGGCCAATTATTTTGAGATAATGTTTAATTTATTATCACATGCGTTGAATTAAATATGATATATATACAATTTTAGTTTACCGCAATTGTAGGTATGTTTATTTGTCCTCACATATGTCTATGATTTATTTATGTTTTTTGGGTAATGTCGAGGTTAAGAGTGTAGGATTGCAGAGCTAGTTCAGCATTGTGATTACATTATGTTTGGCTCTTGTCTAGATTTTTTACCATGTTAATGCAATATGATTCACTCATATCTTAGTGTATTTGCTTATAGATTTGTTGGATGGTATGATATTTACTACATTGTTTCATATACTTGATTTTACTATTTCACTTGCATAAAGAATCCACTTTTTACCTTGCATAAAGCCATTTGTGATTTATTATTGTTTATACTGCTGGATCATGGAATAAAAAGGTATCAAAAGATAGTGTTAAATCACTAGAATTCAGACAACCCGAATTATGACCCAAATCCAGAATATTTTAGGAGTCTGGTCCAAAGAATTTTTACAAGATCATGTGATGGTGACAAAGGGTGAGGTGGGCCACAAGACCCAAACCTACTTGAGTTTATATATATATATATATATATATATATATATATATATATATATATATATATATATATATATATATATATATATATATATATATATTATATATGAGTGTTTAGGGTTTTGCAGTGTACTTGAAAGCCAGAATCTCACAAAAGAGTCTCCCGTCCGTGGATGTAGGTCAAGTACTTGGTCTAACCACTATATGTTCTTGTTGACACACCCCCACCCTACTAGCAAAGCAGCTGCTACCCTATTAAAAACCCCAAAATTAAGCATTTCCAACGAGAATCCCCGTAGCGGTCGTGCTGCTTGGTCGAAAACCCGATAAAATTTTTCTTTTCTAAACTTGTGATTTTATAAAATTCTGCAGCATAATACGACATGTGACATATCCCAAACCTATATATACACTTCATACTTTAAAACATGGCAACCAACAACATTTCCTTCAAAAGAGTCTAATTTATTAAGACATTATGTACACATATGCACAACTATACAAGTGCAAAGTGTTTTCAAATAAAAGTTAGCTACATTTGAGTAAATACAACACATATACTAGAAGTCGAGGACTCCTATGTCCCAAGATCCAAGGTGGTGGCTCGGGACCAGGAAAATAGTTTTTAAAATAGGAAAATAGCTAAACGAGCTAGGTGGAGCGACATACTTAAATACTTGCTTTTTGTAAATACCCTAAAACTCGTAAACTATCTTTTACAAAGCATTTTAATCCTTATTTGCTTGCTATAAAAAGTTTCTAAACCTTTCTATGTATATGCTTGCTTTCGCTTGCTTTGGGAAGTTTCATAAACCTTTCTTTCATCATATGCTTGCTTGCTTTAAAAGTTTAGTTTCATATAAACCGATTGTTGTTTTGCTTTAAAAGCTTATATAAAACTTTTCGAAATTGCTTGCTTTGCTTCAAAAGTTTCAAAGCCATAAAATCGCTTGTTTGCTTTTTACTTAAAAGTTTTTAAAACTTTTTAAAACTACTGCTTATTACGAAAGTTTCAAAAACTTTTCATAAATGCTTGCTTATTTACCAAAGGGTTGATTTTAAAATCAGAGTGAAAAATGCTTATAATTCAAGATCAAACGGCCTTTTCTTTCGCTTTTGGTTGCATTTTTTAAGAACATGAGCTCTGTCAACCAGGCTTGGAAGGACCCGGGGTCCATAAATCACTATAGGTGGAAGGGCCTTGGCCCATCACCTTCCTGCAGTAAATATGGTGGAAAGACCTTAGTCTATACTACTATATAATAGCTGGCTGTCCCTATATACTCCAAAGATTAGCACACGTCTTTAAATGCCATGATGCATGAACTAAGTTTGCCGACTGCATAAATCTAAATGGAAATGTCCTAACACCACTGCACGAACACTAATACTATGACCCCCCAGATGCTTGCTTAAAATCGTTATGATTTTTGTTAGCTCATGTTATAAAATATACTTTGTTTGGTTTGCTTGAAACATGGTTTACAATTCCAAACCATTGTTTGCTTTGAAATGTGGTTTGATAATTCAAACCATTGCTTCTGCTTACTAATACTCATTGTTTGCTTGCTTTAAAATATGGTTTGTAATCAAAATCATTAAATATCAGCGTAAAACAAATTTTTATATAATAATACACTAATATTTGAAAATAGGTTTAGAACACTCACCTTTTTTGTTTACCAAAACTTGAGCATTAACTCCACAACTTTCCCGCCTTGCTTTTAAATTTCCTACACACTAAACAACACTGCGAGCGATAGTGTAAAACTTAACGTACTACATGGCAAGCTACTATGGTCATACAACATTCATATAAACCCAAATGAACAATTTACTCCTTGAGCACCAAAAATTAAAAACCACTCATTTTGACAAACCTTTTTCCAACAATACTCTCTGGACTTTATTACCCAAAAATTATTCAAACGGTTTTAAAAAATTATGAAACTCTTCAGATCAGTCCTTTATATATCCAATGACATCTCTTTAAATTTCAATTTAAATTCCTTCTAAGGCCCTCAACTACATAATACAAGTTAAGGCATTTTTTGATGCTAAAATTGGTTAGCCTACTGAATCACTTACTGTTATCCTTGATTTATGGGCTCTAACTCCATAAATTGAAATGGTTTCTACCTATTTTAATCTATAATTTAAGGTTTTTCCAATTGGAATCATTCAAATTTGATCACTAAAACTCAAGTTATTGTATTTTACATCTATATTACTTCCAAATTATGAATTTAATCTTGCAAGTTATACCACTTCCTTTGAAAATTTGGGCACTTTGGGTTGGCAATTCTATATACACTTCCTTCAAGTAAATTATTCCTCTAGAAGTCTATTTTACCCATAATTTTGAATCACCTAATCTGGATGATCCCGTCTATGGCCAAACATCACAACAATACCCAAAACAGAGCATAACCAAAGTTGAGCTACACGAGCTCACCTTTTCACTCGTATTTGGGATTTAGAGCTACAATTCTCTTGGTCCTTCTATACATTTGTATCCCTATATCTTATGGTTCTTACTAATTAGAACTAATCTATTTGGATGATTATAACTTAATCTATAGCCACAAACAAGAACAGGGTTTTACAAAATTTTGACAGATTTCTTAAAACCCAAATATCTCTCTTTTTTTTTTTTTTTTACAATCTCAAACCAATCCAAACTAATCAAGACAATACAAAACAACTCAAACCCTAGCCTTCCCAGGAACTAGATCAAAACCCAAGAACCATGGAATCCATAAAGGCCCAAAGTCCAATAATCCATACCAAAACCCTAGAAATCCAAAAATATACATGATTTTATACAAAACCCAAAGATCCAAACCTTTTGTCTACTCCTTCTTCTTCTTCTTCTCTTCTTCCTCCTCTTATTCCTCTCTTCTTCTCCTTACGTAGCTTCTCCTAGCTTGTGAGACCAAAATGAGAAGTTTGTTCGTCTCCTCACCCTTTTTATTATCATCTTTCCCTAATTGCTGGTCCTTAATCACCCAAGCATTTGAAATCAACTTATGTTATTTTATAATATTCTCATTTCATATTATTCCTTTCTTATATCCTTGGCAAATTACTCCTGTGCTTGAGTATGGCGACTTCGAGCCGACCAATTCGACAGGAATCCGAACCAAACCCCGACGCCTGTTTAATTTTTTATTTTATATTTTATTAAGCCAAAAAGCCACACCCGAATCTCGACTGACCTGGCATGGGTCCGAACTGAGTCCCATTGTCTGACGTTTAATACGATCTTATCAAACATTTATTTATGGCTGGTCGCTTAAGGTTTTCACCATGCGAAGCATTTTCAAATGGGAGGCTCCATAAACATTTACATTTCAAAAATGCACTTACATAAACAAAGTGCATCAGCTTTCCTTTAAAATGATAGACAAAGCCGTTATTTGATGAACAGAGTCTAACTATTTTGTTCACAAAATCCCATGTTTAGCGCTGAAATGATATTTATGGCGTAGATTTACTTATACACTTAATCCACTCGCGACTTCAAGGCGCTTCACGTGAAACTTGTCTTCCCTTCCTGGCCTACTCACTAAACCTGCTTTGGCTAGATAACTACACGCTAAGCATTTTCATGCTTAGTGGTTCTATACAGCTTCTATATTCCAATATTCAATTTGATCTTGACATGGATGACATTACACCACAGCCTATTATATCTACATATATACTCATAATATATTCACTTCTATGTTTCAGTTTACAATCATTTATTGTATCAACATGCACTCTAATGCAACAATTCAATTTATAGAATTTAAGGTATATGAAATCTCTCTATCATAATTCCATCACTGTATTATTTCATTTGACTATCCAATCCACATTCGACTCACCCGCTTGATGAATCCCGCCTTATCATCTCTGCAGAATGTGCTTGCCATTTAACACCGGCCCCACGATGTGTATGCCGCCGCACCCCGGTTGTATCACTTCAACGCTATGCTTATCGTTAATTTGATGCCGACAGCCTCCCACTTCAGCGGTCGACATTCCATGCCAGATATCATCCAATTCAAGATCAGAATCGACCAATCTGCTTATAATTCGCTTTTATCATTCAGATTCATCTGCTTTCAAACATTATCAATCTTCAATCTATATTCACTTTTCAGATTATCTTTCAAAGTTATATTCAACTATACTTATTTCATACTCATTCACGTACTCATTCATGTACTCATTTCATATCACTCATGTACCACTCTGATACTCATCTCATGTACCATTTCAAAAGATATGTTCATTTCATATAATCATTCTGCCATTTAGTAAAACTACCAAACATCGTGGAAATAAGAATAAATCCAGAGAACAAATCACCAAAAAGATTTGCACTTGTCTAAGCCTTTGAGTCTCAATCTCAGTTTAAGCCTCGTCACCCTATTCTAAACCAGAACAGAACAATATTATTTGTGCGTGCTAGTGGTTTTGGTTAGGATTGATTTTCTGAGCTCACATGAGTTTCACCCCTCAACCAGCTATATAGATGGATTTTGACTCCAATGGGATTTAATAGATCCCAAGAACACCCAAAACGAAAGCTCCAGTATGCTTATGACCTCTCGGTTGAGGTCATATGTACTACACCCACTCAGAGTCGAATTCGAACTGAATGAGAGTTGACTCGACCTCGATGGGAAACTTGGTTTGACACCTCTACCCGACATCCGCTATCTCGCGGCATAAGGAACAGAATTCTGACCCAATGGGCCTATGATTTCACAACACCAAACGGAGTTCGATGAAGGAGCACTCGGGTCGGGATCATACGAGTCACACCCAAACCCGAGCCGACTAACCGATCGAGTTGACCAACTCAGGAACTCGGTCGACACCCCAGCTTTCACCTGATATCCTCCTCAGCCATGAATGGATTCTTGACCTAAATGGGTCTATAGAGTCCAAGAACACCCAAACAGAGTTCGGACTAAGGAGTTATGACCAAGTCAAGGCTCAGCACGAGGTCACACCCAACCGAGCTTCGACTCGTCCACCACGACTTCGACTCGGTAAACTCGGTCTGACACCCTTTCGGTCTGATACTCTGCCATCCTCAGGCATATTAATGATTCTGACTCAATGGACTTTCCATAGAGTCCAAGAACACCCAAAATGGAGTCTCTGACGGCTGAGTTATGACCTTCCTAAGTCGAGGTCATATCGTATTGCCACCTGTACCTGAGTCGATCTCAATTGGACTGGGAGGCTAACCCCACCCTTGCAACCCGGTCCACACCTGGTCTGACACTTCTATCCTTATCAGGCATATGAATGGATTCTTAACTCCAATGGAATATTTCCATGTGTTCCAAGAACACCCAAAACGGAGGCCCTGACGGGCTTATAACCTTCCAAAGTCGGAGTCACACGAGTCACACCCAAACCCGAGCCGACGAACTCCGACCGAGTCTGCTGAGTCACCGCTGAGCCTCGACCCCACCCGAGCTGACCTAGCAGCCGACTTCTAGCAAGCCTGACCCCAGGCTCCTCAGACCCCTATTTCGACCCCCGCCGCCGACCTTCTACATGCCTAATTTACAGTCACCGGCTAAAAGGACCATAACTTAGTCTATGCAAAGGTCTGAATTAAGAAATTCAAAATCCTAACATCAAGTTCATTGATGTGGCTACAATTGACCAGAAGGATTCACTACCAAATTCCCTTTATTTCTTACCCAAAAATCATCTCTAAGACCTGGTTAATGTGTTATATCACAATATGGCAGCTTCTTATGGTTCAAATACCACCAAACATTCCCCCTATGCATAAACTCACACAACCCTTGTAGAGGAAGATAACCAAAATATGGTAAGACCTACCTCTTGGCCTCTCTGTTTGGGTCCCCGATTCCGGCCCCCTCTACTTTCAGCCTTGTCACGAGGAAAGACTCTCTTTCTCTCTGCTTCACCAAAACCTACATGGTCCGATCACAACAATAAAATCTAGAGAGAAGGTAGAGTCTCTCTCTCTAACTCTCCCTCTCAAATATGGTTTTTCTTTTTCTCTTTCTTGGATCACTATTAATCGTATTTTAAAAAGGAAGAAACTTCCTCCCTCTTTCCTACATGCCACATGTCCTCTCCTTGATTTTTTTTCTTTACTTTTATATTTAGGTCCTCTCCATTTCTATTATTCTCTATTTAAGTCTCCTATTATTTTCCCTCAAGTTTACGATTATTTCTCCCTAATTTCACTTAGACATATAAACTTACTTACAATCGACCATTTGGTCCCCATTTCAATTTCCATTTTCCTTTTCACTTGGGCTTATTTCGGATCCACACAATCATTTAACTAATATTCATATAACAATTCCTTAAAAAACATCCAAAGCCGCTCCACAGTTCTAATATATAATAATTTCATTATAAAAATTCTAGGTATTTTTGGGGCGTTATACATACGCGCCTTCTACTTGCACATACCATACACCCTCTCGACCGGGTGTTACACTTGTTATTTTTGCAGAAGTATCTTCCGCCTCTACGCCATTTCGCAAATGCATAGATTTAAGGATCCATGAGACTCATTCCAGAGGATTGCCATCAATTAGATTGTGGAGCTATAACCCATGCCAACAAAAAAAAAAAAATGTTATTATAGGCAAAGATACTTTTGTCAAAATCAATCTTAAACTCTATATACTATAAACTCAAAATTGATAGAACTTAGAATCCCTACTTTGAAAGGATGTCCAAGTTTCGTGTGTCGATTAAACTCTACAAGTAAGAATCACCTATCTGGGCAATGTAAAATTTCTTTATATTTGTTAGTGAAACAGATTAAATTTAAACCATTAGATAAGTTTTATAATTTTAACTATATAAATTTAGGTGACAAATATACATGCGCCCGTCCTAGTCCTTGATGTTTGGAATGTGACCTTGTTCGGAATTAAGTCATAGCAGTATTCAAACTCCATTGTGGGACTTATGTGTGGTAGAGTAGATGTAAAATATTTAGTAATAATAGTAAAGGCACACACGATTTTAAGTGGTCTGCAACCTACTCTACGTCCACTGGTCAGACTTAGATGCAAGGATTTCTGCTCATCTCGACTTAAGTTTTACAATTAGTCTTATGTGGTATGAGACTCTCTTTGCCCATGGTATCTTCTGAAACCTAATCACTCATGAATCAAACGAACTCCCAATTCCTCTCTATAGCACTCGCACACCCAATCCCACAATGAATCCTCAAAAATGTCAAAGTATAAATGAACACTGCTCAGAGGTGAAAGGCTTTTTAAATATGCACACTGAACAGCATCTTACACCTTTAGTCTCAAGACGTTTCACTGACTTCACTTGTTCTTCAAGCCGCCCCAACCATATCGCATCTTTTCAAAGCCTCTAAATATATAACCTTTTATATTCGATTGAAGATACAAATGTGCTGGAATCACATCCAATATGACTCCAAACCTACCTTGAATGATCCTCGAACTTTCCTTTAAGCTTTATCACGTAGAAATAGGAAACTTCAAGGTCGTATATCCTTTCTCGAATGGAATCGTTATTTAATTCCACCTGTTTCTGAAATTCAAGGTCTGATCTTCTTGATTTGATCATTATCCACTTGCCTAAATTATCTCAAGCCCATAGGTTACTTGTCACAAGCACCCAGCCTCAGTTTAGAATCTACTTAAGGCCCACGTCATTTGTGATCTGGGAATCCTGGACTTCCCATCTCCTGTGACGTCCTTCCTACATAAATATAGGGTTTTAGTCCAAACTATATCATAGAACAAATAGAGATTTCACCTCTAATTCTTCAAATCTTCATCAAACTCTATCTTCAAAGCAACCTTCTTCTTGAAAAACACTGGGGACAAAGGTATGGACAATTCCAAACCCAACGTTAGGTTTATTTGATCGTTGAAGGAGTCGGTGAAATGAATGAAATAAAATTATGTGAATGATGAAAATAAGAGGGTAAAAAAAATAAGAGTTTGAGTCTAAAATTCTAGTTTTTACTACCACCCTATATAGGATGCATATCTTGAGCCACTAAAATTTTCTTCATAAGTGATAGGGAATGACTTCTCTTTCTTGTGCATGCATGTTTCAAGGATATATTCTGCAACATCCTACCTAAAATAAAATAAATACTTTGATCCATCACTTTATCTGATTTATAAATGTATATTTTGTGGATGCATCACATAATCTAACTCGCCTTATGTTTAACATTTTTATAGAGAATTAGTTTGGAGTTTAATATGGTTTATCGGCGTTTCTAACATCCTTCCTCAGGTATGCCCCATAATCGCATACACGTGAGAGTCGAGTCGTCCACCAGGGCCTCCACAACTGCTTTAATACTATGTTAAATAACCAACTCTCCTAAATGCCTGCGTTCTTCGAGGATTCGTTTCATTACGATTATCATGCTTCTGTCACCATTACTTATTTTACTAATACTTAACCACAGACCTGCCTTTCTCCTCCATCATTGACTTGTAAATTTTGAGGAAATTTTTGTACCCTCAAGTTTGTTCTCCTCATTACATCTTTTTTGAATCAAGTTTATTCCCAACCTAAATGAGAGGGATAAATTTATTAAATAACTCATTAATTCCCCCTAGGCCGATATATTTTATTTGGTCCTCTTAAGATTCCTATAATAATGGTGATAAAAGTTAGAGCAACAAAACAATAAGAAGACATAAATTTTACGTGGTTCGACAATGTGCCTACATCCACAGGAATAACGATAGTTCAAACTTTCAATATCGCTTAAATAAGGTTACATAGGAGGGTATTTATAATCCCCTTGGATATGACCAATATATAAAAAGCATCATTATACTACTGTGATAATACAGAGGGACTTCGCCTCAGACCCAACCTATTATTTTGCCCTCCAACACGAGGATATGCAAGGAAGGGGCAATGTTGTCGCTTACACTCATGTCGACATTTGCCCCGCCCCTTTTAACCTTAATGAGCCACACATAATGTTCCTACCTGTCTAATATCTACCTTTTAAAGAAACCAAACATGGCTTGAAACTCCACTTTAGCTAATAGGGTCGTGATATCTCCCATCTAGCATTTGAGATATTAATCACGCTCCAAACAATGTCGTAACTTTTCATGGTATTAGGTTTATCAACATGTCTTCGCATTCTCGAAGTATAAATTTTCCTTTCAAGAAAACTCCAACATAAGAGAGACCAACTCCCGATCTTATGAAATCTCACATCTATATGTTCGGGCCTCGTATGATACACCTAATTCTTTACCGTAAAGATGACACTTACCTTCACAATGCAAATCAACCTCCACCTTGCAATACCCACCTCCTTGACATACAAATACTACAAGATATCGCTTCCCTTGGTATTCCCAGCTAATACCATATATACTCTACTTAGGTAGATAATGAAACTAGGATTGTACCATAGACTTCTAATAAAATGTCACCCACAAAGTATAATATATAAACCCATATAATCTTCCGTCATCCAACCTCGATAACTGGGTGATCCACATATCTTGCATAACTGAAGGATCATTATAACGCCTAACGAACATGATGTCAGTCGTGAGTCCCTCTCAAAACCGGAGATCCACTTGACCGAATCCCAATATGCAATCGTCTTGGATTCAATAGAAATTTTCTTACTGCACTCACAGCCTGTGCCAAGTCCGATCTTGTACAAACCATAGCATACATAAAGCACCCCGTTGCACTTGCATCTGGAACCTTTGACATATCTTCCACTTCATCATCTATCTTTGGGCATAGAGTAGTAGACCATTTAAAATGATCGCTAAAGGTGTACTTACATGTTTTGCATTCTTCAGGTTGAACCTTTCCATCCTAAGAATCTTCTTACCCGCACCTAAATCATTCATGTCAAATACTCTAGTCAATAAGTTGAAACTCAACAAAGTCTTCAACTTGTTGACCTCACTCATACCTTTTGCAACAATCAACATATCGTCCACATAAAGCAACAGAAAAATAGATTAACCATCATCTAGGCTCTTCACATAAAGACAACAATCATACTCACATCTTTTGTATCCAATTTGAATCATGTAGGAGTTGTCAAATCTCTTGTACCCTTGCTTCGAGGACTACTTCAACCCATAAAGAGATTTCTTCAATTTGAAAATCAAATTTATTTTCCCAAGTTGGGTGAACCCTTATGGCTGCACCATGTGGACTGTCTCTTCTAATTCATCATGAAGTAATGTTGACTTCACATTCATTTGCTCTAATTCCATATCAAAATGCATTACCAAACTCAACATTATCCTGATAGAGGTTAGAGTTGGCAATTCGGCCGAGCCTACTTGGCCGGGCCTAATTACATCATTTGCCATTTCTTGCATTCCGGCGGAGTCTATCTGGGCGACGGGCTGGCGGGCTAGCCCTGACCCTATGTGTACCCAAAAAAAAAGTTTAAATTCTTTTATTGGATAAAACACTTACATTTAGAATATCAAAGATATGCTAAATGCATACATAAACTACTTGAGCAAGCTCATACAAATGGCTTACCTACCATGAATGACAAGATCTAAGAATGGTACAAAAGTCTCAACGAAGGTAATCTCTCTTTCAAATTAGCTAATTTGAAAGAGGAAATTTTTTTCATAAATTTTTAAGTTATATTTGACTCTTCAAAAGCACCAAAGAAGCATATAAAAAAGTTATTCTCTTTCACTTTTTTATTTTTATTCTCTTTGCTTAAGTTTGGGTTTTCATCATTTCAAGCAAGGCACAACCTTAATTAATTTCCTTATCGGTGTTGTATTTTAACTTGTATTCTTAGGAATTGGTTTGAGCATCCCATTCAAGATAGTTTTTTAACATATCTGACATGTTGAATTAACCCTTTGACATATTAAAATTGGGCTCTAATGTAAATAATGTGTAAAGCATCAACCAACCAGCTAAAAGATTATGTGATGGTCTTCCTTCAAAAGCTGTGAACAAAAATCAAGATAGAAAATTGGGGATAGCCTTATTAATTGCAGTAAAAAATGGTATCACGAAAATGGTGGAAGCATCCTTGGTATTTCCCACTGAATCACGGATACAAGGAAATCACGCGAGATGCGGCTTCATCACTTTGTCTCTCCATTTCCACGGCTGGGTAAATCCACGGATCTAAAATGCAGCGGCGTTGATCCTAAGGCGCTCTCGATTTCAACAACACCTCATCATCAATCCCCAATTCGTCGATGGGAAGCTCGATGCGTAGAAATATAATCTCATTGCTTAGAAATCGAATCTCGTTGAAGTTCTTCAACACTTAATACTTGAGTGGGGGAGTGGTGTGTAACTCCACTAGCCTAATGATCAAGGTCCCGTCAGCTACCGAGGCCACGGCCAGACGGTGAGAGAAGAAGAAGTCATTGGGGTCGATCTCTTGGGATCGAAGAAAAAGGCCCACGAGATTTTTTTCCAAAGAGCCAATGGCGATGGAAGATTCATTATCCCCGAATACTTGCTTGATCGCTCGAGCGATAAGGGTTTTCAACTGCGCGGAACAAGCGTCTGGAAGCGTAGAAACAACCTGTGACAACGCAGACCCTTGGTGCCTTAACATCCCGATCTTGTTGAAAGCGAGAGCGAGATGGTCACGGCGGCGATGAAGAGGTCGATGGCCTCCGCAATGGTCATCTCCAACGACGGAAAGTTCAGAGGTTTCAGCCAGATTTTGGTGCTCGGATCTGGATGGACGTAGAGGCGAAGCCATTCCTCGGGAGAGAAACATATTCACGGCGAGAGAATGAGAGAAAGGAAAGGAAGCAAAGAGGTAGGGATCCCGGTTCACCCAACAATAAGAGGAGGAATCGAGGTGCCTTAAACTAATTTTTTATTTAGTAGCAAGACTGACCCGGTGTACGATCTTAGATTGACTCGGTAGTGTCGGGTCGGAATAAAATTAGGCCTATTTTTGAGGCCTATAAAGTTAGAGCCCAACCCGACCTTAATTTTGGGTTGGTCAGATTAGCCCAACAGGTTGTTTCAAATTGTCCGTTATAATAGAAGTATGTCTGACCATAAGGGAAAATTTATGTCTCCGATGTCTTCTCCTTACTTCACGGCTTCAACGAAGAAATGAGAGTTTGTTGGGTTTTGATTTTGGAGGCATTTCTCTGTCCTAGGTGGCATAGGTGGGCCCCATGGGAGGGACACTTTAATCTTAAGAAGTGTAATTATTTTTTTATCACATATTTTAATAAATTTGTGGGATTCATTACATTCATTGTTTTGAATAGTTCTCTTCTATTTTCATTCTTTTGGTTCCTTATATTCACATGATTCATCAGAAAAAGAAACTTATGGGTGGTTTGTTTTTTGATTTAATGCTAAAAGCTGAATAACTTTCAATATTAAGCTATTTGTTTTTTGAAATTTTTATGACTTATTGTTGAAATTTTTTAAAAAAAGTTTTGAATAGAAAAAGTGAAAATATTTGGCTTTTTCTATTCAGAAAAAGTCATTTTCCACAAAAAAAAAGAAAAACTTCATTATTACTGACAAGGAAAATTTGTATCTTTATTCTGGGGATCCTAGCGGGAGGGTTTGGAGCGGCGCTCCATCCACGGCAGAGCTCATTTATTTTACGATTCCACGAGCTTTATCTCATTTAAAAAATTAAATGGGGCGAGACGGGGATGGAAGATTAACTAAACCCGCCAGATTTACATTTGATTTTGTTTTATTTTTTATTTTTTTATATTTTCTTTTTATTTTGTTATATTAAAATTAATATATTTTATAAAAAATAAAAATATTGTAATTTTATAAATTATTTATTAAAAAACATTCTATTTTTTGAGAATTCTAATTATTATTATTATTTATATTAAAGTATAAAATAAAATAATAAAAATATATATTTTTTAAAATATAATCGGGGGGCGGGAGTAACAATACCTGAACCCGCCCCGAACCCGTCTCGGATTTAAGAAAATAAACCCAAACCCGCTAAAAACCCAATTACAGTTAAGCTAAACTCGTCACATTAAGAGTGAGGCAAGACAGAAACTTGAAATAATCTGTCCCGTTGTCATCCTTATTCACGACCCAATGTTAAAAAACAAACAATTTAATACTTAATGTTATTAAGTACTATTTAGCATTAAGTTAAAAAAAAATTATATTCAACATTAAGTAAAAAAACAAACATCATCTTAATCGGTTTCAACTAAGGTCCTGTTTGATAAACCATTGAAAAAATTCAAACCATTGAAAATGAAAATTTTCAATGATTTTAATTACAGCTATATTTGATAACAAAATTTTAAATATCAATAATTGAAATTTTAAATGAAAAACCGTGAAAATAATAAGTAAGGTAGAGACCTACTTATCATAGAATGCGAGAACACGCTCCATGAAACTTAAAGTGACGTTTTAGGGCTCTTTCACCACCTTCTCCTTGTTTCTTTCCATTACGAAGCTGCAGTCATAAGCTAGATACACAGTTGAATCTTCTGGCCGTCGACATGTTGCGAATCCTAGCCATCAGCAATGATTTGCTATAGCACTCCGCTGGTGCGGTTCTCTACATATTCAATCATTCACGCTAACGTTTTCTCACTCATCAATTTCTTTGTGGGGTGTGTCTTTGATCTCTAATTCGATCTGCTGCTGATTTTTGAGAATTCTTCTGTGTGTTTGGGGGATTTGGTTTTCGGTGGTCAGTTTAGGGTTTCTGGTTCCCCGCTCCTTTTGTTCTTTTTTTTTCTCTGTTTTTCGTTTCCTGGAGAAAATTTGGTTAAATGAAAAATAGAAAGAAATTTCTCAGTTGGGTTTGTCCTCCAACACAGAATTTCCAAAGAAAATCGATTCAGGCTTTAGTGATACAGATTGGGTTCTTGAAACTTCGACTTCACAGATTTAGGCGACCAAAATGCTTTGAAAAAAAAAAAAAGACAAAAGTGAAAGAAATTTCTAGACAGAAAAGGGATTCTTCATGGAAAGAAAAGACCCAGCCACCACGACGAGAACATAGTAATAAAAGGCCCTTTCATTTCCACAATCACCCCGAGATTTTCTTCCCAATTTCCCCATCTCTCAATTTTTTCCTTGAAAGCCAAAGTCAAATTCTCAAGCTGGGTTTGTCTAGAACAAGCAACGAGACAAAGAGAGAAGAGGAGAGATAATAAAGCTGATTCCTAACTGAAAATCTCTTACTCTGTCATGAGGTAATGACGATGGACTTGAATAGGTCAGAAAAATGCTCACTTCTCTCTTTAAGCGCATTCTCTCGTCTCTCTCCACCGTTCCTTCTTTTCACTCCCTATACAAGTCTCTCCATGGTGAGCCCACCAACTTCACACATTCTCATTTTCAATAAAAAATATTTTTACTTTAATTAAAATAATAATTTAGAATAATTCCATTCTCCATTCTCCATTATTAGGCTCATCTTGTAGGAGTCTGACACAACCACTTTAATTGAATAAAATATTTTCATTGCGAGAGATAAGAAAAGCAGAATTTTCACGTTTAATTGAGGCCAGTACAAATGTTTGAGTTTAGTTTGGGTGGGTTTGGAGAGCAAAAGATCTTTCTTTCTTTGCCTTTATATTTTATATTTTCATTGAGTTTAGTTTATTTTCTTTTACGTCAGCGAGCTCTAAATTGATTTGTTAATGGCTGATCTTTTAGCCTTTCTCTTTTCATAGGAAGAAAATGCGGTGATACGATTCTTTAAATAATGTGGACTTGAGATTTGAGCAGGGGAAAGTTATGCGGTAGTTTTTAGTTCGACAAGCTCTTTGTACATTAGAAGGAGAGAATTATAAAAATTTGTAGGTCATTTATTTGCTTTCTCTTGTTTTAAGGAGTTGTCTTAAGATAATAATGCGAGATTTGAAGAATGATTAAAAAATAAAGCAAGGTTATTTAAGCTGTTTTAAAAAACGATTATTACATAGGGCCTAGTTACTTATGATTCTCGTACTTGTGACTTGTGGAGTGTATCTCTTGCTAACTTGTAATTTACTTCATGGATGTGTTACTTGTATTTGTGATACAGTATATAATCTGTAGTACTTGTATAATAATCTATTTATATACAAAATAAATTATATATTTAATATTAATTTATTGTCTCAAATTATCTTATGTAGGAATGGCTCCTCTTGTCTTTGCAGGCTAGTTGGAAAGACCCAACACTAGTTAAATATTTTTTAGATTTATGTCTTGACCATAAAAACATATTGGGAAAAAGGGGGTGAGCTTGCATATTGAATCATGGGATAAAATTTCAAAAATTTTTGAAGAGAACAAAAATATTAAGTTCACTCAAAAGCAATTGAAAAACCAATGGAATTATTTAAAACAAAAATACACGGTGTGGTCAAATTTAATAGGAAAGTCTGGCCATGGCTATAATCCAATAACTAATACGATTAGTACGGACTTGAGTGGAAGAATATATCAAGGTATAGCTCTTTCTTTAGTTCACATTTTGAAAATAAATTAAACTACTATTGACTAGTACAATGATTTGAATAACAGAAAATTCCGGATGTAAAACAATTTCGATATACTAGGCTGCAATATGCGAGATGAGATAGAGATCACTCTTTGATGGCATTACAGCTACTGGGCAAGAATCATGGGGTCCATCTAGACAGGGGTTGCCTAAAAATGGTGCTGACAAACATTCATCAAGTGCTCAACCGACTGTAGAGAATTCTTATATACACATAGATATAAATCCTGAATCTCCACCAAGCCCTTCATCATCAAAAGAAATGTCTTTACCAAAAAGGAAGTACCAAAAGAAAAATAATGAAGGAGATCTAGATGAAAAATTGCTAGCTGTTCTTAATACATTGGAGCAATCAGATGGACCTAGCATAGAAGAATGTAATAAGAAGTTGGATGAGATTGCAACATTACCTATGGATGACCCATTGTACATTGCTGCTTCTAGCATATTTTGTGAAAGCAAAGCATACAGAGAACAATGGATGATGTTTCACAAAGCGGAGGCGATCAGTGCTTGGATTCGGATGAATGCAAAAAAATTAGGATTACTTTAGTTTTCTTTTAGGTAGTTGGGGTTCACATATTGCAATTTATGTGATATTTTATGGGTTATTTTTATACTTTGTCTTCCACGTTAGTTTGTATTGACATTATTTCTTTTCATGACAATATTTTGTGGTTCATTTGCTTATAATTGTATTTACTTTATTATTTTTAATTGATATATTTGCATATGTTGCATATTATTAAGAAGATGTTAAGCTGGAAAGCAAGAAAAATATTGAAATGCAATGATGATTCTAGTCGAAGATTATTAGAAAAAGCGACTTGGAAGAAGACGAATCTTGACTCGGCGAAGGTGTTGCATATGTGCGAAATTTTAAATGGCAATCCGGCGTATAGAAATTTTAAGAATGAATAAAGCAAGCATTTTTGCGTATTTGTGAGCATTTCAAAAATAAACATGGTTGAAGAGCGGTCGTTACATCAAAGTTGAAGAAAAAATGAAAGTATTTCCTTATGACATTAAATCACAACGTGTTAATCGTGTTACCAAAGAAGATTCAACCATTCAACTCAAACCATACATTATTACTTTCATGAAGTACTAGAGGCAATGCTTCTCTTCGGAAGAGAGATGATTGTGCCTACCCCGGTTACTGAAGTTACAGAAAATCATCCCCATCAACGGTTAAGGGAAGTGTTTAAGGTAAAAAATAAATATAAGTTTATTATTATTGTTGTTGTTGTTGTTGTTATTGTTATATTGATATTTTTTCTAATTAATAGGGTGCTATTGGTGCACTTGATGGGACGCTTGTTCATGCTGTGATACCATCGACAAACAAGTCATATAGAGGAAGGAAGAGGGAGAATGTTATCAAATGTTACAGCAATATGTGACTTCAATATGATTTTTACATTTGTTTGGGAAATTTGGATGGGAAGGCGTAGCACATGACTCAAGAGTATTATCAGAGACTATGCGTAATCCAGAAAATAATTTTCCAATACCTCCACCAGGTTAGTATAATTCTCTTCTCGGCTATTAATAAATTCGTAAGTAATTTATAAATTAATTTTATGTAGATAAATATTATCTTTGTGATCTTGCATATCCACATACTCGAGGTTTGCCAAGCGCCCTTACCATAATGCGATATTGGTTGCACGATTTTCGCAATGGTGTCGCCCTCGTGCAAAAGAAGAGACATTCAACTATGCACATGCAGTTGAGAATGTCATTGAGGCGATCTTTTGGTGTTTTGGCTCGTTCCAATCTTAAGAAGAGGATGACACCTTACTCCTTTTTAATCTGAAACATTGTTATTGCTTGCGTAGCTATGTGTATATTCGAAAAGTGCTCTATTGCGGATACTTTCTTGGAGCAGGGTGAAAATGAGTATGATGATTATTCGGGGATACCTCAAAATAATCATGAAGATGCACTCTAGTAGGAGGAAATTTTTAACTGATCGATTTTCATGATTAATTTAAGAGAGGAAATAGCAAATCAACTAGTTGCTCATTAATTTTTGTTTTTATATTAAAAGTTTGGATAGTTTTAAAAAGTTTAGATTCTATTGGTTATTTTTTAAACATATTTATGTATTTTTTTTGGATATTATGATTTATTTATGGATATGTTTATAGTGATTTTCTTTTAAATAATAATTAATAATTGTAGTGAAAAATAAAATATTATTAGAAACTCTATTTATTTTGGATAATATATAATTTAATGATAATAAGGGTAAATATGTAAAATACATAATTTTATTATTCGGCATTCTAGTTATCAAACAATATATTTATCTTGGCGTTGTTAATGGAGTAAGCTTATCGAAGCAGTTTTTCTGATCTGGTCAATCTTTATGAAATTCGTGAGCAATTTTTCGTGACTTGGTACCGTTTATCAAGCCGAGTACCTTAATAAGCCAAAACATTGTTCATGAATGGAATTTGACTGATTGAGTAGTCAAAGTATCCATATAAATAAAAGAAAAATGGGACCCAACCTTCTTGGAACTTGTTATAGTGCCCATCTTTTGTTTTTTTTCCGGCACCTTTTTTTTTTTAAGCTAAATACCTTAATACAATGTATGTCCTGCCTTTAAAGTTTAAACTTTAATTCTCATCAACTGAACTCATATAATAAACAATTAAAATAATTAAAATTAATTGAAAATATAATTTTAAAATTATTTCCTATTTTATACACAAAAAAAACTTGGTACTTATGGAATGTGCATAAAAGTAATTAATTTATTACATTTAATATATTTAATTTAACCTAATTTTGCTTTTAATTTCTTTCCTTTAAAAATTTTCACCAACAAAAATATAACCTACAAATAAATAAACAAAAAAATTTGATAAAATTTGACAAGAATAAAACTATGTGTTCATGATTTCTAAAAAATCATTAACTTCTCTATTTAGCAGTTTTAATCCTAGCTTTGACGAAAGATCTTATTATTTAAGTAAAATTTTTAATTTACTAAGCATTTATTTATTAATATTTTATTTTTATTTACAAATTTACTTTTCTTTGTTATCCTGTTTAGTGTTTACAAATACTAAAAATTTGAAAACATTAATATTTTAATTATTATTTTTATTATATTTGAATTAGATGATAAACCGAATAATACAATTTTTCTTGATCATTTTGCCATATGTCTATCGTCCCTATGTTCCTTTGCTTGTTAAACCTTTCAATTCCTATGAGTTCTGTTTCTGCTATGCGGATTCCCATATTAACCTATGTTTCTGCCATAATAAATGTGGGTTGAATAAATCAAGAGAGAAAAACTCTCTTACCAATAGGGACCCATTAGCTTAGTGGGAGCAACCCAGATCTTATTTCGTGGCTCCGAGAAAGCCTATACTTGTATCAAAAGAGGTGTACTCCAAAGAAGAGGGGAGATTCATTCAATAAAGCTTGTGTTAGCTTAAACGCTTTCATTAGCGCAGTCCATGGGAAGCTTCTAATCCCACATTTCTCTATATTATTGAAAAGACGACCTTGAACCTTTTCAAAATGATTCGACAGGTGAAATCCCCATTTCTAGTTCTGAGCCTACATTTGAACAACAACTACTATCGTTGGAACAAATGCTAAAAGAACAACAAGAGTCCCACCAGCAACAGTTAGCCTCTTTCTTAGCGACCAATGCAGCTTTACGCGAAGAAAATGCTACATTGCGTAACACGGCCAACACTCCTCACCCTAGCAACCTAGTAATTGCCTTGACCTCGATCATTGTTTATCATTTAATAATCTTGTAAGACCGAAATTGATTTGCAGAAAGAGCAAATAATGTTGATTCTGAAATTGTAATTTGATTAAAAATCAAAATTTATTCTCTAGATCTCGGATGGCCGAAGCAGTTGCACTTTTAGGAATCGTCTCGCGAAAATCTAATTTAGCACGTCGGGTGAGACGGTCGAATTCTGCGTTTTCCGAATATCGCATTTCGGTGCCGTAAAGCGATATTCGATGTAATGAAAATCGCATATAGCACGTACTCATGTGCCATAAGTGACGTGAGTAGAAAAATGATGAAAATGAACGGCCGAGATAGTGCCGAATGTCAAAACTGG
Source organism: Tetrastigma voinierianum (assembly GCA_016808115.1). Classification (NCBI taxonomy): domain Eukaryota; kingdom Viridiplantae; phylum Streptophyta; class Magnoliopsida; order Vitales; family Vitaceae; genus Tetrastigma; species Tetrastigma voinierianum. Next base: position 229,322 of record JAEQBH010004873.1, on the reverse strand, counting down.
GAAAAGAAGGACATAATTGGTATTAATGGAATTGTTTTAAGTTAGAAAAAGCCAAAATAGTGAATAGTGCTTGTCTTCTCCAATTAAAGAAGACCAAAAATGAGAATTGAGGGGGAGGATGCAGTGAGTTGTAGAATGTGTTTTTAGAGAGAGCGTTGAGCCTGCAAAATGTCGGCCGTCCGTGATGTCGAAGTCTTGAGCGAGAGGAATTTGCTCTACGCGCATCGAGGCCAGCGTGGACACCGGTTGAGGAGTTTCGACAAACTACGTGAGGTGAGGATTCTCCTGCGGGTTTCTGGCTTTGTTTAGAGCTATGTTAATGTTTCGGTTAGTTTGAGGCCTTGAGCGGCCGTTTGATCGATTCAAATCTTGGAACCGAAATGTGGATTTTGAGACCCGCGAGCAGTCCGTATCGGTTTGAGTACATTTGGGTTCTGATGGTGTGTAAATTGTGAAATAAATCATGTACTAGTTTAGTATGAGGCGGAAATGGCCAAGTGAAATTCGGGTTCTAAAGTGGTGGCGATTGGTAATTTCGGGAATAATATTAGGAGTTTATTATTAAGGGAATAGTGTTAACTGACGAATTTTTTGTGAATTAATATGTTTGGTCGAGGAGTAATTGAGTAAATTCTTTCGTGTTTAATCGTTAGCCCATGAGCTAATTTTGATGTGATGGAATGTAGGGTACATAACATGATTGTGTGATTAAATTTTATGTGAATATATGCATGAATATATATATTTGCATGTGTTATAGGAATTGAAATGGAATTATCATGTATTTACTTATGCCTTTGGGGCTAGGGCGTGGAGTGAGTGCATGAGGTAGTCGTGAGAGAATGGTTCGAAGGGTTGTCTAAAAATAATGAATGTCGGAGTAATTAGAATAAAATATCGTCGTCGGTCGGCTGATTGATATACGTCGGAGGGTAGTCGTCTGTGATATCAATGTCATTAAGTCGGCGATTGATATATCGTCGGTTGTCAAACAAATAAAAACTAAGGTTCTCATACGTGGCTTAGGCGGGTGTGAGAGTCGAGAGGACTCGGGATGTAGAGATGATAAGTTAGACATTCAAAGTAGGATCTGCATTTGCTTGAATGTGTGTTTGATACTGGAGCATTGCATATGCAGTGGGTGGAGAGTAGCTCGCTAGGGTGATTCCTCACGGCGTTAGCTCACCTGTCGGGGATGCTATTTTGCAGTCACGGGGGCATGGGAGGACGGTTCATCATAGAGACCGTTTGAAGAAATAGAAAATGTGGCTTTGATGGTTTGCATGTATTAGAATGTTTTTTATTTTAATATATGTGTTGTATAAAGTAGATCATTAACTCTTATAACTATAATAATATATAGTTAGGATGTTTATGGTATTGGTTATGTGCCTAAGTAGCGTTTTACTCATGTTCACGGATTACTCATGGATCAGAATGAAATACTATGTGGTGATATAAATGTAGGGGCCCGAGGTCATTTTACTATGTATAGTTATAGCAGAATACTGCGTGGTCATTGATGTTGATTAGGGCCGGGTTATATACAGGTGATGTATTTGGGTAGAGCTCATTCAAGGAGACTATTGCACGATTTTAGTGAGAAATGTCGGGTCACGAGCATTCAAAGTGTTTCAGCGAGGTTGACGGGTAGTCAACGGACCCCGGGATTTGGGCGCCCTGAATCTACTATCTCGAGTACCTCATTTGTTTTATCATTAGCACCTCGTCTCGATGGCACCAGCTTCCACTCTTCTTGCTCCTTTCATTATAGTACATAATGCCAAGTACAATTCTTTCTACCTAAATTAGAAAACTAAAATAAATTAGAAAATAAAAAACTATTTAAATGAATAATGTAAGAATGGTGTACATACAATAGAACGATCATCACATTGTATCGAAGATATAACTTCCTTAGTTAGTCGTTACTCAAACATGAGCCATGAAGACTAGAGGTAGGAAACGGGCTAGCCCGATCCATTTTAATACCTTGCACTCGGGATGCAAATGTAAAAGGCAGGAAAAAATTCAATTTTTTGAAAGGAATTAAACGGTAATTTCAGTTGAAAACCGAAAATTCTCTAGATCTCGGATAATGAAACAGTTGCTCCGTTCATTGTCTCGCGAAATCTAGTGACCTAGAAAAGTTTCATCGAATTCTAAGACAATCGGAATATTTTACGATTTTCTGGGTGATAAGTCGTCAGTGATTTCAGGGACGAGATTTTTACGAAAATCTCGAAAGTAAGGAAATGACTTGAGTTAAAGTTCATTTAAAATAATTGAACTGAAAAGAAATAAAACTTTTTGGGATGGAAACAGATCCGAATGAGGCAATATAAGTTATGTATCTAAATAATAATAATAATAATAATAATAATAATAATAATAGTAATTAAAAAAATAAAAAATAAAATAAAAAATAAAATAAAACTATAAAAGTCAAAAAGAGCGGGCGTGAGGACGAGAATGAGAGAGAGGAGAGAGATATTTTTAATTTTTTTCTCTCTTCGTTTCTTTCTGGATTCACGAATCGGATAGCGGAGTTTTAAATCGTTTGAAGGCAAAGTTGATCTGCTTGATAAGAGCTATCGTGGACACCAAAAAGTTGGAGTTTGGACAAACTCCGTAAGGTAGGAGTTTTATTCTGCTTGGTTACACTTTGTTTAAGTGTTTTGCTGTTAATGTTCGGTTGGTTTGAGGCCTTGAGCGGCGTTTGATGAATCTGAAACTTGGGACCCGGGTGTGGAATTTTGGAGCCCATTTTGGACGGTCGTGACTGTGTAGGGGCTGTTTGGGATGTTTGTTTCATAATTTATGAAATAAATTGTGTGTTGGTGAGTATGAGACCGGAAATGACCATGGATTTTGGGTTCACAAAGTGGAACCGATGTTGGATGATTGGCTGTGAACAGTAACCCGAGGGTTACTGTTCATGTGAATAGTGACACATGAATAGTAATGTGAATAGTGTTCTCAAAATATTTTTGTGAGAGAATATGTTTGGGTGAGTGATTCAAATTGAAATGCTCGTGTTCGTTAATTAGCCCACACGAGCTAATTTTAGTGTAATGGATTGAGAAACTAGAGAATGGCTTGAGTTGGTGGATCAAATGAATAGATAGGTTAATACATGATTTTAATGTATTAACGCTAAGGGCGTAATTATATAGGAATATAATTGTGTGTGTAGGCCATTGGAGATGATATTGTAAATTGCTCAAGTGAGCAAATTTGGGTGATGGTTGATCACTATTGAATGACATGTGTTGTGAGTGCAAATTTGAGAATGTTTCATATTGATATATTTGATATATTGTATAAATGGTTTTGGAAATGGCATAATGTATTTTAATATCGCATTTGGAGTACTTGCAAGTTATGTGTTAGTGCATGACATGAATTTTCACGAAAAGCGAACATGGTTGCGAAAGGAATTTCACGGGGATGATTTCGGGAGAATTGGGTTGGGAGATGGAGCCTTAGTCATTTCGGATGAGGACCATGACTGTTTTGGAAAGCTCACCTTGATTCGCCTCAGAGTAGTCAGTATTTTCACCAGAAGCCTTGGTAGTATATTTTTCGAAACGACAAGTTTTGTTTTGAAAATGATTATTTTCTCATACATGGCTTAGGCAGAGTGTGAGTGAGTCGGTGGACTGAGACATGAGAATGGGCGTGTAGGCGTTGGTCAGCATTCTTGAGTGTGTGTGTTATTTAGGCGTGCATATGCAGAGTGGAAGTAACCCATTTGGGTGATTCCACTGCCCCGAAATAAGCTCACCTTGTCGAGGAATTTCTTTTCAAGTCTGGGGCTTTGAAGATGGCTCATGTAAGAGCCGATTTTCAAGAAAGCGGGTTGTGGCTTTGATGTTTTGGATATAACATGTATTAGAATGTTAGATTTTAATATGTGTTTGTATAAGAGTGTAATCAACTCTTGAATTATGGTGATATAATTGGTAATGGTTTTTGGATGAGTATTGGTTTATGAGCCCAAGAGGCATTTTTACTCATGTATGCGTCTCATGATGAGGCGTATGCTCAGCGGGTTGACGGGTGAGTCAACGGACCCCGGGTTTTGGGGCGTCTGTCTGGGGCCAATATGGGTCGGGCCATTCGGCCCATGTTCTATTCGTGCCATTGTTGGCTGGCCAGCCAATTACATGCGGTCGCGAGCTAATATGGAGTCGAAATAGTAAGAATATTAAAATAATACTATAATTTTCTAAATATTTTATAAATGAAATTTTATTTAAAATATAACTTGCTTTTATGTTAAAAAGTGTGTAATAAATTATTTTCATATAGTATTTTTTTTTATTAAAACAATTGAAATTATTATGATATCTATTCTTTTTTCTTTAAACAATATTGTCAATAATAAAAAAAAACATATATTCCCTACAGCTAGAAAATTAAATACTTTAAAAAATATTTATAAAAACATGCACAATTTTAAAAATAAAATGCTATATATAAAATTGTATTGTAAAACATTATATAATATTTTTAAAGATGTTACTAGCAGTATTTTAAACTCATTTCAAAAATAATAATGAATATATGTTTTTATAAGAATGTGTTTGAAATAGATTTTAAAAAACAATAGTATAAATTATTTTAATTAATGAACGAATATATGAATACATGGCTCTAATTTGATCTCCTATCAACAAGGCTGTAAATGTCATTCATAAAACATTCCCTTGAAAGAATGAGGATGTGTAAGACCCGAAATTCCAATTTACGGAAAAGGAATTAAATTCGTAATTTCGGTTACAAAATTGTAATTTCGATTAAAAATCCGAAATTTATTCTCTAGATCTCGGATGATGAAATAGATTGCACCGTTGGAATCGTCTCGCAAAATATAGCTAGTACGTAAAATTTCATCTGATTCCGAGATAGTCAGAATTTACACGTTTTTCGAGGCATCGCGGTTCGGGTACCGTAAAACAATTTTCGATGCGACGAAAGTCACATATAACACGTAATCATGTGTCATAAGTGGCATGAGTCGAGAAATTATGAAAATGGTATTGAGATAGTCTTGGGAGATGTCAGAGGAAAAGAAGGGCCTTAATGGTCGTTTAGGATTTGTTTAAATGGGGATGTGCCAAAATGAATAGTTCCACCTCTAACCTCTAAAAGGAGCAAAAACGTGAAAATGAAAAAACCAGCAGCCACATTTTTTTGAGGTTTTTTAGAGAAGAAGACTTCTCTAGAATCTTAAGCCGAAATCAGTAGTCGATGCGGGATAAGGAAGGCTGTTCTATGCGGATGAGCCTACGCGTGGGTGCAGTTGTGAGTTTTAATGGCTTTCAGGAGGTAGGGGTTTACCACTCTTGGGTTTCTGGCTTTGTTAAGTGTTTTTCAATGTTTAAATTTGGATTAAGCCTTGAGCGACGTTTGATCGGTCCCAAACTTGGGACCGGATTGTGTAATTTTTTACAGAGGCCCGTTTCTGCGGTCAGGTGGGTAGGGGCGTGACCTTGATCGGGGTGTCAGTTGACCGCCGTCGACCGCGAGTCCCTAAATGTCTCGCGTCGTAAAGGCACGTGCCGATGTAAAATGACCACTTGGGCTACGCATCGTGCTCATAAAGTATATTTTATACAAAGGTATTTAATTACAATATATTTAATTGTATTTAATTACAATTTATACAAAAATGGATCTCTTGCCCAGAATTTTACAAAATACAAGATAAGGCCATCTTGGCCGTTTCTTCGCCTACAAGGTCCGGATCGTCCGTCCCCCAATCGTCTTCGATGCACGAAGAAATATGTTCCCACGACCAGGGTGAGCAAAGCCAGTGGTAGATTCCCTCTTGGGTTCTTCACATTTAAGTGCGTCTGATGTACCTTGAACATCCAACTCATGCTAATATCACTCATGCATATATTAACAAAATTAATTCCATGCAACATGTTATTCAGTTTATGACAATAACATAAGATTAGCTTCGCATGGGGTAGAGCTGTGGCGAGTTCATCTTGGAACCACCCACACATCACACAAACATGTTATTTTCTCATGGAAATAACAGAAAATCACACAATCACACAAACAGTCCGTTGACCGTCCAAACCATTCTAGGGATTTCTTAACTCGGTCCAAAGCTTTTGGAACCAAAACCGCGGCGAAAAATGCAGGCGCAATAGTCATTATTCTAAGCCCTTCGCGAAAAGTAAAGCAAGTAGGAGAAAAACCCCTACCTTTCGAAGTTTGTCGAAACTCCTGGCGCACCACGTGTAGTCCTTCTTTGTAAGAGACAGCCGTTCCTTGCCCCTGCGCCGAAATCCAACGGTCCGATCGCCGAGAATTCTAGAGAGAAGGTGGAGCCTCTCTCTTTAAAAACCCTCTCTTTCTCTTTCTCTCTCCGTCTGCTCTGCTATACCATCTGGCCCGGTTGGGAGACTTGAGTGAAGAATACCTCCATCACCAGCATCTATTTCTCATTGGACACCTTGGATACCCCTTATCCTTATCCATCCCACCTTGAGATATCCCTCCCAATGGCATCATGCCATGTGTCACATGTGAGCCCCCTTGAGCTCCATGTTGTCGCATCTCGACGACACGTGGCGCCTCTTGGGCCACTCATAAGAGTGCCAATTGTCGCGCTCCTCGTGCCTCGAAGCGTGGAAATTCAGTATCCACCGAATTCGACGAAGTCGACGTGGTAGCTAGATTGCGGAGCGATTCCAACGGTGCCGTCCATTTTTCATGAGATCTAGAAAAATTCAGTTTTGACCCGAAATTACCATTTATCATTCCTTAGAAATCTAGATTTTCGGGGTCTCACAGAAATTTGTTTGGGTTAATTGTTTGGTTATCTTCATTCTGTTGTTTGGCACTGGTATGTATAGGGCGTGTGAAACATGAAACCGGGTTCACTAAGTGAGCCAGGTGATTTGTGAATTTGAGAATAGTGATGGGACCATATTCAGCTTGGTGTTCTCAAAATAATTTTTGTGAATTAATATGTTTGGTCGAGTAATTCAAGTAAATTGCTCGTGTTTGATCATTAGCCCGTGAGCTAATTTTGGTGTGATGAAATGAGAATTTACATGGCGCGGTTGTGAATTGAATGTTTTGTAAATATGTATGTTTATATATTTACATGGTCGCGTATTAGGTGGAATACATGCATTCCACTATACCTTCAGAGCACTCGGACCATAGGAGTGAGTGCATGAGATGAGTCTAGAAGATAGTTCGGAGGTTGTCTAAAATGTTAATTATCGGAGGGTAGTCAAACTAAAAATATCAATCGTGGAGCATTGTTGATATACATCGGGAGGGTGGTCTGAAATAGTATGTCAGTGGACATTTGATTGTTCTATCACATCGGAGGGCTGTCCATGAAACAAAAATAAAAACATAATAATTCTCATGCAGGGGCTGCAAAGGCGAGTGTAGGGAGATGTTGGCGACACTCAGATCTATGAAATGATCAGTTAGACATTAAGTAGGATCATGCATTTGCTTGAATATGTTTATTCCACTGACGTTCGTTGCCATCTGGTGGATGATGCCAGGGTGATTCCTTCTTTGAGCGTCTGCTCCTGCAATCGAGGATATTATTTTACGGTACGGGGAGCGTGCGAGGATGGCTCGTCCCAGAGCGGAGTTTAGAAGAAAGCTGGGATTGTGGCTTTGGGTTATGATGTATTACATGTATTATAATTGTTTAATTTTAATATATGTTGTATAAGAAGTAAATTTTGAACTCAGACTATGATTTGGATAGTTAGATGCTCACGCCATTGTATTGCCAAAGTGTTGGTTTATGAGCCCCAGTGGTCGTTTAATCATGAAATTTGTTATATTGAATTTGTTTGGGACGAGGTTTTATCACCCGGAGTTTGTATTTGGGTGAGCTCGGTACAAGGAGACTGCTGCGATTTTCGTGAAGAATGTCGGGTCACGGAGCATTCCACGAAAGTGTCCGTAGGTTGACGGGTAGTCAACGGACCCCCGGGTTTGGGGCGTCATGGCTTAGTATCAGAGCTTAGGTATACGAATACCTAGGGAGCTCGGGTTGGGTATCCATCACCACTTGGGTGGTTTGATGTAGAGTATAGGTATATGAAAACCTAGAGATTGAGGATTTGGGCTTAGGCCATAGTCGAGTAAGAACATCACCACTTGGGTGGTTTGATGTTCGGTTTAGGTATGAGATTACCTAGGAAATCACGGGACAAAACTAGGACACTACATGCATGTGTTTGGGGTGTTTTGTGTGATTTGATAAAATTGTGTGTGAATTGGTGAAATGAAGTGTGATCATGTGAATTGGTGAATTGTGAACAAATATGCTTGGTTGATAGCATATGATGAAGTGTGGAAAATTCTAGGAGTTTTACAAAGTGTAAAACTGGAAGAAGAAAATAAGAAATAAATTTTTAGAAATTTATTGGTTTTTTTGGATAATGAATTAAACTTTTAATAAATTTTATTTGATAAATGTGAGAACAAGAGGTTTGGGGGATTTTGGATAAAATGTCGAATAAAAGAAGAAAAATTAACAGAAAAAAAAATGGTCTTTGGGGATTTAGAAATGAATCTTGCCCAAAATTGTGTTATTGTGACGAAGGGCTAAGCGGCTGCAGCGAGTGCGCGACCTGGCGGTAGGCGCAAAGGCGCGAAGCTGGGTCGCCTTGAGCGTGCGAAGCAGCCTTGGTAGGATAGAGAGCGTGACGCCGCGAGGCGGCGGGCGGCGGCGTCTGCGACAAGCGAGCCTTGCGACACGGGCGCTATCGCGGCCCCAGCGACCATCGCGACGAGCTATCTGCTCGGCCGGCGGTGGCACCTTTCGAACACGCCAGCGCTGTTTCTTGATTTCGACTTCGATCACCCATTCTGAGTTTAATTTTAGGAAAATTTTCAAGAAAAAAAAAATATATTATTTTGAAAAAAATTCCGATAAGAATTAGACAAAATTTTCGAAAAAATACAAGAATTTTCAAAAATGAAATTTTGTTGATCAAAATGGTTGTTTAAAATGAAATGATTACCTTGCATTGCTTATAAATGCAGGGACTTGATATATATGCACTGGTTTTGTGTATGATTAGTGTCTCGGGGCTGTGTTTATGCCTTCGAGATGTTGCATTGTATTTAACTGCCATTTTAATTGTGTAGATGGCTAGTAGAGGACGGGGCGTGGGGCGTCCACGGGAGTGCTAGTCGGAACACCGTGACGTTTGACCGTCGCTAGTATTGTTCGGCGAGGCAATTGTTGAAGTTTGTAGGAGTTACAGCGTTTGCTATCGCATGGTTGGTATGGCGGGTAGACGGAAGATCCTAGTAACCTCGGAGTTTGAGGTAAATCATCCTCCGACATTCACGAGGGGAGAATCGGGTCAATTAGCGAATGGTGGTTAAATGCGGTCGAGAAGGTGTTAGAGGTATGAGATTACCTCGCGCGACGGATTAGACCGTGTTTCGACTAGAGGTGAGACAGTAAGGTGGAAATGGGCAAGGACCTCACAGAGACATAGAAGATGACATGGGGCGAGTTTCGAGGGAGCTTTTCATGGGTAAGTACTTTTTAGAAGTTACTGCAGGCTCGGGAGTTCATTTGACGAGGAGGCGATAATTTGTGATGGATTAATGTGACTCAGTTCGCAATTCTTGGGTTGTTGATGATTACGTGGTCACGGACATGGCCAAAGTTAGGAGATTTGAGGAATGGTGAAGTTGTCAGTCGAGTACAGGATTAATAGGACTTCACCTACGAGATATGGATTCCATGGACGGACTGCCCCAGACCACTAGAGGATTGAACTGAGTTGGGACCTTAAAGGGCCTTTGTGCGTGAGTTCTCCTAGGGATTAGGGGCGAGAATAGGGATGATATGTCAAGGTTGCCGAGATGGAGATCTCGGGACTCTACTCTTTGATGGACATCGAGGATCATGGACATGTGAGTTAGATGTCGTCACGAGGATGCGTTGGTACGACAACACGGGGTCGTTATCGATTGTGGCGTGGGAGGGTCTAGCCTACACACGGGCCCAGTACTCATGTGGTATTTCGGGGGACAAGCATGATATTTTTCCCAGACGGTATCACGAGTCTAGGTGTTGGGACGGTTGTGCTTAGGTTATTTCGCGGGCTTACCACACAGGGACGAGAAAGACCGAGACTTAGATCACCTCGGGTGGTGTGCGAGTATGTGGATGTTTTCGGATGGCTCTGGACTACCTCCACATCGGGATGTAGACTTCGGTGATGAGTTACTGCAGTACTTCACCCATCTCTATGACTCCGCAAGACAAGCGCCGATTGATTGCGAGGCTTCGAGTCCGATTCTGAGAGTTATTTGGACAGGGGTTCATTAGGTAAGGCACTTCACCATGGGGCCTTCCGGTTCTGTTTGCAAGAAGAAGGATAAGACCCCGCCGACATGCGTATTGGGAGCAGTTGAGCAGGGTTCACGATCAAGAATCCGGTGCCCATTACAGGATTGGCGATTTGTTTGATCAATTGAGAGGAGTGTGAGTCTACTCCAAAATAGACCTTCGCATGATTCTCATCAGCTTAGAGTTAAGGATCACGAGATATCACAGAGCGGCGTTCAGGAGCGTTATGGGCACTTTGAGTTTCACGGTGATGCCCTTAGGATTGAAAGAATGCGCCGGCGGCATTCATGGATCTCATGCATAGGATATTCTGACCCTATTTAGGTCCCGGAGTTTCGTAGTGCCGTGGATGACGTGCGATCTAAAGTCGGAATGGGAGCGTGTGTGGCGCCTCTTGGGCGGGCCAACGGGCAGGATCCGAGGCAGTCAGGGATGCACTAAAATCACTCAATCTGCTCAAAATCATATCTTTGCGGGCGATTACAAAGTGGGCGATATGGCTGTTGTTCTTTGCGATGCGATTCTGATGTAGGCATCCAAGCCTTTTCAAAATGATTTACATAAATAGATATTCGGTATTCAAATTATTTATACAAAATATCCATATCCAAAGAACACATGAAAATGAAGTGCACCATCATCAGACATCTCGAGATTTCTTTCTTTATGACTCGCTCCTCGATCTTGGGTCCGCTATCGATCACTATCTATCACTGTTTGTGCATTAGTGAAACAATCGCTAAGCATTTTCCTTAGTGGTTCTATCTGAAATCCATTCCTCGGTTTTCGGTTTAAATTCTAAATCATGCAATTTAATAATTCCGGAACTTTCAATCTTTGGATGATCAATATAAATACAATACATATACATTATATATATATATACAATAAGTTATAGTTCATTGATCATCCCATAAATACATTTTCCATAGTCAAATATTTCTGATCTCAAATCGATTCAAATATGCTCACAAATTCGATTTAGTTCGCACTTCAATTCGATTACGAAAATCAATTCGAGTTATTGCCAATCAATTCGATTATGCCCAATCAATTCAGTTATGCCCTTAACGAATTTAACCTATGTCTTCGATATACGAGGTCTCGAGTCAAGCTGCAGTCCATTTGAGGCTGGGCCGAGTATCGCGTGGTTTTATAACCGCGATACGATTGCATTTGGCTGGCGTGCAGTTATAAATGATCAAATAGTGAACACTCTGGAATCTGGTCATTTGTTCTTGTTCGGAGTGACACATCAATAGTTCGCGATGCGCTATTTACGGCCTATTGGTATGCCAATCTATCCTTAATGCGAAATAAGCAGTTGTAACATTCTATTAAGGGCGTTCAAATCCTTTATAGAAAAATATAGTACAATGTGTATGCTTGTATAAACAGTTTATTTTCAATAATCATGCAATTTTTATATGCAAACATTTCACAATCACTTTTCTCAAATCAATTAAATCAATTCAATATGCTTTTAGAACAAACATGCAAAAACTTGAAACGAGGATTAGGAGTTAGTGAAACAGACTTTATTTCAAACTTTGAGAGCAGAATAGGATTTAGAAGAGCAAACATTTCAAATTTTTAGGCTTGAGGAATATGAGTAAAATTAGAACAAACATTTCAAATTTTGAAGCTTGAGGAATATAATTAAGTAGAACAAACCCAAAAATCTTTGCACTTTAGTTCAATCCTTGGAATCTCAATCCACCAGTTAGCTTTTCCTCCTCGTGGAGTCCCTATTCGAAACCATTAAAGAATAATATTATTCATGCGTACTAGTAGTTTTGGTTAGGATTGATTTCGGAGGATTAGTATGAGTTCAATTTAAACAAGTGACATATATGATGGTTCAGCGGTACGATGGGCTTTCCATAGAGTCAGAGATCACCGAATCAGAGTTCGGGCCAGAAGGAGTTATGACCTTAGAAGGTGGAGGGTCATACCTGGATCCAACTTGACGGTGGCGCATTTGTGACCACTCACCCATTTGGTAATTGAGTAAAAAGGCCATGCTTGATACACAAGAGTGAGTGAAATTCAAAGTATAACATGAGTTCATTGATTTGGCTACAATCTCACAGGACTTACTGCCAAATTCCTTTATTTCCGACCCTAAAAACTTCATTCTAAGGTCCGGCTAGTTGGCCAGTGCCGCGGAAGCGACCGACCAGATTTAGAGTGGGCCGACCTCAGTAAAGGACTATAACTAGTCTACAGAGGTCCAAATCGAAATTCAAAGCCTAACATCAAGTTAATTGATGTGGCTACAATTACGAAGGGATACTACCAAATTCCCTTCACTTCGTACCCAAAAATCAGCTCTAAGGTTCGGCTAGTTGCGCACTACCACAATGTGGCGACTTCCCATGGTTTTAAAATGCAACCAAGCGTTCGCAAATGAAGATAACCACCCGACCATTCCTTAGGGTAGAAAATGGCGAGTAGGAAGACCTACCTCTTGGAGGTTATGACTCTGTTCTGATATCTACTTGTAGCTCTTGTCACGAGGAAGGACTTCCCTCTTGCCGTAGGAAACACATGGTCGGGTTATAGGAAAATCTAGAGAAAGATGGGACCTCTCTCTCTATCTTCCTTTCTCTGTTTTCTTTTTCTTATGGATCATCGTCGTACTTTCCCAAAGGAAGGCTTCCTCCTCTTTCCTACATGCCACCGTCCTTTCCTTGAATTTTTCTTTTCTTTTTCTTTATTTCTTTTTTGTATTTAGGTCCCTCAGTTTCTCTGTTATTCTTCATTTTAAGTCTCCTATTTTTTCGTTAGACGTAAAAACTGCACAATTGACCCTTAGGTCCCCATTTACAATTTATATATTTTCTCTTTTAGCCCGGGACTTATCTCGGATTGATAATCATTTAATCAATATTCATCTAAAAGTGAAAATAAAATAAAAAAATAATACCCGAGTTAGATAGTGCCGAGAATATATATAATAATTTTTTAAAAAAATTCGGGTATTTTAGGCGTTACGTATAATTATCGCGAGGATCGTTTTACGAGTTGTTGAAATTATCGGTTATGCGCCAAGTTCGAGTAAGTGCGAGTTACGGCTGCGGGGTGAGATTTTTGGGACACGTGGTGTCAGCATCAGGGTGTCAGTCGACCCAGAGAAGTTCGAGGCGGTGATGAGTTGGGAGCGAAGTCGATCTTCGAATCACGTGGTTTTCTTGGGATTAGTGGGTATTATAGGAGATTCATTGAGGATTTCTCGGGATCGCGGCACCTATGATTAGGTTGACTGGGAAGGAGGAGTCGAGTTTGATTGGGATGGCCGTCTGAGAGGCATTCCGGGAGTTGAAGGAGACTGCCGGCTCCCATCTTGATAGTCTCGGACAGGGGACAGGGGTACACAGTGTATTGTGATGCCTCGAGGGACGGATTAGGATGTGTTTTGATGCAGTCCGGGAGGGTAGTAGCTTATGGTTCCCGTCAATTGACGAATCATGAGCAGAATTACCCCATTATGACATGGGTTAAGCGAGTGTAGTCTTCGCCTTGAAGATTTGGTGCCACTACTTATACGGCGGGTTGAGGTGTACTCAGGCCAATAAAATCCCGATATATTTTCTGCAATGAAGACACCGACATGAAGCGACGTAAGATGGATGTTCACAGAGGATTATGACTTCACTTTGCATTACCATCTGTTAAGGCAAATGTGGTAGCTGATGCACTCGATCGGAAGTCACGAGGAGAAAAGTTAAGCTAAATGGCTTCTCGGGAGTAGTGGATACTTTCGAGGCGTGGGACGATTTGGGCTACAATACAACAAGCGAGACTCGAGGGCGCGTTAAGGGGTTTAAATTAGCTCACAGTCTCTGATGGCCGAGTGATTGAGTCACAGTGGCGAGTCACGGAGATAGTGTCCATCGGGGACGGAAGTACGGTCAGTGCGGGTGATGAGGGTTGGTGGGTTCCGAACAGCGAGTCTTCAATATAGGGACGAGTAGTAGTTCCCAGTTGTGGAATTTGAGAGAAGGAGATTCTCGTGATTTCTTGTCTAGATTTTCGGAGTGCACCCGGGTGGCACGAAGATGTACCGGGGATCTTCGTCGTGTGCTGGAGGGGATGAAGAACCGTGAGGACTTTGTTCGACGATGTCTTGCGTGATGAGTTAGGCTGAACACGAAGCCGGCGGGGCTCGCCGGCCATTGGAAGTGGCTGAGTGGAAGTGGGAGCCGCGTCGATGGACTTGTGGACCACTTGCCGCGAGCGCGGCCCGAAGCATGGCCAGCGATATGGGTGATAATGGACCGGCTCACAAAGTGACGCATTTTTTCTTGCCATGGATGACCTTCGCCTTGGAGAGATTACGCATTATACATTCGAGAGATAGTCAAGCTACATGGAGTACCAGTATCCATAGTGTCGGATAGGGTTAGGTTTGTTACTTTTGGAAGTTTTTCAAGGCTAGCATTTGTTGGAAACAAACTGTTCTGTTCCACCTCCAGACGGATGGTCGGTCTGGGGACTATCTGGTATTAGAGGACATCTTTGCGAGCATGCGATCTGGATCATAAAGAACCTTTGGGAGCATTTGCCCTTAGTGGAATTCGCTACAACGATAGTTATCGGCCAGTGTACAAATGGCAGTATGAGGCCTTTATATGGGAGGCATGCGGAGTCACCATTATGTTGGACCGAGGGAGTGGGAGAGAGCTCCATCCTTGGTCTGATCTAATTAGGACACCTCTCCAGGAAGGTGAGCTTGATACGGCGGCGTCTTCTCGCGGCTGAATAAACCCGGAAGATCTATCTTCGTGTGCGACATCGACCCTGGTTGAGGATTTGAGTGTGTTATGTCTTCTTGAAGAGTGATGCCTAAGAGGCGTTATGTCGGGTTAAACAGCGTGGGAAGCTATCAAAGATTCATAGGGCCTTCCGAGATACTCGAGGATAGGCATTATAGCGTCGCGGTTTGCTTTCTTGCCAGTATGTCGGGTATCCCGAGGTGTTCACGTCTCGTACTCGGAAATATCTTTCGAGATCCGGCTCGCTGGCCGGTAGTTGAGGGCGAATTAAAGGTGTACGGATAGGACCTTCGAGGAGGGACCCCGGTGTGCGTGTTGATGGCCCAAGTAATCGGGTTTGCGACGTGAGGCAGTGAAATTTGGTGAGGGTGCTATGGGCGGCCTTATGGAGTGGAGGTCAACGTGAGGCGCGAGGACACGATGCGGGCTACCTATCCACTTCTTGTTCGGGGATGAAGGTCGTGGTTTTAGTCGTTTAAGATTTAAATGATGTTTACATGCATGGTGAGTGCACGTTGCATATGCATGTGAGTGATTGTGATTGTCAGAATTTCGGGATGAAATTCAGCACAGAGAGGAGAATGGGCAGAGAAATTCCAATTTCTGGAAAAAGGGCAAATTCGTAATTTCGGTTACAAAATTGTAATTTCGGTTAAAAATCCGAAATTTATTCTCTAGATCTTGGATGATGAAACGGATTGCACCGTTGGAATCATCTCGCGAAATCTAGCTAACACGTAAATTTCGCCGGTTACGAGACGGTCGGAATTTACCGTTTGAGGCATCGCGGTTGGTCTGCGTAAAGCGATTTTGATGTGGCCGAAAGTGGCATATAGCAGCGCTCATGTGTCATGAATTGGCATGAGTAGAGAAATGATGAAAATGGACTGGCGAGATAGTCTGAATATCAAAGCGGGAAAAGAAGGACATAATGGTCACGATTTGTTTAAATGAGATAATGCCAAAAAATGAATAGTCTTGTCTACAGCCTTATACAAGGAAGCAAAAACGTGAAAATGAAAAAAAGCAGCATTGTTTTGAGGTTTTTTAGAGAGAGAGGACTTCTCTTTTCAGAATCTTAGGCGAATCCACATACCGGAGTCTTTGAGACAGAAGGAAGGTACATTCTGCGCGGGCCCAGCATACGCGTGGAGTGGGATTGTGAGTTTTTGACAAACTCCGAGAGTAGGGGTTTCTTCTGCTTGGGTTTACACTTTATTTAAGTGTTTTCAATGTTCGATTAGTTGAGGCAGGCAGTAGTTTGATCGATCTGAACTTGGGACCGGATGATATAATTTTAGAGCAGTTTACTTACGATGCATTGGGTACAGGGCTGTTTGAATTAATTGTTTGATTTATGTATTAAATGGTGCTTTGTATGCATAGTGGGCCTGCACGGTCGTTAAACCCAGGCTCACGTTGAACCGATGATTGTGAATTCTGGGGATAGTGGACTGAGGGTTTCACTATTCCAAATGTGCTTGGTTCTTAAAATAATTTTTTGTGAATTAATATGTTTGGTCAGTAATCAAGCACTGTTTCAAGCTGATCATTGCTCTTAACGTGAGTCTGTAATTTAAAAGGCTTAAATGAGAATTTACATGACACGATTGGGTGCCGATTCTAATGTTTTGTAAATATATGCATGTTTATATATTTGCATGTGAATTAGATCTATCGAATCACCGTGTGGACACATGCATTCCATATGGACCTAAACACCTTCAGGACCATGGGAGCGCAGTGCATGAGACACATATGCTGCCTCTGATATTGCCTAAAAATGTTAATTACTCCGAGTAGTCCGAAACTAAAAATATCAATCAAGCCGGGACGGCCCAATTGATATACACTGGTGGTGGTCCACAAATAATACTTCAATCGCCTATACTACCAACTGGATATATACACACATCCTTCAGCCCACAAACAAATAAAAATAATAATTTCCATACGAGGCTTAGGCGGGAGGTGTGAGGGAGCCTGGGTGACGACCTCCCTACATTTAAACGATCGCTCATATCCGCAGAGGGAACAGCATTTGCCAACGCTTGTTTTTTTTAGACCATTGCACTAGCACTAGTGGAGAGTGAGTCCACTTGGGCAGAGCGATCCCCAATTACTAAGATTAGCTCAATTCGTCGAGGGATATTATTTTATAGGTACAGGAAGCGTGCGAGGGGACGACTCGTCCTAGAGACAGAGGTTTAGAAGAAATCCTGATTGTGGTCATTATGATGTATTACACGATTAATTGTTTTAATTTTAATATATGTTGTATAAGAAAAATTTAAACTTTAATCCATTACTGACATTGATATATATATATATTGTTAAGTGGGTATTTGCCATGCAGCCTCAAGTGGTCGCTAATCGCTGATCGCTATATCGGACCGTTTATTAAGTGCTTTATTGCAGGTTAGATTCGTATAATGACAAAGGAGCATTCGCCCATTTTCATGAAGAATGCCTGAACACCCGACATTCACGAGTATCTCCTACGGGGTCACTTTTAGTCAATCTTAATTTCCTGTAGTTTTAGGCGTCACAGTGATATTGAATTTTTATGGAAAATTATATGAATTCATATATTTTTTTCTATTAATTCTTTGGGACATCACCATTGATTAAATAATCTTTTTAAAACCTTAAATTTTGAAATCACACCAACTGGTAAGGTAGGAAGTGGTTTTGTTGTTTTTGGGAAAGTAGCTATATATATATATATATATATATATATATATATATATATATGGATGATTGATATGCTTTCAGGAAATAAAAACTACCCAATTTTTCAAATCTTAGTTTGCAAACTTCACTTCAGTTCAAATTATTTTCTAAATCTTGTTTCTTTGTTGATTTAAATAAACTGGACCCTTCTTTTCCCTTTTCCAATCAAACCAAAATTAGAACTTACCTAATTTTAAACATAACCTAAAGAGCTTGGCTTCAAAAACATAAATCGAAGAATATCCACGTCATCAATCTTTTTAAATAGAAATTTGCTTATTACTCTTTAAATTAAAAATCATAAAGCATAATAATTGTACTTTACATTTTAAATAAAGTTTATCTACTTTTTTTTTCCTTCAATATTTTCCCAAGGAATCAAGTATGTAGTCATAGGATATGACATACGACACTGAATACGAAAGATTCCTTTAAAACTAGTGAGACAAGTACTTATTAATGACACACATAATAAAATAATAAATAACTAATTCAACTTCACAAATATTATTATTCTGATCAAACAATTTAGATAAATAAAAATAAGCTGCTCAAACATCGTTCTTACAAATATTCAAAGACTAAATGATAAATACATTAAAATTAAATACTAGCATTCTCATGGATAAAATAAAACGTTTCCAATTGTTCTTCCAAATTTTGGGACAAACTAAATAATATGAATATTGTTTTACCACATGTACTTGGTTTAATTTAGTCATTTTTAGACTTTCATTAAAAATATTTTCATCAATTTTAAATATACTTTTTCCTTTACCATTTATTTTTATAAAATATTCAACAATATTTTACCTATATCTAAAAAGCATGTTAGCTGTAAGAAAATAAATCAAATAAATTTAAAAGGTTATGATTTTTAAAGAAATTGTGTCGACATAAACAGACATTACGAATATTAACCTGTTAATTTTATAAAAAAATCAAATTGGGCTATGTCCAGCTGTTCTAACCATTGCTCGTTCTCGACTTCTTATATATTATGACATACCACGTGACATATCCAAGATACGCGCCCATGCTATTTCGATATCGTACACTCACCCATAAGCCGCAACGTTTCATATTATTTTCAACTCCTTCCTTTAATATTCGTTTTCCATTTATTTTTTCTATATTCTTCAAGAAAAGAAAGAAACAATCAAATGAATTTTAAGTGCTGAATTCTCATCAGTCTGTCTTCTTGAATGCAGCCACTTTCTGTCATTTCTTTATTTTTCGCAAAAAGTATGTCTAATTGATTATGAACCATAAGTTTTTATTATTATTTTTATATAGATGTTAAATTAAAAAGAATAAGATAAGAACTGATCAAATCTAATTTTCTTCGAAAACAAGTAAGCTTTTTCCACTTTAATCAAGAAGATCCCCTAAAAGTAATATTAATATTTTTAATCCATAGTATATTTTAAAATTTTAAAATTAAATTATATATACATTTGTTTTTTTCTTGTTGCCACCAGGCCCACCGACTAATTAATATTTTCAATACTTTTTGTACGCTTTTTCTCAAATTCTCTTAAACCACACAATATTTTTTGACTGAAACTTCACGAAGAAGACGGTGGAATATTTTTGTACAGACTGCAAATTCATCCAAACTCTAAGAAAATCAGTGGAAGATGGGGAGGGAAGTGAATACTGGTTTTGACTGGGAGAAACTGCAGGAAATAGAGGTGAAAGTCCAACCCTCTCTTTCCTCCTACCATTTCAACCATTTGATCCCCATCTCCCCTTCCTCTCTCTGCCCTCTCCTTCCCAAGACTCACACGCGTGGAATCAATTTCACATTCGTCATTCCACTGGCAGGTTCTTCAAGGTCTCTCTCTTATTTTCCTGCCCTTTCCCCTTTTTATAATTCTCCATTTTCTTCTCTCTGCTTAGAAAAAAAAAATTGAGCTCTTTCTGCTTTGCTTGTTTGGTTTTTGGAGCCAAAAATTGGAAGAGTAATGACCGCATTGGGGACAAAATCTTTTGTTCCGAATTGGGAATTTATGTTCTTTCATCTATTTTCTAAACCCACAGATTGTATAGTTATTCCCAGGACATATGTTTCGCTAATGTTGCAATATTGTTTCTTTTCACCTTCTGCTTTCTTAAATAGCTCACGCAATGATGTGATTTGACATTGAGATGTGGCTTTCCTGTCTTATATATTTATTTAATTTTTAGCTTCTAATTGGGTACGCATAATTTTCTGTAAATGCCCCGGAATCAGCTTGTTCCTGAATTTCAAGAACTGAAAAAGAGAGAGTGGAAAAGATAATTTCGTAATATCTTTATATGTTAGTTTATACATCGTTAATGAAAGATAGCGACGCCCAAACTCCAGCAGCTTCGACAACCCACAACCTCGCGGAAATTACACGGTCTCGTGACGCGAGACCCATACCGCGAGCAAACGCCGCCCAACCAACACTCATCACAATATACCCAACTACACTCCAATAGTCATGAAGCATAACATTTCTACTCAAAATATCCAACCAACTATTCCTGTCACGATTCAAGAGTTATACATTACCTTAATACAAAAACATATTAAAATCCACAATTCTAATACCATATTATCCCAAAACGCTGTTTACAACCCGATCTTCACAAAATCTCGGCCTCTACGACAGCCTGCCTCCCTCGACGCTCCCAGACCTTAAATGATATTCCTCGACAAAAGCCAGCTTATCGCCGCAGGCTTTACCTCCCCACCCCAACTAAGCCACTCCCCACCTGGGTCAAGATACGCAATAATCCAATTTTAAACACACACGCAACACGCTGATCCTACTTAACGCCTACGCCCATTCCCATGTCCTAGTCCTCACCTACCTCCCCCCACACTCGTCTGCCACAGGATGAGAAAACACCATTTTCAAACAAAACTGTTGTTCTTGAAAATACACCACCGAGATCTCTGTGCAGTGATGGGACTACCCTCCGAGGCGAACGTTAGGCTGAGACCTCCCAAAAACAGTCATGGTCCTCATCCTAAATGATCTCGCCGGACTGCCTCCCAACCCCATTCCTCCCGAAAAATTATCCCCGTAAATTCCTTTCGCAACCACGCGTCGCTTTTTATTTTAATTCACGCTACGCACTCACACCTAATTTCAGAGCTACCCTACGCATACGAAACGTATTATGCCTCATTTCCTC
Organism: Tetrastigma voinierianum; assembly: GCA_016808115.1. Classification (NCBI taxonomy): domain Eukaryota; kingdom Viridiplantae; phylum Streptophyta; class Magnoliopsida; order Vitales; family Vitaceae; genus Tetrastigma; species Tetrastigma voinierianum. Next base: position 208,262 of record JAEQBH010004873.1, on the reverse strand, counting down.
ATGTCGTCCATGTTAATATAGATCAAGTATATATATATATATATATATATATATGTATATATATATATATATATATATATATATATATATATATATATATATATATTAACATATTTAAATCATTATACAACATGTTATGGTGTAATTTCAACACAATTTCTACACCAATATACACCGATCATCCATCACCTAAATTAACTCACTCGAAATGACCACAAAATCATTCCCAATATCTATAATAATAATAAATTCACTCCACATATTGCCACTTTAATGTTAATTGCATTGCAAAGTTCATTATTAACCTAATACTAATCTCGCATAACCTGCCTATTCAATTCAACAATCTGCCACGTCACAAGGATCGATTTTTGTCCAATTAATAATGTACCCGGCTGATTTTTAACAAATCTCCAAACCTGTAGCTGGTCAGTCTACGGGCGCACTACTTGCTCAACCTCGGTTCCACTTTGCAACTAAACTGGCCATTCTGCCTTCTGATATTGACACACCAAAAACATGATTTAAATGCATAAAATCACAACCCTAAGAAGCCTAACAAATTCAAGTGATCGTCCCAAAAGGCTGTCTGCACTTTGACACTTATCCCAAGTTTTCGTGATCACCAAACGGCCCTCACGCCAACTCAAGTACTAACCATCAACAAAAAGATTTAAACAAGAGGTAAAGGTAAGTAGGATAAAACCCCTACTCCTCACGGAGCTTTGTCGAAACTCCAAACTCGGCGCCACGTGCAGTCCTCGATGCATGAACCACTTCGCTTCCCGCCTCAAGAACCGACTCCACCGAACACCCGAATCTCAGAGAGAAGTTGCACCTTCTTTGGGGTGTAATCCACCATTTTTAAATTCTACCCTCCTCACTATTGCACGTCCTGAGCCAAAATGGAGTATGAAGCTCCCTCGTTCCTCATTGCCATTTGTCCATTCCTTTATCGCGGCTGAGAGATGACTTTTACCACTCCAACCCAACCACTGATTTTTCCACCCACCTAATTTAAGATTTACGCCATGTGTCAACGTCTCGCTCGAACAAGCCACTGAATTTCGCTTCGACATCGTGAGACCCGTACACTAAATACGCTACGCTATTCGGGCCTGACATTGCTTTCTGGAAATACGCAAATTCACCGTCTTTGACCAAGAAATCGACGCTAGAAGGGATTTCTCAAGTGGCATCGATTCTGGGCGGCCAGTTCGCCGTCATCCGAGATCTAAAAAAATTTTTAATTTCCATCAAATTACGATTTTGCCTTTCTTAAAATCTGAATTTTCCCCGCCCTCACAAATAGCTTATATACTAATGGCGTTGAACCCGCTACCGTACACTCATCTGTGGAGGCGGGAAGGAATTTTTTGAACTTTTCTCTATCACATTTATCTTTATCTTGGTCAAGCTTGGCATGACATTCTCAGAAAATGGCTTTTTAGGGATTTAGAGTGCAACATCCTTAGATGTGGCCTAGATAAATCTAGGGGCTTGGAGCTTACACCCTAAATGATGGTCTTTGATGCTTTTATTAGGTACTGGATTCATTTGAACCCGCTGAAAAATATATTATTAGCTTGGTAAAATGCAAGAGGCACTAGTTTGGGAAGGTTAGAGCTGACTAAATTATGAGGAGCTAGCATTGTGATGTTCTGGGAATATGTGGCTTCATCATCCCAATTTTAAGTGATTCTAAGAAGGAATGTGAGATAGCAAGGAATGATAGAGAGAAAATAATGGTAGAGAGGCTGAAATTAGAGATGCAAATTTGGAGGAAATGTGGAGAAAAGCATCTACTCTTAAGAAGATAGGGAATTTTGACTCCTTAGACCAATGAGCCTTTTAATGGGTAATCTTAGAGTGCTTGAGTTGAGAAATGATGGAGCTGAGTAAAGTATCATTGCTAAAATATGCGAGTTGGAGATAACTCTGGTAGAAAATAGGTTCAAAGAGGTGATTGCAATCTTTGCTCTCCCACACTCTTTGGCTCTTTAGTTTGAAAAAAAAAAAAAGAAAAAAAAGAAAAAAAATCTATTCAAGCAATGAACCAGTTGGTGTTTGTTGACAAGGGCCATTCTTTTGAGAGAGATGATGAAAAAGAGAAAGTAGAAAAACATGAAACAAGATTCTTACCTCTAGTGTTTTCTCTAAGTAGAGATGGAAAGTATCTATTTTTGGATGCTTACAACCATCTTCCACACAAGTCGCCTCAACAAATTTTAAAGGAAGATGAGGAACAAATTAACATAAGACTACATTGGTGAATTTCTTTCCTATTTAGCCCTATATACTTCTGAAATATTTGTAAGCTTATAACCATGCCCTCCTTATCAAGAAGTGATAAAAGCATCCCTAGTTGACACAAGAATAACGATTATGCTCAAGTGTGACAAATGCCCCCTAAAATACCTACTTTAATTTAGTTGATTATCTTTTCTTCTTGATTTCCTATATATTTTATGATACAATCTGGGGTGTTGGCTACCAGTCGACCACGGAAACACTACGTGAATGTCGGGTGGCAGGCATCTCTCACGAAAATCGAGGGCGAGTCTCCTTTGGCTAATGGAATTTCTACCAGAATCTGACTTACTTGTAATATAACTTTGTCTCGATCAGCATCAATCACATGATATCTATATGCGAGTAAACGGCCTCTTGGAGCGTACCACAAATACTCATCATCAGTATAAACCAAGTATATCCAATAGTTTCAAGGTTCCAAAGTTACTCTTATCTGACATATATTACTAGAATTTCATACGCCAAAACCATCAAAGCCACATTAGGCTTTGTACAAGCCTCACAATCTCTAGGATGAGCGTCTCCTACATACGCTCTGTGCACGTAAAATAATATCCCTTGGGGTGAGCTAATGCTCGAGTAGTGGAATCACTTGCTAAGGTGGGCTATACTAAAACAGAAAGTGCGTATCACGTCTTACGATGAAAAACATACATTAAAGTAAATGCGTGATCCTGCACAGAAATGTACACGCAGTCAGCTCGCTCCGAGTCCTCAGGCTCCCTCACTTGCCTAAGCCACGTATGAGAAACGTGTTTTATTTTATTGTGAATGACCACTCAGATGTATGTCGATTGGGTAGACTCAGGCGATTGATATTATGTGGACCTCCGTGTATATCAGAATTGGGCCGACTCAGGCGATTGATATTTTATTTGGACTACCCTCGGAGTATTCATTATTTTTGGAAACTGACCCTCGAACCATTCTCTCGAAGAAGAATTACCTCATTGTACTCACTCTGTCGTCCTAAAGGTGCCCCGATGCTTATGGAATCGTGATGCGATTCCATTTCAATTCTATAACGCATGCGAATATATAATCATGCATATATTCCATAATTTAAATCACCTGATCATGTTATGTAATTTCACATTTCATACACCAAAAATTAGCTCACTTGGTACAATGATCAAACAAGCAATTCAACGAGATCACTCGGATCAAACACATTATTTCCACCAAAATTATTTTGTGAACACTATTCTGAGAATAGTGAAACCCTCGATTATTATTCGAGCAAATCACCCAATCATCGGTTCACTTAGTGAACCCGAATTTCTGACCATTTAAAATATATTACGTCGATGCATCATTGTACTTATAAAATTTATCACACCATGCACCCAAAGCAGTCCATACCAGCACACGGTTGTCCAAAATGGAAGTGCCATAAGTCTCACACTTGGTCCCGAGTTTTGGGACATTAAACTTAGCTACCAGCGGCATATTTCAGCTTGTCAATGAAATCTTAAATAAAGAATAAAGCCCAGTAAGGAGAAACCCCTACCTCGCGGAGTTGTCGAAACTCCTTAAAATCGAGGCCTTACGAAGCCCTCCGCGTAGAGAGCGGCTTTCAGCTAACTACTTTCAGGCGACTTGAATGGTCGATCTCGCGATTCTAGAGAGGCTACGCTTCCTCTCTCTACAACTCAAAACTCCACCAGCCCACTTTGCATCCTGTTTTCTCCTCCACACAGTTTTGGTGCTTTTGGTCGGAGTTGAAGAAGGCAAGCCTTTATTCGAAATTTTGTCTTTTAACCATGATCGGGTATCTAGTTATGTCGTAACTTCCCGGTTTTGACGTTGTGTTTATCTCGGCCGTGCATTTTGCTCATTCTCTACTCATGTCACTTATGGCACATGGTATGTGTTATGTGAGCACTGTCAAAGTGAATCGTTTTATGGCACGACGCGATGCCTCGAAGCGTGTAAATCCGTATCTCGGATTCGATGAAATTCGACGTGGTAGCTGGACCACTGTGATCTGATTCCAACGAGTGAAATCCGTTTGTCATCGAGATCTAGAGAATAAATTACGGATTTTTAGTAGAAATTACGATTTGCCATTTTCGAGAGAAATTGGAATTTCGGGTCTTCATATTTTAGAATCACTTGAATAAATGTAATATCTTTAATATATTAAAGTTTTCAAGTTTATGGTTTAAGGTGAACTTAATTGGCTATAAAAATTGAGGAAGTTCATTTGGCTTTGTAACTTTTAACCAAAGAAAAAACTTGGTTGTCACATTATTGTTATCATATTAATCACGTATGAAACCATGGTGGAAGATTATGAAATATCTGAGGTTGTAAGACTCATTTATATCTATGGCGGAGAGTACTATGAAAAAGTTGGAGAATTAAGTTCCATGATGATAGTTAGATTCTCTGTGAGATGCAAATTTAATCTTTGTTTGTGATAAGCCTTATGAATAGAGATAAATATTTCAAAAAAGGTTTATGGTGGATGACATATGTCTACATGATAATGACTAATTTTTAGGAGCTATGTATAGTAAGATAGACATATAGAGGAGGTGCATGGGTAGTGAAGGCATGTATTATGAAGAGATAGAAGATTGACTTGATTGGATTTAAGTCCAAAGTTTGTTGAAAATAAAGTACAAAAAAGGAAGGAAAATAAACCAGAGAATATCCTATAAGGTATCAAATGCGAAGACTTGTTTACAAATGTCTCTTTGAATCCTCGGACCTCGGAGAGACTTAGTGAAAATGTACGCTAGTTGGTCATGAGTTGACAAAACTAGTAGTCGTGCATCTGAGGCGGTCTTCTCGGGCCAAGTGATAGTCAGCTTCAATATGTTTGGTCCTCTATTAGAAGGCGAATTTGAGTACGATGTGTAGAGGCTGCTTAGTTTGTCACACACAAGCATCGATATTCATCCTTATCAAATCTTGGCTCACGAAAATTTTACTTGAGTCATATGAGTTCTAAGTTGCTAAAAGTATAACTTGATGCTCAACCTCGTACTTAGACACGACCAACGCTACATCATGTTTTTACTCTTACAGGATATTAAGTTTGCTCACAATAAATACCTGATATCCGAAAGTGGAGCGTCTGTCTACGAGCGAGTTTGCCCAGTCTGCATCACAATATCCAACAATTTGGGTGTGACCTTTGTTTTCATATAACACCCCCTGACCCATTGTTCCTTTGATGTAACGGAGGATACGGATCACATCATTCCAGTGACTATCACATGGTGACTGTAGGAATTGACTAACTAGCTCACAGGAAAGGAAATGTCTGGTCGGGTGATGGTGAGGTAGTTTAGTCTCCCCACTAGTCGTCGATATCTCCCTGGATATTGTAGAGGCTCTCCCTGTCGGTACAGAGAAACGACGTCAGTTAAATGGGTGTCTGAAGTTTATAGTCTAGCATACTAGTTTCCTGCGATATATCAAAGACATACTTCCTCGCGAGACATAGCCTTGCCAGGTTAGGCTGACTGATCTCGATCGAGAAAGTACTTGAGTTTCCCCAATTCTTTTGTGTGAAAGTGGCTGAAGAGATGTTGTTTAAGTTTCTGAATACCATCCTGATCACTGCCTAATGTTACAATGTCGTTCACATAAACAATTAGATAGATGCATTGTCCTAAGGATGTATGATCATAGAAGATAAAGTGGTATGATGTACTCTAAGTCATACCAAATTCTTGTACCACTAAGCTAAAGTAGCCTAAAGCGGCCAAACCATGCTCGAGGGGACTGTTTTAGGCCATATAAGGAATGGCGTAGCACACGCCGCAAACCGGACTCCCGAGCAGCAAATCCAGTGGTTGCTCCATATATACCTCATAGCGAGGTCTGTGGAGAAATGCTTTCTTGATGTCCGATTTAATCTGCGGGGCGAATCTCATTGCCGTAGATAAAGAGCCAGAGCGAAATCCATCTTGCTTGTGAGAAAAAGTGTTATAGCCAGTCGGGCCATATGTCCAGGGTATACCCCTTGGCGACTAGCGGGCCTTAAGGCGGTCCGCTGAAGCTATACGGATAATCTTAACGATATAAGCCGCGACAACTGATAGGAGATTTTCCAGCAAGTAAGGCGACTAGGTCTCATGTGTTAGTAGAATCCAGAACAACCATTTCTTCAACCATTTACTGTTTCATTACAGGATAGAAGGGGCCTCATGCACGGTTGAGAAAATAAAGACAATGTGGAAATAAAAAAACAAAATATGATGAAGATAAATTTGATAAGTCGAAATTATAAATAGGATGGGGGTTATAGGAGGAGCGGGTGCCTTTGAGATAGCGATGGGAGATGAGCGGGAGATAAGCGAGTAGCGTCGTGGAGGAGGCGTCATGAGGAGATGAGTGCAGTCGGGCGGAGTGTCGTGCGCGGGTGTGAGTATAAACTGCGATGGTCGGGTGGAGTGATGGCCAGGAGAGTACAAATGGGAATTATCAGGAATTTGGATAAAGAAGGGAGTAAGAGATATGACATGAGCGAGGAGGGTGGGTAGTAGGGAACATAGAAGAGTTCTGCCAAAAGTGACATCGTGAGAGACAAGTATTGATCGTATCGGGAAAGAAGCGTGATAACCTCGTTAAAGAGTCAGAATAGCAAGGAAGACACACTTCGTGGCTTTAATTTGAGAGCTTATCTTTGTCTAGAATGGAAATATGAACAGCAAACATAACGAACCTGAGGGGAAGGCAGAAGAGGGGTTGGTTTGGAAAAAGGATGGAATAAGAGATTTGATCATGTAAGATAGATGATGACATATGATTAATCAAATAACAAGCGTCTAAGGTAGTATCCCCAAGGTTGAGGAACCTTATGATGGAGTAGAAGAGTGCGAGCGGTTTCAACTAAATAGCCGGTTTTAAACCGCACCTCCGTTATGTTGAGGTGTAGCAGAGACGATGAAGAATCCCATGTGAGACATAAATGGTCAAAAAAAAGATATTCCTTAGCATTATCCGCATGTGGGATCTGAATTCAAGTATTAAATTGAGTTTTGAACTTGACTATGGGAAATTTCTAGAAAATAGGCTGATAACTCAGCTCAGGTTTCATTAAAATAACCCGATTACAACGAGAATACTCATCTATAAAAGTGTGAAGTATAGAAACCTACAGGTAGAGTCGATCACGGAAAGGACCCAGGCATGGTGTGGATGAGCTTGAAAGGAGATTTTGTTCGTTGATTTAGGTGCCTTGGGAATGGGACACGAGTATGTTTCCAAAGCTGACATGATTCAAACTCAATTGAAGACAAACTAGAAAAATGAGGAATCATTATCCGAAATTTGGAAATATTTAGATGACAAGTGGTTGTGAATAAGAGAGGGATTATCCATGGGTACGACGGTGGAAGATGGCGGCGAAGAAAGATGCCATGTGACTCACGTCTATGCTGATACGTCCTCCACATTACTCTGGTCTGATATGCGAGTTATAGAAAAGGTAATCAAGCAATTAAGGTCACGAGTCAACACTAATGGAAATTAAGATTAAAAGGAGAATTAGGAACATACACTTGATAGAAGTAAGGAGTAAAGGAAGGAGAGAGAGCATATTTGAGCAGGTTCCTCTAAGCTATGGTTTGAGATCCATTAGCTAAAGTAAAGCGTGGGTAGGAGGCGGTAAGGGTAAGGGAAGAAAAATGTCCTTAATGCGGGAAAGATGATCGAGGAGGCTCTGGGATCGAGAATCTATGGTTGAAGAATGAATGTGAAAATGACGAGAGGCGTGCGGTATAGGCGATGAGCGAAGTGGATTACAAAATTTGGTTTACTGAGTGGGTAAGGCGTGCTCCCTTATATTGGTTGGGCGTAAGAATAGCCCTCAAGGTGTAGATAGGCTCACTTTGCTATGCAAGAAATTGAGCGACAAAGTCAATCAATCAACAAAATACGTTTACAACGAGAGTCATGAGTCTCTTATAAGTCTGAATTATTGAGAAAATGTGTTGAAGTTGGAAGAAAAATAAAAGAGCGAGGGGGGTTGTTCTTAGATGTCGGAGAAAAGGGGCGAGGTGAGTGATGCGGTGTCGGATAAGAGATGCGGGGGCTTGCAATTGTAGATCGATGACAGCCACGGGTGAAATCTCGATCCGCAGAAAAGTAGGTATGGCGCCGATTGTGTGATGGATAGCGGCGGAGATTGTGGCGGCGCGTGTGGAGTTTGTTCTGCCAGTTCTTCCGCAAACGGAAATCGAGGCTCAGTGATTTGGGATTGATCACTGGGTTGAGGTCACCAGGGTAGGCCCGGGGCTGACGAGCGGTTGGCAATGTCATGAGCCTCGAGGTTGAAACCTAATCTTCTATGACTTTGATACCATGTGAAATGAGATAAGAAAAGAATGTTTTCTTTATGATGAATGAATCTGAGAATAGGTCCTACTATTTATATACATTAAAAGACCTACGAAAAGAAACAAATAAAGTACAAAAAGGAAGGAAAATAAACAGAGAATATCCACAGAATATCTATAATTATCAACAATATATCGGTCGAGTTTTATTTTATATTTTTTTATACAGAGTTGGAAACTTTTGAAAAATGGTATGTATACTTTAGATTAGTTTATAATGGGATAAGCTTCAGGTCACATTTATTTGATTGGAAAATAAATTCACAGCTCTTTTGACTAGTTGGCATCCTTTTGTCACCTCCCGAGTCAAGTGTCTGAAAGAAATTTGGAAACTTTTTGCTACTTGCTCTGATGTCTTTGCGATCTTAGACTATTATGTTCACAAATTCGTTCTTTTGTTTCGGTGGCGAGAGACAATATTACTATATGCATGTGATTGTAGTAACAAGGAAGGCTCTTGAAAGGGCTAATAAGATGATAGAGGTGATAGCGTGAGCTCAGTTGCACATTGTTTCCATCTATTTCATTGAGATTTTCTGATGGGTTTCCAAAGTGGTTGGCTGTGATTCTTGCCAAGGAGATTTTACGCTAGCCGGCATGATCGATTCTCGGGTTGTGGACTTAACGCAATTCATTTAAAAAATTTCAGCTTTGCAAGTTACTCATTTATGTTCCTTATACATGTGAAGTATGCAATTTAAACTCCGTTTGTGTTTGCTTCCCCGAATCTTTGAAGAAAACAGACAAGTTAAATAATTCTTATTCTTTCGGAGAAAATGTTTAATGCGTGGAGTTGATTTTGTTACTACGGTATGTGCTTTAGATTGCTCATATTACATTTTGCCTAAGACACGGGAAGGTTAGATGTCGGGGTGGGAAATATGGAAATGGAATTAGTTTATATTATTTGTCTATCATTTTTTGGAGTTCATTTGTTTGTACTTCTTTTTTTCATCTTTCTTTGCTCCAAATTCATCTCCTTTATGGTTTGTTTCTAATTACACAAAGCCATATTTTTGTAAAGCATGGAAAAAGATGGTGATTCCTATTGATTGTAGCTTAGTTGCATTCTTTTTTAACATTTTCTAATATTATTGAGGTTTAACTCATACGTACAAATTTAGTCTTTTTTTTAGGCTTCCTTCATTATACAAAATTATACTCACAAAAATAGGCATCAAGCATTTAGGAAGGATGAAACTTTTATGAAGGATGTGACAGCTCCCTTTTTGTTTTATATATAAGACTTGATTATTCTAACTCAGATTTCTATACATTTTTCAGTTATATCTTAATTGAAAGAAAATAATGGTATTTGAACTTGTTCTATTACATAATTTGTCGAGATATTCACACTATCCCGGTACCACTTCACGGGATGCCATCGGCTATAAAGAGAATGCTTCTACATTTTAAAAAACCACGGTGGCTTCTTGTTGTTGAGGAATTATAGTAATAGCTTGAAAAAGAGCCATTGTCGTTAGTTCATAACTTATCGATTATTCAGCGTGGTGCTTTATATGGTAAATGGGGCCTTTATGACATGACTATGCTTGATTGAGCAGGAACAAAGAGTGGGTTTCGGGAATACATGCACATTCTAATGGAACTCGTTCTTATTTCTTAATCGGATCTTATTGGGATCATTTGCAGGTTCGAGCTTCAATGAGGTACTTGTATATTGCCATAACATGACTTATCACTATGGCCTTTCATTTAAAAAAAAAAAAACTTATTTTCCATTCTCAAATAGCAGTTTGATCTAAATAGTTAGTGATTAAGAAATAGGGTTCTGGAGGGAACAATATATTCCAGTACACTCCATTTGGTTGTTGTCAAGTGAATGAAAAAGTAAAGAAAGACATGTAATAAGTTCTAACCACTTTTCCATGGGTGGCTGCCACAATTTTCATTGTTTTCATTGTTTTCCATAATCTTGTGGCAAACAAATAAAGAACTATGGTTTTTAAATGTAATTGCACTCTTTGTTAAGTTTTCATTTTATTTATCACGATTTTCTCTTCTCACATTTTGCGGCAGAGCTTGAATATTGTTGACAAATCAACAATCACTTGAAGACAGAGGAAAAGTATGCATAGAGTTTGGGTTCATGGGAAATTTCAAAAACCCTTTCGATGCCATTCTTCATAATTTTGTTCATTGAGGTATGATTTGTTCAATGAAGATATTATGATCCTCTTGTATTCTCTTTGAAGTGTCAGAGAATGGCCTCTCTTTCTCGTGTGTGCTCTGGCTCACACAACCACTTAACTATCATCGATCTATAAATTTGGAGGAATATGTTTTTGCTATTGTGCTTTGTCTCTTCATTTTGTTTTAATCTTTTAGGAATCTAGTCTAATGATGTGTAACGACTCGGCCCAATTATGTAGATATTGTCTACTTTGGGGCGCAAAGGGGCCTCACGACTTTAAAACACGTCACTAGGTTAGAGGAGCCCATACTTATATAGTGGTAGAAATTTTCTTCCATGTCAGGTGTGAGATGTGACAAACACCCCATCTGATCGTCCTTGTTGTGTCCCATGGGATTATAAGCCCAACCAGTTGAAACACCACCTACATGATTTAAAAGCGAACGCCCACCTAAGGAGTCCAGAGATCGGATACGTCTTAATTGCCAGTCGGCCAATGTATGAAATCGCTTTGGGCCCGAGTTGCCCTCTTGGCTTCTAAAGCAGTTTACTAGGCTTGAAAGATGTCGCATATAGTGTTAGGAACTTTTCCCCTATCTAATATGGGAGAGTGACATCTTTACATTTGTCAGCCGGATTTAAACTGAGAGGCACAGGTAAAAGCTTACTTGTCAAATGATTGACATTACCCGATAACTATGTTTTTTGAGTCACCAAACAAAAATAAATAAAGACAATATAGGTTGAACGGAGTTTGATATAATTATAAGCTATTCTGCTTCTTTTTATTTTTTTAACCCTAAATTGCTTCTGTGATAATAGAATTTTTTTAAGTTTATAGTATATTGATTGGTTTTCCAAAGATAATTTAATTTAAAACCTATTGACTTGAAAACAATTAGTAAAGCATATTCAAGTCCATTTCCATTGAAGTAACTTACACCTAGCATCATCGAAGCTTCTCGAAATGTTGAATGATCTAATTGAAGTCTAGACAGCAACGTCGATGCATCTCACCCTAATAACTTACAACATTTGTTCTTTGATTGATTTCCATGTCCTTTTTTTTAGATTAGATAAATAAAATAACGCTTCTATTTTACATGTGCATATCTTATAGCCGATAGAATAAGCTTGTTTTGTTTGAGTCATTTCAGGCCACATTCCCTTACTTGGGGCAATTAACATTGAATTCTGACAAAGACACGAAAATATGGCAGAAACAATTCTCGGTGAGAATTCCCCTTTCGAGACTAAGAGTTACGGATGTGTAAGTGGATATGGAGATATTAAGACTAGTGAATCTTTCCTTCATGCTTGAGGATTACATAATCTTTAGAAGAGCTTAATGCGGATGAGTGTAGTTAGAGTCGAGGTATTCAAGCTAGAAGGGCTTGACGAGGAAAATTGGGGCGGCTATGTATTGAGAATAATATGGTTGTGTGATCTTGGGGCTAACATTGTTACTAGGTATTTTGGTTATAGAGTCTAGAAGAGGCTTCAAGTTGTGCAATTGTGACTGGTCAATCTATTTGCCTACCATCCTCGGTATCTTTCGAACCTTGCTACTCTAGATGTGTGGTCTTGTGGGAGTCTGAGAAGTTTCATATCACCTTCAGTAGCCAAAAGTATGGTAAAACTCAAAACACTCCAAATAGGTGAATCACATATGATGGAAGTAGTTGCGAATGAAGGGAGGGGAAGCAACAGGCGAGATAACATTTTGCAAATTACAACAAATTCTGAATACAGATTGCAAACCTCCTGACTTAGTTCGGGTGGTTGTATCTTATCATTCCTTGAACTATATATTGGTAAAGAAATACTTTGATGAAAATTTTCTCTTTAGGCCTCTTAAATGCTTAGAAGAGTAAAAGTAAGAGACAATGAGTGGCATTAGCGGGCGATCAAATACCACTATAAAAAGTTTATTTGTAAATACACATGGTATGCATTGATTAAACCAATCTTAGTTATAAATTTAGTTGCTTTACTAGTTGTGAATAATAACTATACGACTCGGAGAGATACTATCGAGCATGAGAGGGTTTTGCCTTTTTACTATCTTCATGTTTTCCACTTAACTATCCTAGATTTTTTGTTTGTTTTTCTATTTTGAGCGATATACCAATCCCCTAACTATGTTGTGCTCCTTAGACAATGTATTCTTACTATTATATTGAGTTGAATGTTAGGAGACAAATATTTATAATAAGCGATTTAAGACCTTTTAGATAGCTAAAACTTTGGTAAAACTCAAAAACTCCAAATAGGTGAATTACATATGATGGAAGAAGTAGTTGCCAATGAAGGAAGGGGAAGAAGCAGAAGATGGGATGTGAGTTCACGCAGAATTACAACACATGGAACTTGTGGATTTGCTGAACCTCATAAGCTTCAATTCAGGTGGTGGTTATATTCTCATTCCATCCTTGGAGCATATGGAGGTGAAAGGATGTCGAGATGAAAAATTTATCTCGACCTCGTGACTACACCAAAGCTAAAAAAATTAAGTGGAAAACCGATGAGTGGCGTTGGTAGGATGATCTAAATACCATCAAAGTTTATTTAAAGCTTACAAGGTATGTACTAACTTCGACAATCTTACTTATAGAGAATGATTAAAGATCTTCTTTACTTACTATAGTGATATGATCTGACGATTAGAGGCATACCTTACAAATATGAGAAGGTTATATACCTTTGTGCTTCATATTTTATACTTATCACAGATTTTCTATTTGTTTTATATTTGAATGACATATATCAATCCCTTAAAGTTGCCATGCTCCTTATATAATGCATTCTTACTAATTATACAAATATTTACTTGCATGATATAAGACTCTTTTAGATTGCTTAAGTGAAATTTAGACTCCACATGTTATTGTGATACATGATTAGTTAGCAACCATTAAGCGAAGCTTACATTATTTTAAAATATTTACATATAATAAAAGGAAATGATATTTGTCACTATATCCCCAATAAATAAAGTTGTGAAATAATTAAACATAATTATGCATTAGTTATTGAATGTAAATTGTGTATTGTTCAATGAAAAACCAATTAAATGAGGATAGGTTACCTATTGTGAGGATCTTTTCTTATCTTTCTAATGTTATATGCTTTTTGATCTTTTGATGCTGACATGTGTAAATTTCCTTGATTTTAGGATGCAATCTGACATTCTAAAACTATATTATATGATTTCCAATATATATATATATATATATATATATATATATATATATATATATATATATATATATATATATATATATATATATATACTAAGACCAAATACTTTGAATAAATACTTTATTTTATACTATATTGAATGAAATATGATATATACAAATTTCAATCACTAGTATTTATCATATGTTTTTTTATCCTTATTTAATGCTTAGATGATTAGTTTATTTGCATTTTTGCAGATAATGTCGAGGTTGAGAGTGTAAAATTGGGAGCGAATTCAACATTATGATTACATCATGTTTGGCTCTTGGGAATGTTATAGTTCGGCTAGATTTTTTTCCCATGTTAATGCAATATGATTCACTCTTATCTTAGTTTATTTACTTATATAGATTTGTTGGATTGCATGATATTTACTATATTGTTCATACTTGAAATTTCTTGATAATTGTCGATGGTAGCTATTGGCAATTATATGAATTCCTCTTAGATTATGGAAACGATTTGTTATTTATTATTGCTTAGATTTGGTTGGAGTTGATGTATGGGAAATGGATATCAAAGATGATTTGGAATTGCGACTCATCTTATGAGGATCACCACCATTAAATTAATTTGAGATTGAGGCTATAACTACTTGTTATAGGCAAAATTTCATTTTGTTAAATCAATCCTCAATAAATTGTAGGATGTATAAACCCAAGTATAGGTAGAAGTTAGAATCAATACTTTGAATGGAGAGTCTAGTTTTGTTTGGTATTTTTACTTGCTTAGAATTGTATAAGTTAGCTAGATTGTTGGTAATTAAATAGACAACATGATTCAATACTAATTGGATATTTTTATATAATTTTTAATGTGATACATATTAATAAGTTTAGCTATTTGGAATTTTAGTAATTCGATTATATAAATTTAGGTTTTGTTATTATGGAAAGAGTTGGTGACATAGATGAAATAATATGGGAAGGATAAAAATATGAGGTTAAAAATGAGAGTTTGAGTCTAAAATTCTCTTTTGGCAGCTAACATCACTAGCTCACTACCAATACTCTACTGCAAAAAATGTCCTTCTCCTCCATTATTGTCTTTTAAATTTTGAGGAAATTTTTGTATGTCTTTTATTACTGTTCTCCTCATTTTCTTTTACCTTTTGAGAATCTATTGTAAATTCCAACATTCCTAAATTCAGTGCGGTACTCTATCTACTGGTCTTCATGGTTAATATCATCCTTCAAGATGCATGATCAAAGTATGTCTTTGTTTGCGAGAAGCATGTGAATAAGAAACAGTAACGGGTTAAAGAATACAAGAGGCGATTAAAGTATCCATTAGTGATTGTTATTATCTATTGAGGTGATGTTTTTGGGTCTCATATATAGAACTAATAAGAAAGTAACAACATCTTGGGAGATGGTGAGGTGTGTTTGATAAAGAATCCCTAGAAATGTATGGGACAATCTAATTGCTCTAATTTTATTTGAATAGGTTTAGACCATTGGCCTTCACTTTTCATTTAATTTGTAGGAGTCTAGTTCAACCCTCTTGGCATTAACGTCTTTATCCACATTCAAAGAAGATTTGAGTGATTAAATTGATTTTCCTTTAAGGGTACTTGATTTCTTGACGACATAAAATTTTCAACCACCCAAATGCTACTTAATTAATTTCAAACGGCATGGTAAAGCAAATAAATTTTGACTTTATTTATATATTTTGTGAATGAGGGTGTATTTGGTGATCATTCTCCTATTATTTTTAGTAAAGTGTTTTTAAGAAAATCTTTAGTTTAAAGTATTTTCTAGAAAATAATTATGTTTCCAAAACCACAATTAAGTTTTATATTTTAAAATATGTTTATTAAAACTTTATCAGCAGCCTTCAATTTTGTGTTTTTTGGAAAAAAAAAAACTAAAAATGTTTAATATAATGGGGAAAATAGAATAAAGCACTTGAGGAAGCAGGTTTTTACGTAGTAATCTGACCCAGAAAATTGGGCTTTTAATCCTAAACTTTGATTTTAATTGCACTTGGGCTGGATACTTTCGAACTGGAGCGATGACTTGCATCAGCACGAAATACAAGCTCTCGTTTGGTTACATAAAAGCCTTGAACTTTGATTTTGATTGCGAATGGTTGACTTTATTAAACATCACATGGATTTGTTTAATTAAGAAAATAGAAAAAAATTAGTAGATTTTATTCTTCTTTCTAAGGTGGAAAAAGAGGGGGAAAAAAAACCCTCTCTTCTCCTTCGAAGTGGTTATATCGTTGGTAGTAGCAAAGGGATAACAATGGAGTCAGAAGTCTTAATTCCAAGTCTCAATTACTATTGGGTGTAATGCTCTTATTTCTTGTTGGTACTAGCAAAGGGATAACAATGGTGCTCTTGTTTCTCTTTATTCGTTTATTATTTTTGCCTCGTATACTAATTTTTGTTTCCTTGCTTGATGTTGGAGTTCGGTATATTGCCTTTGGCCAGGCTCTATTGAAGAAGGCTTCGAATTTGTATGGTAGAATAGTTTGGGTAGTTTTAGTTTCTAGTTCTTTCCTTTTTATAGTTGTTGTTTTGAGTTGGATGTTTGGTTCTTTGAGAAAATTGTGCAAATAAAATCTATGGCCTTACAAATTTTTTCTCACTCTGTTTTGAAACAGGAAGAAGCTATACAAATTCGATTCCTCGAGATTTTGTCGGGTGATATTGATTTTTCTTGTCTTTTTATGAACTTGATTGTCCATAAAATTAGAAGGATTTAATTGTCCTCACGATTTCTCAAATGCAAAACGAGGAGAATTTTAGAATGAATAGAAGTTTTTCTTATTAATTATTTTGTTTATTATAGTGGGGATGATTTAGTACTCTCTTGAATATGCGAATTTCATGTATATGGCAAAATTTCAGCAGAAGTATCTTGCTTAGGTGGAAAGTTTATTTTGAGAAGAAAGGCTTGCAGAAAGGGGATATTTTGAACACCAAGAAGGTAGTGAAGAACTAACGATTGTTATTACGTAGGGAATAACATGTTATTATGGAAAATAAGAGGCGTATTTAAAGTGAATAAACTTTAACAACTTGTCCTCTCGAGATCACAAAAGCCTAACCTTGGCTTCTTTGTTCTCTTTTTTTTAAAAAACACCCTTCCGCCGTTCTTCATAGATTCAGGTTTTCTTTTCCAATAAAGTGGTTTCTTCACTTGATTTGGGTTTTGCCTTTGTTTTTTCGTGTTTTTTGTTCAGGCTTCTTGCGTCGTGTTTTGTTAGGCTTCGTCATGTTTTGTTGCAGACTTGTTGCGGTGGGTAGTTGTGTCGTCGACGATTGGCTTCTTCGTGCATTTTGGCGTTGGTAGTTCAAATAACAAAGTTCAATCATCTGAAAGTCATCCGTCAAATCATGTTAGATCAATATGTGGGCACAAAACATGTCTCAAATTGTGACTATGTCTTGTAGTGCAGCGTTGCCTCTGGGCAACTGTGGAAGTACAAGTATCATCCCACGAAGATTAAAGTTTACTTACTAATTAACTACCGAAATTGAACTAACCCTAACCTTATCTCGATGAGCACAAGGTGAGATTGAATTGAAAAACAAACTACTTTAAAGAAAGTTAAAGCTAAGATTTCTAACTAACAATTGGGTGAGAGATATAGGATAGTGAGGGCCTAGGGTTTTGACTTCATCTAACAATTCCCTATGGAGAGTGTTAGATATTGTACAGTATTTTCCTTTATTGTCTTACTGTATTGTGGGTCCTATGAGTGTGTATATATATAAGTCCAATATGTAATGTAAAGGCTAGACTTCTTTTCCGTGAAATAATAAAATTAGGGATTCTCTCTTTTCTCTCTTAACATGGTATCAAAGCCAAATGGAAAACCTAATTTACTTTTTCAGTGATCGTGTTTCATTCTGATCACTTTCTTCTCCTCCCGGAACCCTCCGTCGCCGGATCTCCTCCTCACTGGAGCAGCCGCCGCCGCCGGTGACTTTCCGGGCAGCTCTTCTCTGGTTGAAAATCACAGATTCCGAGGTACACGAGGCCGATCTAAACTCAGGTAAGCGGCCGGAGTGATGAAGCCTTGCACGCGCTTCCGCTTCTCGTGACTTACGAGTCAGCGCCGTGTAGATCTGGCGATGTTGGCGACAGCGTGGATCCTTTTACGATGACGGGACTCCACAGTAGAAGTCGTCGGCTGGCGAGTCTTCTTTGCTCCATCCCTCATTGGTCCACTCAGAAACCCTCCTTATCCACCTTTTGCCCATTTTGCCTCCAGCCTAGTCGGTCATCTTACTCCACGGTTTAGGTCCTTTTTCTTCATCTCGATTCTCACGGCCCAGTGATTTCAAGTTTGTGGCCCAGTGATTTCAAGCTCATGGCAGTGATTCTCCCTCTATTAGGGCTCTCTTGATCGAAGCGTGATTCATCTCTAGTTAAGTGGATATGAAACTAAAAATCGATTTTTACTTACGGTATCTCTGGATCTCCTACTCTCACATCAGAAAAATTGATTGGTAGTGAGAATTATCTTTCCTGGTCAGCTTCTGTGGAACTCTGGATCATGGGACAAGGTTATGAGGATCGTCTTGTACAGGAGGATCTTATACAGTGTTGACAAGGTGCCTTTGGAAGAAAATAGATGCCGCAGACTATGCAGTGTATTATGGCGGTCGATTGATCCAAAGATTTTGCTTCATCTTCGGGCTTCTGAGACATGTTTAAGTTTGGAATCGGGCGAGTTACATACGAATGATATCCAAACGCCTTTTATAAGGTGGCTTACGCTGTGTTAATATCAGATAACATGACATGGATTTATCTAATTATGTTGGCCGGATTGCCTCTGGGAGTTCGACGCGTGCCTCTTACTGGCCAGCGTTAGGGCTCAAACAAGCGCGGAGTTGACCGTTCATGGTCACTTACTTTCATTGGCCTCGTCCAGGATCTTGAGACCCTCAGAGATTAGATTAACGGTAGTCATCGATCCCGTCAGCAGATGATGTGTATGCTCGCCTCCTCCGTATCTCCTCCACACAGACTTTGCCATCTAATAGCCCTTTATATTCTTCTGTGTTAGTTTCTCACACTAATTTTCGGAGAGGACGCAGTGGTAACCAAGGTAGAGACAACGATCCTCATTTACCCTATTAAATGGCTTTGCCCACACTCGTGATCGTTGTTATCAGTGCGAGACTGACCTCCCTTGCTTGCCGTGGCCGATCTGGTCGATTCGGTAGCGGACTGCGAGCTCCTCCACATCTCGGAAATTATTCCGCTGACAGTGAGTATGATGCACTATGTCGCTATCAGCGGCGAGTCATCTTGTTGCATCTATTGCGAGGCGGTAATGCCTCTGCCTACCTTACTCATACATCTTCTCCTGGACCACAATTGAAGACTACGGTGCTTGAGTCCACATTTACGGTAATAAAGATCTTTGCTCTCTTCACCTACCCTACTTTACCCTCTTTGTTACCCTTAGCTAATGGTTCTCAAGCGTAGCTAAAGGTATTGGTTTAGCTCATCTCTCCTTCCCTACCTCTCACTTCTATCCCTTTATACTCAGTGTCCCTTTAATCTTATTTCCATCATTAAAATCACTGCATTGCTCTTCTTTGTTCCATTATTTTTCGATAAATTTGTGACCTTGCGGGGCCCGGATGCAGGGAAGGCGATTGGCATCGAGGCGGTATTATCGAGGCCTCTATCCTCACCTCATGATCATCTCCCTGCCGGTTTGCATTTCCCGCGGTCTCCACTCCTCATCCACGGTCGTCGGGCCACCTAGTCTTTAAGTTCCGAGAAGATGGTCCCTCGTTTTTCCACTTTGTCGTCACTTGTGTGTGAGTCCTGTAAGCTTGGGAAACATACTCGCGTCTCGTTCCCGCAGCGTTTGAATAATCGGGCAAAATCTTTTTTTGAACTTGTCCACACTGATGTTTGGGGTCCTTGTTGGACTGCGTCTACTTTAGGATTTTAGTATTTTGTCACTTTCATTGATGACTATTCACGATGTACTTGGTTATTTTTAATGAAAAATCGAGCTGAGTTATATTCTATTTTCGAAATTTATCTTTGAAATTCTAACCTAGTTCGATATTTCTATTCGTGTGTTACGTAGTGATAATGCAGGAATATTTTGCACCTTTATTTCATTTATGTCCCATAGGATCCTTCATCGATCTTCTTGTGCTCATACTCTGACAAAATGGGGGTAGCTAAACGTAGAATACGTCATCTTATTGAGATTGCTTTCGTCCTCCTCCTCCATTATCATGTTCCTTTTAAGTTTTGGGGGGACAGTTCTTACGGCTGTTATTTGATTAATCGTATGCCCTACATCCCGTAATTTACATGCACCAGATTCACTCATCTTGTCTTTTCACGATAACCTCTTTATTTCCTTCCTCCTTGTGTCTTTAGTTGTACTTGCTTTGTTCATATTCTCACTCCAGGACAAGATAAGCTTTCCACTAAGGCCACGAAATGCATCTTCCTAGACTACTCTCGACTTCAGAAGGGTTATTGTTGTTATTCCCCTCAGACTCATCGATACTTTCTCTCCGCGGATGTCACCTTCTTCGAGGACTCCCCCTTCTTCTCCTCCTCCGAGTCTTTTCCCGTTACTGAAGTCTTACCCCTTCCTATCATCTCCTCGCCTATATTTGATGATGTCTCTACTCGTCCCCTTTAGGTTTATCATCGCCGTCACCGTGCTGCTATTCCTCTCCTTTCTGTTGAGGCCCCTGCTGACTCACTTCCTCTCCGCCCGGCTTCTCCTGCCAGGCTCACGCCTGCTGCCCAGATAACTGCCCATTGCTCTTGGAGGTAATCGCTCTCTAAGCAAATCCTCATCTAATTTACAATTTTGAGTTACCATCGATTATCTTCCCACCCCTACTCTTGCATTTGTTTCTACTATTTCCTCTGTTTCTCTTCCTAGAGAACACGATAGGCTGCTTTCCCATCCGGTAAACAGCAATGATGGTAGATACAAATGTTTCTGCGCTCAGTGGTACTTGGGATCTTGTTGTTTTGCCATTTCGTAAGTTTACGGTTGGTTGTCGTTGGAGTACACCACGATTAAGGTTGGCCACTGATGGCAGAGGTTGATCGCCTTAAGGCGCAGTTGCTAAAGGATATACTCGGGTTTATGGTTACGATTATGGTGACACCTTCTCCCCTAGTTGCGAGATTGCTTACATGCATGCGCTTCTCTCCATGGCACGCTATGTGTTTTCTGACACTTTTTCGGTTGGATATTAAAAATGCCTTCCTTCATGGTGATCTTGAGGAAGTTTATGTGGGCAACCCCTGGTTTGTTGCTCGAGGGAGTGGTTTTGGTGTGTGAAGTGCAGCAGAAACTCTCTATATGGCTTGAAATAATCTCCTCGAGCATGCTTTGGCCGTTTTAGTTCTGTTGTTCAAGAATTTGGCATGCTTCGCAGTACAGCAGACCATTCAGTTTTTTATCATCATAACTCTTTGGGGCGGTGTATTTATCTGGTTGTTTATGTGGATGACATCGTCATTGAAACAATGATCGGGATGGTGATGGAAACTTCCATGACATCTTTTCACCCGATTTCAAACTAAAGACTTGGGGAACTCAAGTGCTACGGGAATTGAGATAGCTCAGATCCAGGTTAGTTGTAGCATATGTATCAAATCCTCTCCCCAACGGAGAAGTATGCTTTAGAAAACATCTTAGAAGAAATCGGTATGTTAGGCTATAAGCCAGGTCGACCGACCGCATGGATCCTAATGTCGAGCTTGTACGGGACATGGGGAATCTTTAGGAGACCTTGGGAGACTCTTGACGACTCGTAGGTAAACTGAACTACCTCACCATTACTCATCGGACATTTCTTCCAGGTAAAGTGTTGTTGATCATTCTCAGTCACCATGTGATGATAGCCACAGGATGCTATAATCCCGCGTTCTTTGATATATCAAAAGTACACTGGGCGAGTGTGTTGTACGAGAATAGAGGTCATACCCAGGTTATTGGTTACACAAATGCAGATTGGGTTGGCTCACCCACAGATAGATGCTCCCATTTCGAATACGTGAACATTAGGGTGGTAACCTAATCACAGAAGAGTAAGAAACAATAGTGGCTAGATCTAGCGGCGGGGCGTGAGCGATGGTCCTGGCCGACATGTGAACTCCATATGGTGAAACACTCTCTGAGGGTTGAAGTTGGAAAGGATGAATAGATGAAGCTAAGTGCGTGATAACTTGGTTGCTTTTGCATATTGCGTCGATCAGTTCTTCCATGAAAGGACCAAACCACATTGCGAGTTGATTTACCACTTCATTAGAGAGAAGATCGCATCGAGATGTATGTTGTAGTTTGTCCGATTAGTGATCAGTAGCAGGACATCTTTACCCAAATCTCTCAAGGTCAGAATTAAATACATTTGTAACAAGCTTGGTGCATATGGCTTGTATATGCTTTCAATGCTTGAGGAGTGTTAGATATTGTCTGATCTTTTCCAGTTATTGTCTTACTGTATTGTGGGTCCTATGAGTGTGTATATATAAGTCCAATATGTAATGTAAATGCTAGACTTCTTTTCCGTGAAATAATAAAATTTGGGATTCTCTCTTTTCTCTCTTAACAGAGAGTTTCTACTTGATCTCGATGATGTTCAAATTCTATAATGATGGTGGATTTCACACAACACATGCTATTCTTTCAATGATAACAATGTCGATCTTTGGAAGAGGCTCACATTATATCTCGACCTCGAACCATTATGACTAAAGATGCATTAAGCATTTGATATCCAGCAAGCCACATGAAGCCCGTAAATATCTATTCTATGGGTAAACATGATATCTGATGTAGGGTCTAACCCCATGAGAAAATTGTTTCTTAACCTCAGTGGGTCACAAATCATGCTAATGGTGATCGAAACAAATTCATGAAACATGAAAGAACTAAATAAAACATTCACTATAGTAAATCCAAACATCAAAAGATTACAAAGTAAAAATACCACTCCCATAGTTTCCTTGTCAAACTATATCAAAACCCTATATTAAAAGTTTAGAACATCCTAAAGGGGTTTACCATCAACAAGACGAATGAAAACATAAAATAAGAGAAGAAGACACTAGAATGTGATGAAGAAATGTTGAACTCCTTATCCTTCCTCTCTTGATTGCTTCACCGAGCTTCAAGATTTTCCCCTCCAAAAAAGTCTCCCAATGAATATTCTAGAGTGCTTCCACTAGTTGGTCGAGAATGGGTCGCTACTTCTTATCCTGCAAATTCCGTAATTTCAAGGACAAATTCACATGGATTTTTACGAGGGTTTATGGTCCCACCTCAAATGAGAATAGGGAACTTCTGTGGGAGGATCTAGGTGTAATTAGAGGTTTGTGGGGGGATCCTTG
Source organism: Tetrastigma voinierianum (assembly GCA_016808115.1). NCBI lineage: Eukaryota > Viridiplantae > Streptophyta > Magnoliopsida > Vitales > Vitaceae > Tetrastigma > Tetrastigma voinierianum. The sequence continues at coordinate 184,836 of JAEQBH010004873.1, read as the reverse complement.
GTGCGTTGGATGAGACTTCAACGTGATTCGTTTCCTAGAAGAGAGGAATAAGGTGGACAAAATCTCAAGTTCTATGAGAAGATTTTCCCATATAATAAATGAGTTGGAGTTGATGGATTTACCTCTTCAAGGGGGCTCTTTTACTTAGAGAGGGGGCCTTATCAATCAGAGAATGACCAGATTGGATTGGTTTCTAGTCACTAATGATTGGGATGCTCATTTTGGATGGGCTACTGCGAGGGTGATGTCAGATCCACTTCGGACCATTTCCCAGTTTTGCTCGAAGTAGGAGGGTTGTTAGTTAGGGGGCCTCTTCCTTTCAGATTTGGAAATATGTGGTTAAAGGCGGATGGGTTTAAGATTCTTATAAATGGCAAATTTTTGAAGTCAGAGGCATTGGTAGTTACGTTCTTCAAGAAAAATTGAAAGCTCTCAAAGCAAAGCTTAGAATATGGAACAAAGGGAGGGGGGAGGTGGTGTGGAAGGAAGAAAAGAAAAAGGATGCTTTGAGGTGTACATTGGGATGCAGTGAAGCCCCAGACCCCTTACTTTGATTGAGGTCAAAGGGAAAGTGGTGGCACTCTGAGGCCTTCAAATTTTGGGTCTTTGGCAAGGCATTATGGAGGCAAATCAAGAGAAATTTGGCTTAAAGAGGACAAAATTACAGGGGTAGTTTCACGAATGGAGCTCTCACGAGAGAAGGAACCATGTTAGAAAGTTGAGAATAAATTATGTTTGGCCTTCGGAGGATAGTGTTTTAAAACTAAATATTGTAAATGCCTTTAAGTCCTTTATGTCAGCCCTTGGGGAATGGTGGACTAACTTTGGATGGTTGTTGTTACGTATTAATGTCGGGGAGGCCTCTGTTTAGAATTGCCTTACCTAGAGGAAGAAGTGTACACAGATCTATGTGAACTGAATGGTGACAAGGCCCATGGGTAGGATGGTTTTACAATAGCCTTTTGGCAATTCAATTGGACATCATGAAAGGAGGAGGTTATTAGGATGTTCAAGGAGTTTTACGAAACTAGAAAATTCGTGAGGAGCTTAAACACCACTTTTCTTGTCATGATTAGAAAAAATGAAGACAAAAGGACTTCAAGGACTATAGACCTATTAGCTTCAATGGGGAGTTTGTACAAGCTCTTATCTAAAGTTCACAGAAAATACGGCTAAAGAGTCTTTGGACAAATTGATGAACAAAGCTCAAAATGCTTTTGTAGGAGGGTGACATATTTTAGATGCTTCTTTAATTGCAAATGAAGTGATATATGATGAGTATTAAATATACTCATTTTATTCCTATGTTTTTGTGTTATTTTGTAGTTTTTAGATATAAATAACTGTTCTAATGACCTAAATGTTAATCTTTATGATTAATTCAACCATTGAATGCATACAAGCGAAATCAGAGCGAAAACAAAGCAAAAAAGTGGAAAATCAGCAAACACCGCTATAGCATGCGGCACGACTTGATGTTTCAGCTATAATATGATGACCTCAATTGCATCAAAACTTTATGGATGGATTCGCTAAGAAGTGCTTTCAACGATTACCGAAAACCAAATTTGGAGTCCGGATAAGAAAGTTATGGTCTCGGCAATTTATGGTCATGACCACAACCTTTTTTTCAGCAGCGACTGTGTTTTTCATCATGCAGTGTGATCGCAACCTTAGAACATCCATGGTCGCGACTACACGATGAATTGCGGCCAAACATCAATTTTAGCCCATTTTCGGCCCATTCTCGGGAGGCCTATAAAAGAGAACACAATCTAGGGTATTATGAGGACGATTTGGGGTTCAACCAGGGTTCTAACCCTAGGGTGGGCTCTTGGAAGGAGAAACTTGAAGAAGATGGAAGGATAGACGGGGCTTTCCTCCAAACTATTGTTATTCTCTCCCTCTATCTCTGTTCTTCTCTTCTTTTCATGGTTTTGTTCTTTTTAGTTTTTCTTAGGGCTTAGAAGTAATCAAGACTCGTTTCTATTTATCTCTATTAATTTCAATTGATTGATGTTTTGTCTTCATACATATGTTGAGTAGTTCGTTTTTATCTTAATTCATGTGGGTGATTGACTAATACTTGCATGGTGTGTGGTTCAATTCAACACCTGAGAAGTGAGAATTGAATTAGACCATGGATGAATTACCATTTAATTATCATGAGATAGAGATATAAGTGAGATTAGGTGTGGTATTGGGGTTTCTTGAGTGTATTGCATTCTGGGTTTGAGGTTGATGGGATCTAAAATACCTAAATCTAGGGTAGGTTGTGAGTTATTGAGGAGAGATTCACAATTACATTATTAGTGAAATCGCCATCAAAATAATGGATTCTACCTTAAGAGTGAACACGAATTTGGAGTTCGGACCGAAAGTTATGGCCTCGACAATTTTATGCTTGCGACCAACGGAATTCAGCGGTGTGACCACAGCCTTTTCAATAGCCATTTGTGTTTTCATCATGCGATGTGGTCGCGACCACACGATGAATTGCGGCCCAACATCAGTTCTAACCCATTTTTAGCCCATTCTCGGGAGGCCTATTAAAGAGAACTCGATCTAGGGTATTAGGAGGACGATTTGGGAGTTCCTTAGGGTTTCTAACCACAGTGAGGCTCTGGGAAAAACTTGAAGAAAAAGAAGATGGAAGGATGAGACAAGGCTTTCACTCCAAACTGTTTATTCTCCCCCTCTATCTCTGTTTTTCTCTCTTTTTATGGTTGTAATTCCTTTTCTAGTTATGTTTTAGTTAGTTTTCTTAAGGCTTAGATGTAATCAAGACTCGTTTGTATGAATCTTTCTTAATTTCAGTTGATTGATGTTTCGTTTTCATACATATGTTGAGTAGTTCGTTTTGATCTTAATTCATGTGGGTGATTGGCCAATACTTGCATGATGTGTGATTCAATTCGAGACTCGAGAAGTGAGAATTGAATTAGACCATGGATGAATTACCATCTAATTGTCATGAATAGTGATATAAATGAATGGTGTGGTATTGAGGGTTTTCTTGAGTGTATTGCATTCCTAGGGTTTTGGGGTTGAGTAGAGATGCAAAATACCTAAATCTTAGGGGTAGGTTATGAGTTATCGAGAGAGATTCACTATTACATTAGTGAAATCGCCATCAACATAATGAAATGAACATTAATTGATTGGGTGTAAGAGGTTCATATAGGCTTGGATTGGTGAAATCTATGCCCTAAGGTTTTTAGTCTTGAGTCTTTGTTAATTTAGGATTCTTGCAAGTTAGTGTAGTTAAATTTGTGCCTTTTACATATTTTCCATCATCCAAATAGAGCCTAAACTATATTAGAATTGGTACTTAATATCCAATCCTCGTGGGACAATACTCTTACTTTCACTTTATTACTTGAACATGACGCGTGCACTTGCACACTTAGGCATTCTTATTTTTATATACACGTTTCATCCCTATCAATAGACTCTATGATGAAGAGAAGGAAAAAGGAATTTTATGCAAGCTGGATATTGAAAAATTTTATGATCAAATCAATTGGAACTTGCTTTTCAGGGTGTTACAGAAGATGGGGTTGAATGATAAATGGGTAAGTTGGATAAGATGGTGTATTTCTACAGCCTCCTTTTCAGTTTTGATTAATGGTAGCCTAGTAGGTTTTTTTAGGAGTTCTAGAGGGTTGAGACAATGTGACCTTTCTCGAGTACTGTTTGTCTTAATGAATGGAAGCCTTATCGGTTCTTATTGAAAGCCATCTCGAGGCTTTGGGGGTATGGGAATGATGGATAGAAATGATGAATTAGTGAAAGTGCATTTGTTGTTTGTGAGCGACACTCTTATTTTCTATATTGTCTGATGGAGGAAGATGGTACACCTTAGGTAGTTGCTTTTATGGTTGAAGCCATTTCAAGGTTGAAATCAATTTAGGCTGACCTGATTATGGAAGTACATTAGAGGAGGGGGAGTGGAGAGAAATTTGAGGATTTGGCCTTGGAATTAGGGTGCAAATCGGGACACTCCCAACAACCTAGCTTGGTCTTCCCTTGGGAATGCTTCATAATTCTATCTTAATATAGGATAGGGTAGAGGAAAAATTCAAAAAAAAAAAAAAAAAACTTGCCCTTTGGAAGAGGTAGTATATCTCAAAAGGTGGAAGACTTACTCTTATAAGAAGCACCCTTTCAAACCCACACATTTTACTTTATATGCATACTTGCCTAAGGGAATAAAGTCTAGGCGAAAAATCGAGGGACTTTCTTTGGGGTGGAAGTAAGTTGGAGAGGAAAATTCATTTGATCGAGTGAGGTGTTGTTTACTGTGTATTGAAAGGGGGTATGGGCATTTAAACTAGATATCCTAAATAAGGCTTTATTAGGCAAAATGGAGAAGCAGGGGTTCGCGGTTAAGGACAATCCCATGTGGAAAAAGGTTATCAACTTGAAATATCAGACTAAAGAAGGTGGTTTGAAATTGGGAGTAGTTTCATAGTGGATCTCTAAGAAAGGACATTGGTAAGAGAGGAAGAAATAAGATGAAGCCCAGGCCATTTATTTTGTTTGAGCGATGGTAGTAGAGTAAAACTACAGGAAGATGTTGGTGTGGGTGAAGCACCTTGAGTGGAATGTTTCCCTCCTGTATACTTTAGTTTGGAATGAAAATGGGGCGATGGTAGTTGATATTTGGGACATTACAAGCGGAGAAGGGAATAGGTTTGGAAGATCCTTCAATGATTGGGAAACGGACAAAGTCTAGAACTTCATAAACCTGGACAATAATAAAAAAAAGCCCAACCAAATGGTGAAAGATAGATTACTATGGAAGGGGGAAAAAATGGAATCTTCTCAATTAAAAATTTGGATTTTGCGCTTATGGAATGTGGGAATCTCAAAATGGTCAGCACAGGCGATTTGGACCCCGGTGTGTGCCTCTAAAAGTATGCTTCTTTGCATGGGAAGTTTGGCGGGGAAAAGTTTAAACTCTAGAGCAACTTAAAAAAAGGGCTTTCAATTGGCAACCACGTGCCCTTTGTGCAGAAATGCAGAAGAAGACTTAAAGTTTACACCATTCATTTGCCATCGGTGTGGGGTTGTGAAGCGGCTCTCTTATCCACCTTGGTTTTGTTATGGGTTTGTCCTTATATGGTAAGAGATGTGTTATCAGATTAGTTTAGTTTCCCAATAAAAAAGAGAGTCTGAATTGTGGCGAACAACTCCCTTGAGCCTTCTTTGGGCAATATGGAAAGAGAGAAATATGATTGTTTTTGAGGATGAGGTTTTTTCTCCTATAAGGGTGAAGCTCTCCTTTGTTAGTGCTTTAATTTCTTAGGTAGGAATTAATTCTAACGTGGATTTACTGTCTGAATATCTTGTGTATTCTTTAAAGGCTTTGATTGTTGGGGTGGTAAGTTTTTGTTTCTACCCTTTCTTGCTATATAGCTTTAATGCCCCTGTATACTTCCTGTATACTTTGGGGTGTCCATGCCCTTTTTTGGTTTAATACATGTTCAGTTTATTTATCAAAAAAAAAAATAAAAAATAGTCTCCCAGTAAACCTTATTGCCACATAGTATTCTCACGATTCGAGCTTGAAATGGGCTTTTCAAAATGTTAGGCCCTGACATCCACACCTTGTTTGACTTTGATGGTGCTGCGACATGACAAAACTATGCAGCTTCTCTCTCTCTCTCTCTAGAGTAGATTGGTGGGTAAGAAAGAAATTTTAGTAGCTAAAAGTATCTTCATCAAAAGTATGATGGGAGGAGAAAAGAGAATTTTGGAGCTCAAACTCATTTTTACCTAGTATATTTATCTTCACATATTATTTCATTCATTTCAAACAACTCTTTTCAAAAATAAAACTAACCTAAATTTATATATAATTAGTTTTAAAATTCAAATAGTTTGGAATATAATATGTATCACTAAAAATATAGAAATATCATAATTAGTACAAATCATAAGTTGTGTATTTAATGAAGCGATGATTCTAACATGCTATCTAAGCAAAAGAACAACACATCTGAAACTTGAACTTCAAATTTCAAAGGAAGTATGGATTCTTCTATCTTTCTCGGGGTTTATACATCTTTAGAGTATTTTTAGGATTGATTTTAACTATAGTATCTTTAACCTATAACAATTTTTTTTTTGTTGGTATGTTGTTATAGCTCTCAATCTCAACTTTGATGGTGGTCCTCATTAGATGAATCTTGTAGAACCTTACATCTATCTTTTGCTATCCATTTCATACCTCAACCCAATCAAATATAAGCAATAATGAATCACAAATAGATTTATACCATAATCCATGTGACTCAAATGGTAACCATCCGCAATTATCAAGAAATTTCAAGTATGAACAATATGGTAAATACCATACCATCCAACAAATCTATATAAGCAAGTAAATTAAGATAAGAGTGAATCATATTCCATTAACATGGTAAAAAATCTAGCCAAACTGTAATATTCCCAAGAGCCAAACATAATGTAATCATAATGTTGAACTAGCTCCTAGATCTACACTCTCGACCTCGACATTATCTACAAAAATGCAAAAAAATCATATAGGCACTAAATAAGGATAAAGAAACATAAATACAAATACTAGTGAATGGAATTTAGCATACATCATATTTCATTCAACATAATAATAAAATAAATGTTATCTTAAAGTAATTGGTCTTACTAATATATATATTTTATATATATATATTGTGATCTTTCGCTATTGTCTTCTTGTATTGTAGGTCCCCATGGTGTGCATATATAAGTCGATATGTAGCTGTGAGAGTAGTCTTTTTATTGAAATAATAGAGTGGGGATTCTCTTTTTCCTCTCTTCACATGGTATCAGAACTAAAGGGAAAACCTAATTTACTTTTACGTGTCGTGTTTTCATTAGATCACTTTGACCTCCCTCGGAACGCCCTCACTTGTGGATATCCTCGCCCAGCCATTGTCGTCGCGGAGTGACTTTAAATTTGCTCTTCTCGTGAAACCTCAGTTAGTAGCATGAAACCCGATCACGTGGTGGCAATACAGTTTGGCTGTTACCTGCGTCTTAGTCAGCCTTGACCTCTCTCGTGGCTGCGGAGTCACGCGCCGGTGGTGGGTGTGCGTGTGGGCGCGTGGGCCATTTTCTGGTGTTGGGACTCCGTCCGGGCTCAGCCAGTCTTGGTCTGTTGCTATCCCTCGGCGGTCCACCCCAGCCCTCTTTATCACCTTTTGCCTTTTGCCTGCAGTCGCACTCGTCGGTCCATCTTCTCCGCAGTTTGCTCTTTTTTTCTTCATCTCAGTTCCTGTTGTGATTTCAAGTTCCGGCCATGGTCGCCTCCCAACAGGGCTCTCTTCGAGTGACGTGATTGATCTCGGGTAAGTGGATATGGCAACTAAAAATCCTATTTTTATACGGTATCTCTGGATCTCCTACTATCATGGAAAAATTGATTGGTAGTGAGAATTATCTTTCTTTGAGTCGGCTTACGTGGAGCTGGTTCATGGAATGAGTTATGAGGATCATCTTATTACCCCAGGAGGATCTTTATACCTAATGTTGACAGGTGCACTTTGAAGAAAATAGAAACCTGACGCTATGTAGCGTATTATGGCGTCGGTTGATCAAAATTTTTCTTTCATCTTCGAACACAAAAACATGTTCTAAGTTTGGAATCGGGCAACGGAGTTCTATACACGAATGATATCCGACTGTAGCTATAGGGTGAGAAGCCTTGGTTGTGTCGATATCAGATGGGACATGGATTTATCTAATTATATTAATGGTGCCTCTCTTGAGAGGGGATTTCTTGTGTGCGATGCTCTTCTTAGTGATGTTGAAACCATGTGATTGACAAGTTCTTTGTGGTCCTTACTCTCATTGTACCAGTGGGATCTTGAGACGTCGTGATCAAATTCTTGGCAGTCCATCAGTCCCATCCTAGATGATGTGTTTGCTCGCCTTCTCTGTATCTCCTTTATAGGACTTTGCCATCGATGACGCGGATTGCATGTTACGTTTCCTGGCACCCAACCTTGAGGAGGACGCGGTGACTAGCAGAGTGAGGAATAGGCGTCTCGTTGCACCTATTCTGTGAGCATTTTCATTGATCGTTATCGGGTTCGCGGACCGGCCTCCCACCGCCCGTGTTGGTTTGTATTCTCGGCCTTGGGACTCGAGCTCCTCCACATCTCGGGGTATTTATAGTGACGGTGAGTATGGTGACTATCTTGTATCAAGCGAGTCGGCTCTGTTGCATCTGTTGGCCACGGGCCGTGTGCCTGCACGCCTGCTCATACATCTTCTCCTGGACCACAATTCTAGACTGCGGTGCTTAGATCACATATCGTGTAAAGATCTTTTCTCTTCTCTTACTACTACCTGCTTTACTACGGTTACCTTAGCTAATGGTTCTCAAAGCGCTGGCTAAAGGTATTGGTTTAGCACATCCTCTCGGCTTCTACCTCTCCGCCCACATCGCTATCTTTCACTGAGTGTCGCTAATCTTATTTCCGTGTTAAAATCACTCGTCTCTTACGTTCCATTATTTTTCGATAAATTTGTGACCTTGCGGGGCCAGGATGCGGGAAGGACGGTGTTATCGAAACGTGAGTCTCAAGGCCTCTATCCACCTCACAATCATCTCCTGCAGTTTGCGTTTCCACTTTTGATGCTCCGGCTCCTGTCCACGGTCGTGCAGGCCTTTAGTCTTTCTAAGTTCGAAGATGGTCCTCGTTTTCCACTTTGTCGTCACTTGCGTGAGTCTGGTAGCTTGGAAACATACTCGTGTCACGTTCTGCGGCGTTTGAATAATCGGGAAAAATCTCCTTTTGAACTTGTCCCTGCTTGATGTTTAAGGTTGTAATCGGACTACGTACTTTAGGATTCCGATGTTGTCACTTTCATTGATGACTAATTCTCGATGTACTTGGTTATTTTAATGAAAAAATCGTGAGTTATATTACATTTTTACGAAATTTTATGCTGAATTCTAGCGGTTCAATATTTCTATTCGTGTGTTACGTAGTGATAATGCGGAATATTTTACGCATATTATTTCATTTATGTCCCGACATGGGATCCTTCATCGATAACTTCTTGTGCTCATACTCCTCGACAAAGCTAGGGTAGTTGAGCGTAAAAATAATCATCTTGTGAGGCAAACTCGTACTTTTCTCCTCCACTTTATCATGTTCCTTTTCGTTTTTAGGGGGACGCTGTTCTTACTGCTTGTTATTTGATTAATCGTATGCCCTCATCGTATTTGTCCTCGGATTCCCCTCATTCCCTTCTTTTTTCACACGACCAACCACTTTATTTCCCTTTCTCCTCGTGTCTTTCAGTTGCCCTTTGTTGTTTCTGTCTCTTTCAGGGACAAGACAAGCTTTTCAGCTGAGCCACGAAATGCATCTTCTTAGGCTACCTGGAGCTTGGAGGGTTATCATTTATTATTCTCCTCGAGGACTCATCGATACTTTCTCTGGTGATGTCACCTTCTTGAGACTCACCTTCTTCTCCTCTGGAGTCTATTCACCCATTCTTTGAAGTCTTACTCCTTCCCATCATCTCCTTTATGTTTGATGATGTATCTTTTTATCCACTTCGGGTTTATCATCTTGAGATCAGATGCTAGTTGTTCATCCCTTTTCTTGAGCCCTGTTTGACTCACTTCCTATCCATACAAGCCTCTGCAGGCTTTGCCTCTTACTGATAACTTGCCCATTTCTCTTCGAAAAGGTAATCGCTCTACTAGAAATCCTCATCCTATTTACAATTTTTTGAGTTACCATCGATTATTTTCACCCTACTCTACATTTGTTTCTACTATTTCCTCTGTTCTCTTCACAAGAACACGATGAGGCACTTTCCATCAATTCTTGTGTGATGGTAGATGAAATGGCACTCTGCACTGGTCGCACTTGGAATCTTTGTTGTTTTTGCATTTGGTAAGTTTCGATTGGTTCGAAATCGTTGGGTTTACAGTTAAGGTTCGGTCACGATGGTCGGGTTGATCGCCTTAAGGCTTGCTTAGTTTGCTAAAGGATGTACTCGGGTTTATGGATTACGATTATGGTGACACCTTCTCCCAGATTTGCGAGATTGCTTGTATCCAGTTTGCTTCTCTGTATTGCTATGTGTTCTAACCACTTTTAGTGGATATTAAAAATGTCTTCCTTCATGATGATCTTGCGAGGAAGTTTATGGGCCGACCATTTTGGTTTTGTTGCTCAGGGGGAGTCTGGTTTAGTGTGCAGGTTACGCCGCTCTCTATATGGCTTGAAACAATCTCCTCGAGCATGGTTTGGCCGTTTTAGTTCTGTTGTTCAAGAATTTGGCATGCTTCGCAGTACAACAGACCATTCAGTTTTTTATCATCATAACTCTTGGGCGAGTGTATTAATACAGTTTGTTTATGTGGATGACTTATCGTCATTACAATGATGATTAGGATGGTATTCGAAACTGAGCGCATCTTTTCACCCACTTTCAAACTAAAGACTTGGGAAACTCAAGTACTACAGGAATTGAATAGCTCAATCCGATTACGGTGTAGTCCTGCAGTATGCTTTAAGGCATCTTGAAAGCGGAAGTATATTTGGGCGTAAGCAGGTCAGCGCTCCACATGGATCCTAATGTCAAACTTGTGCGGGACCAGGGGAGTCTTTGGGAGATCACGACTTATGGGTAAAGCGGAACTGCCTCACCATTACTTTACGGCCAGGACTTGTTTCCTTTACGATAAGTGTTGTTGGTCGATTCTTACGGTCGTATGTGATAGCCATTGGGATCTTTTATAATCAGCATTCTTGATATGCTCCAGTGCACCCGGTGGGTGTGTTGTCACGAAATAGAGAGGTCATACAGGTTATTGGTTACAATGCAGTTAGATTTGGCTCTGTAGATAGGCGTTCCACTTCAGGGTACCGTTTTTCATTGGTGGAAACCTAATATCCTGGAAGAGTAAGAAGCTTGATATGTAATTAAGGTAGACTTAAATACATTTGTGTAAGATGTCGGTATGGCCACTGTGACATGTGAACTCTGTATGGTGAGACACCTTCCTGCAGGAGTTGAGATTTGGAAATTATTAATAGATGAAGCTCATCTATGATAACTAAGTACTTTCCTTCAATGCGTCCGTCAGGTCTTGTGAAAGGACGAAACGCATTAAAGTTATTTGTCACTTCATTAGAGAATATCGCATCGGGATGTATGGCTACTAGTTTTGTCAATTCAAATGATCAACTTCAGCATCTGTCTTTCTTAAATGTCGAGAGGTCATAATTAATCCCATTTGTAACAAGCTTGGTGCATATGACATATATGCTCCGGCAGAGAAGTCAGTAGATGTGTCTGATCTTTTCACTTTGTTGTCTTATTGTATTGTGGAGTCCCATGAGGTGTGTGTATATATAAGTCGATATGTAATGTAGAAATGAGAAGTCTTTTTAATTGAAATAATAAAATTAGGGATTCTCTTTTTTCTCTCTTCACATATATATTAGAAAAGAATTCATTGAGAATTTCTCTTGCCATATTTCTATATCGTTGTTGTGATCAAATGCTAATTCCTTCAAGTAAGGGAATGCGACTTGGAAAATGGCTCAAACAAAACCAATCTATCATGTCAACCATAACTAGCATACCAATTAGATGTACATACCTACAAGGGAAAGAACAGGAAAATGAATACAAAATTTCTAAGTTATTCTAGAAAGATGCATTGGACATCCATGTTTAGATTTCTAATTACTGAGTCACTTTAATAAGAATGGATTGGAAGGTGGTTTCACAATTGTTTGCTATAAGTTGGCTGGTTATAAACTAAATAATTTTTTATAAACCAATAAAATTTACTATAAATTGCAGTATTAATTGTTTGAACTACATCACCTGTATGTTTATATAAATTCCAGCTCTCCATTAAAGGATTAGGACAAATTATAAGTTTAAAAGGTTCAATGGAGATATACGGGAAGGAAAAAAAGTAACCATTAATTATCCAAAAAAAAAAAAGAAAAAGTAACCAAGGATGCATTCTAGAGGAACTTATGAAACCAAGGATCCCCTTTTCTTTTCATGTAAAATTTAATGAAACATGATGAGGTAAAATTAGGAAATAGGAAACTTACATGAAAAGTAACCAAGTCTAGATTTCCCTCATGATGTTTGAATGTTCGAATGTTGGACACTCATTCACTATTGGTTTATCCAGCAATGGCCACTGTGAAGTATGTGCCCCTGGGTATAAACTCTTGAGTTGATGTAGATTATAGAGCTCTAGAGAGGTTACATTAGGGAACCTGGCTTGTGGGTGCAGTAATGCAGTGGCTCGAGTACTCCATTAATGTCACTTTACCTTGATTTCCTCACATCCGGCTGGGGACACATACGGAGTTTCCGAAGTTGCGAGGTCTCTAAAGATGTTTAGGAAAAGGTTTTTCAAACTTTGACATTAATCTATCGTCGTGATTTTAAGTTTTCAAGGGGAGAATTCCATGGGGATCCTTTATTAATATCTTACCGACTTTTTGTGTGATGTTAGAAGAGGCTATTTCGATTGAATTGATTGTACACCTTCATTTGCATTCGCATCAATCCCTTTACATGAAAACCTCTTCTAATGAATCTGATCCTCTTGCTTTGAACTTGTAGACTTTGTAACCTTTTTAAACATCTGAGATGGAAAAATATTCAGCAATTTTCCACATGGTTATTACTTGCATCACAATTGGATTTGTTGTCATGTCGCGCGCGTTAACCCGGTGGGAATGTCGGTGTAGGGTGTCAAGCGTGTTAGGTTGGAGTTAAGCGGGTGGCGGGTGAAAAACGTATGGCGTCTGCGACCGTTTAATAAGCGGGTCAAATCGAAACACGAACCTGGCGAGACATGGCGGTAACCACGATACGACTCTTTTAACTGCGTCTAATTTTAAGCGGGTTGGGTTGGGTTGGGTTGGTGAATCGAGTTAACCGCGATAAGAAACCACTGCATTTTGACCCGTTGCAGTTCTGGCACGGTTGGCCGTTCTGCGTTGGCGGTTATAATTTACACTGTTTTATTTAAAATGTTAGCTATTCATGTAATGCTTGAAAAAAATGTAATATTTAGAGCATCATTCATACACCACTACATATAATAAATTACAAATTACAATCTAAATATTCCATGTCCAGTATCAAATTCCACCAACAACCATATTACAAATCATAATTTATTAATTTTTATTTAAGCGAATGCATGGGTTGGCATGTCTCGCTGAAACCGACGTTGTCGCGTGTTAAACGGGTTGGCCGTTATCGCGGCCGTTGGGTGCGCCGAGCCCGTTTTAATGGCGATTAATAAGGTATCGTGTTAATTTTGACATGTCTGATGAGTCTTGACAAAAACATAGCCAACATACGAGAAGCTTATGTATCTAATATGTTCTAGAACATTCCTATTGTGTATAAATACGCTGTGCTTCATTCAATAGGTTAAAAAGTTCTCTGGAAAACTTCACTCTCCAAGTTTTGCTTTCTCTTTAGCATTTTATCAAACATCAACATGGTATCAGAGCATGGATGATACATTCATGGCGATCTCCTTAGTTGTGGTAGCCTCGCTGAGAGATCTTCCTGCCATCTCATCTTCCTTCTACAATCTATAGCCTGATGGCTATTCCTTCCCTTTGCCATCTATCTCATCCAATTGGATCGATCAACTACATGTTAAATCTCAGATTCTTCCTGCGCTTTGAAGCACATGATCTGGAAGTGTTTCTTCTCTGCCCAAAACCTAAACCAGATGAGTTTATTGTTGATTCTACAAACCCAAATGTTCTTCTTACTAATCCCGATTATAGATCTTGGATAAGACTTGATCGGTTTGTTATGAGTTGGCTTCTCTCATCAATCTCAGAACAACTGTTAGGTCACGTTGTTCACTGCCAATCTGTGGTAGAAGTATGGATTGTGCTTGAACAATTATTCTCCACCAAATCAAAGACACGAGCATAATTGCGTCTCTCGTTGCAAACTCTGAAGAAAGGAAACGGTTCAATTGAGGATTATGTCTTAAAAATGAAGTCTTTGGCTACCTCCCTCATTGCTGCTGGACAACAAATCTCAGATGATGAATTGATACTATATATCCTTAGAGGCCTAGGGCCTGAATTTGAATTCGTGATTGTGAATTTAACCTCAAGAGAATCAGTTACTCTTCAAGAAGTTCAATATATGCTTCAAACTCATGAGATGAGACTTGAAAGCTTGAACACTACAACAATGGTAGAACTCTCACACTCAACCGCCCATTTTGTTCACAAATAATTTTCTCCAACATCGCATTTTCGAGGCTCTCAGAGAGGTCGATATAACAGAGGAGGTGGAGGTCGTTTCTCTTCCAATGGTGGACGTAGCTACAATGTAGCAAATACCTCAAATAAACCTATGTGTCAAATTTGTGGAAAAACAGGCCATACAGCTCTAAAATGTTTTTACAGATTTGATCTGCAGGATCAAAATCAGGCTCAACTTCAGAAGCTTTCATCTACTATTCCTGAAGAAGAATCCTCAATACCAGTTCAGCAATCTCAAAAACATGGCAGCTGCTCCAACTCTTTGTGAATGATGCTGTGGTTTTTTAGATAGTGGAGCTACACATCATGTGGCACAGCAGTGACTCTATGACTACCAAATCAGAATACTCTGGAAATGGTAGCTTTGCTCTTGGTGGTGTATTCTCATCTCCCTATAACTTTTTATTAATAATTTTCATCTCCCTACCTCATTATCTCTTAGTCGCAGAAATATTCTGCTGGTTCCATCAATAACCAAAAATCTCATCAGTATCTCAAAATTTACTCTTGAAAATAATGTTATTGTGGAATTTGACTCTACTTGCTGCTATATTAAGGACAAGCAATTAAAAAAAAGTCAGCTACAAAAGGAGCACTTAAGAATGGCCTCTACCAGCTGCACTTGCCTCGGAATGATATTGGTCCTCATTACAAGTTACCACAGAATGCAAGCTCAACTTCATTGTTCTCTCAACAATGCTCTAGTTTCCATACAGTTTTTCCTTCCTATGAAGACAATAATTCAACTTCAGCTATGTCTTGTAATGTTGATACTACAGTTTCAGATTTTCCTTGTAATACACAGTCTCTAATGACACTTTGGCACAGTAGGCTTGGTCATCCAAATAGACTGGTCTTAAACAAAGTATTATCTCAGTTGAATATCGATGTTCCTCTCCATGCACTTTTTTTTGGTTGTTAAGTTTTGTGATGCTTGTCAGTATGGTAAACTGCATCAAGCACCACTACTCTTCTTCACACTATAGCACCATTTCAAATAATTCACTCCGATGTTTGGGGGGTATGTGTGGAGAATATAGAAACTTCAGCCTTCACATGAATTGTGAATCATTTTCAGACATCCCTGTCCACACTTTTTACATCAACAACCAGGCAAAGCAGAAAGAAAACATAGGAGTATAGTTGAAATCGGTCTCACCTTACTTGCTCAAGTTTCCATGGATTTGAAGTTTTGGTGGAAAGCGTTTGTTTCAGCAACTCATTAAATTGTCTTCTTACTCCTGTTGTTGAGAAGAAGCTCTCTCCTTTTGAAGTTCTCTATGGGCGAAAACTAGATTATAAATTTCTCAAGGTATTTGGTTGTGCTTGTTTTCCGTATCTCCAACCTTATAACAAACATAAGTTGGCCTTTAAGACATCCTGCTGGACGTATATATGTTGCCAAGAGTGTTGTTTTTTATGAAAATCCATTCCCTTACAAGTCCTTGCTTATTTCAAACAACTCACTTCCAGCATCTTTTTCTACTAAAAATTCTGGAGCTCCAGCTTTTGTGTTTCCTCCTTTATCTTCAAAGACAGTCATGGTTCATTCTTCAAAGTGTTCTTCCGTTACTTCAAATCCTCCTAGTGCTCTCTTCCCAAATCAACAAATTAATCAAACACTTCCAGGTCAACACCTTAATAATTCATCTGCATCCTCTTCCTCATTTCAGCATTTTAATTGTTCTTCTCCCTCCTTTTCCAAACAGAATTCTGATGTACCCTTGGTTCAGGTACCCTTCATCTCTTCTTCTTCCCCTACTGAACCGTCCCCTTCTTCTGTGTCTACGGTTTCTACTCATTCTAAGCAAAAACAACCTGTTGTGCCTTTCCTATTACCATCTACACATCCAATGCAGACCAGATCAAAATCTGGTATATTCAAACCCAAGCTTCTTACAGTAACTGGTTGTCCAGAACCAGCAAATGTATCTCTTGCTCTTACTGATCCTAATTGGAAAAAAGCCATGAATGATGAGTATCAGGCTCTTATTCGTAATCATACCAATGCTACACTTGTAGTTCAATGCAAATGGGTCTTTCGAACTAAACTCAAGGTTGATGGGTCCTTGGACAAGTATAAAGCCAGATTAGTTGCAAAGGGATTTCAGCAAACACCTGGTGTTGATTTCTCTAAAACTTTTAGTCCAGTGATTAAAGCCTCTACAATTCGTATTGTTTTTACCTTAGCTGTTTCAAGAGGTTGGGACATTCAGCAAATTGACATCCATAATACTTTTTTAAATGGTGAACTTCAAGAGGAGGTTTATATGGCTCAACCTGAAGGCTTTATTGATCCAACTAAGCTTACACATGTATGCAAACTACGAAAGGCCTTATATGGCTTAAAACAAGCTCCTAGAGCTTGGTTTGAGAAGTTGAGAGAAACGCTAATAGACTGGGGCTTTCATAACTCAATTTTAGATACTTCGTTGTTATATTCACGCAAGCATGGGAGGATGTTGCTGCTTCTTGTTTATGTTGATGATATTCTTATCATTGGCGAGAGTCAAGATGATATGCAGCAGATTATTAAAGATCTGCAAATTCGGTTTGCACTCAAGACACTTGGTTCTGTCAATTATTTTCTTGGTTTGAGAGTGGGTCTCAAACTTCTTCTGGTTTACATTTAGGTCAATCAAAGTATGCTGCAGACTTGTTACAAAAAAACCAACATGGCTGAAGCAAAACCATGTCTTACACCTATGTGTTTAAGCAACAACTTCTCTACCACAGATAGTGAACTCTTCTCTCAACCTTCTCTGTATGGCTTTCTGGTGCTCTCAATCTTCCACGATGACACGTCCAGATTTGTCATTTTCAGTTAACAAGTTAAGCCAATTTTTACAAGCTCCTACTGTTGCTCAGTGGAATGCTTGTAAGCATTTTCTCAGATATGTAAAAGGCACTTTGTCACATGGCTTGTTCTTTAAACCAGCTCCTTTCTTGGCTCTTGAGGGATACTCTGATGCAGACTGGGCAAGCAACTTGGATGATAGGAAATCTGTGGTAGGTGTAGTGAAACTTAGCCCCAGGCAATCTTATAACATGGAGTTCCAGAAAACAAAAGGTAGTGGCAAAATCCAGCACTGAGGCAGAATACAGGGCTTTATCTAGTGCAGCTACTGACTTGGTTTGGATTCAAAATATCTTGACTGAAATTGGTGTTAATCTTTCTCAGACACCTGTTCTTTGGAGTGACAATCTTGGGGTTCAAGCTTTTGCATGTAATCCTGTCTATCATGACAGAACAAAACATATAGAGATAGATGTGCATTTTATTCAAAATTTTGTTTCTGATCACAAGCTTGAGTTGCGCTATGTTCCCAATGAATCTCATCCTGTAGATTTACTCACCATGACATTTTCTATGGAACAATTCAGGATGTTGTGTCACAAGATTACCATGAATTATTCTATCCTAAGCTTGAGGGGGCCTGTTGATGCATATGCACCATATGTTAACTTCAGTGAGATGTCCAGTGCTTCAACAAAACAGAGTGCTTCAGCAAAACAGAGCCAACTTGCTGCTGAAGTCTTTTGTATCTAATCTGTTCTAGAACATTCCTATTGAGTATAAATACGCTGTGCTTAATTCAATAGATTAAGAAGTTCTCTGGAAAACTTCCTCTCCAAGTTTTGCTTTCTCTTTAGCATTTTATCAAACATCAACAAGTATTCTGCATCCCTTGTGGTCATCTGCAGAAGGAATTCCTATTTTGTCCAACTCAAGTTCCGCCTAAAGATCATCCAAGATGACTAAGATGGTCTTCTCATCCTTCATCCCTTTATGTAGTCAGCTGCTCTTCCCTCTTCACTTTCCACTGGAGATGAGGCCTTTTCGACTACATGCCATGATTAAGGAAGCCTCTTGCCTTGCTTTGTGCTTGTGTAATGTATAAAGGCTTTGGTTTTGCAGTTGATATTCGGAACCCTTTGCCTGATCAATTGATTGAGTGATGAAAGGACTTTTCAAGTAGTTTACTGTACTTAGGTATCTGTTGAATCTTTAATGGAAGGAGTTCTTATTTTCCAGGTTTCCTCAGTGTGAAAGTGATGGAAAGAACGATAAAACATGGGGATTGTGGAGAACAGATGAGTATACATCTATAAAAAATTTGAAATTGAAATTAGTGATGGAGGTTCCTCGTCAGATGGCTCAAGCTCAGCCATAGAATTTTCTGGTCGGAAGCACAATAGTGATGAAAATAAGGAGAGTCTGAGCTTCAGCATGTGCCAAAAACTAGTGCAGCTGAGAATTCTGGATATTTTGTTTATATTTCATCTTCTCTTTTTCTGCACTAGTAGTGAGAGAAATTTCTGTCTGAGCAAAAAGAGGATCATTTTTGGCATTTTTGTTCTTGCATTTCATTTTTGGTGTCGTTCATTTCTCTTTTCTTTCCTTTTTTTTAAAATTCTTCCTTGTGATACCTCCATTTCATAAAACGACTTCTGTGCCTTCCAATGGAAATTAAAAAAAAAATGTAATCCTTTCCATTTCTTTGGACATATGAAGTTCCAGCACTATCTTGTTTTATGGATAATCTATTTCTTGTTTAGAACCGAAGCTGGTTTTTGTTGGTTCGAACACACTAGTATGTGCTATTGATAAATTCCTCTAATAGGCTTTAGTCAATACGAGACCAAAGGAACAGGAAAAAGAAATGGAAGAGAAATGTTTAAATTTTTCTTTCTTGGGGGGTTGGGCATAAATTTTATGAAATTAATATTTCTAACACACAATAATGGAGGATGAAAAAGGCTTTATTTTCATATCTAGCTTTTTGTAATGACCGGGAAATGTTCAGTTCATATAATAACGGAAAAGAGCTTGGTGAATCTTCGATCTAGTTCTAGGACAGTGCAAAATAATAGCATAGCACCCAAATGCTAATGTTTCGTGACGTTCCATTTTAAGAATTCCAAAGTCGCAACAAGAAATGGAAGGTAGAAACACCGTTTTGACCACCAGGTGCAGATAAAGCTTGTAACAAGCAGAAATTATTGGGTAAGCCCAGCTCCTGTTGTTTCTATTGCAACTCCCACTTGATAATGAACCTATTTGTTGCAATTCTGCCCGAACATATGACGTTCTAGTATTAGATATTTTACCATCCATAAACTTGTTTGATTATGCATTCTCATACCATAAACTTGTCTATTGTTTATCAGTTTTCATTTTTTTCTGTTCTCCAAATTAAATTAGCTGATAGTTTGGAGAATGAAGTTTCCGGGCCTTAGCATGCATGTCGAGTTTGATGGTTTTGGTCTGGATATCCTCCAACCCTCAAGGTCTTGCGCAAGGCATGACGCTCGTTCTCAAATTTCAAATCCAGCCATCTTTTGGGCGATCCGTATATGGAATTGGAAACTCATCAGAACAACCAAACTCCAATTCTATATTCAAAGGACTCAGAGTTCTACTGGCTGATGATGATAACGTTAACAGGACAGTGACGAAGAAGCTGCTTGAGAGGCTGGGTTGTCAAGTATCTGCTGTATCGTCTGGTTTCGAATCTTGACTGCTCTTACTCATTCTATGACTGCTTGTCGAATCATTCTTATGAGATCTTCAGATGCCTGAAATGGATGGGTTTGAAGTGGCGAAAGAATCGAAAGTTCTGAAGCCGGAGCTGGCCGTTGATCATAGCCTTGACAGCAAGTGCTGATGAGCATTTTGTGGAAGAAATGCTTACAGGCAGGGAATAGATAAGGATTATCAGAAAACCTGTTCTCTTTGGGAATGGCAGGTGAGCAGAAGATTGTTGAAGAGCCAACGATGGGGTATGATGATAATACTTTTTTTAAACATATTTTTGCGTTCATGGATTCCGCCATTGTTATTCTGTTGAAACTCCATTTCAAAACTTGGTATACAAATGTAACCGTTATATCTGCTAACCATTTCCATGACCAAGCTTTTTACTCTATTATAGAATATGGATCACACAATTGCAAAAGCTTCTTTTAGCATTATTTAGAGTTTTGTCCCAAAATCATACATTTTATTTTTTAAATACCAAAAAGTCTATGTGTTATTTTTTTTTTTGAAAAAATGAATTATTTTGATATCAAACCCTTCTTTTTGTGTACATTGCTTGTAGACACCATACCACTAAAATTATTTTATATATAAAATAATATATATTGACTACCTAAAGAATTACTAGACTTATATGCTATAGGGTTTGGTTTGATCAAGAGGGTTATATAAAGCACTAGAGACAAGAGGATTTGTTTAATCCTCTTGGGAAAACAAATTATGAATTCATTGGTTGATTCAGTCTTTATTTTGTTGTCTATGAAGACTTAAAAATAAAGGTTACATTTATTTACAGGGTAGTCCAACTAGGGTTAGTTTGATGGAGACCATAAAAAATATGTACTTTTTTCTATATAATAATATTATGCAATTTCTTAACTCTTGACTTTCTTCCTTCTCCAGTTCATACAGCCAGCCGATTTGAGTTCTACTGCCCTTTATATATATATATATATATATATATATATATATATGAAAACCTAAAAGAATATGTTTTAATTTAATAAATTAATTTTATATATTTATTATATGGATGACAATATTTCTTGAACCAGGTGAAGAATCCGATATCCTATTCGAATGGGAGAGGGTATGAAGAAATATTTTATATCCAATTAAATATTTGGATTATTGAACAGTTTTTGGATTCGAGGAATGGTGATGGGTGCAGGTATATTTTATCAGTCTTAGGCTAGAATGCGATTAAATATATAATATATATTTATTGATATTAAAAAGTCCTAAAGTAATATAAAATGTATTGTGCTTGCATTTTTATTGATTTTATGAAATCGCATTACAATAATTATTATGCTTATTATTATTATACGATAAATTATTTTTAATATTTATGATTATCTAGAACAATTCATTTAACAAATTAGAATAGGGTCGGATAGAAATAATAAATTAAGATGGGAAATCTAAAATCTTACCCAAATTCGATCAATTGAAATCCCTAGTTTATTCAAACTCATTTTATTTGTTTAATAAGGATTAAGAAATTAAAAAATATATAAATTTTGAGGAACTTTAAATATATTTATTTTATTTTTATATTTTAAATGGGTGAAAATGAAATATAAAGAAAATGCATTTTTTCTTAGAAATTTTTTCTTTCCCTAATACTTTTCGGTTCCAAAGGGAGTCTTCCTGAAAATTCAAATTCCTTTGAATTTGGAGTGGATGTTAGACAGGCCAATGTTTATTAGTTTCAATAGGATCTTTTAGGAGTTTTGATCCTGTAGATTATGATTTAAGGATAAATTAAAAAAAATATGGGTTAAGTTTCCCACAATATGCTATTTTATTTTATATTGAAACATTAAAAATAATAAATATATATATATATATATATATATATATATATATATATATATATATATATATATATATATATATATATATATATATATATATATATTTTTAAAAAAAAAAAAAAAAAAAAAAAAAAAAAAAAAAAAAAAAGCTTTAACTAACTTTATTATAATATAGCAAAATTTTCTATATTAGGACTCAATTAAAAAAAATGGGTTAAGTTTCCCACAATAATAACTATTTTATTTTTATATTGAAACATTAAAATAAATAAATTTTTTTTTTTTACAACTAAACACTTTATTACAATATAGCAAATTTTCTATATTGGGACTCGATCTCGTTTATAGGGCTAATTGGTTCTAAGGTTTGAGGAATTCCAAGCAGTAGCCGTTTTCCTGCTCCCTTTGCATTCCCTTCGTTATAGTATACAACACCAAGTACAATTCTTTCGACCTAAATTAGAAAATAAAAAACTATTTAAATGAATAAAGTAAGAATGGTGTACATACAATAGAATGATCATCATATCGTGTTGAAGATATAACTTATTTGATAAGCGTCTTGGAGCATGAGTTAGGAAGACTAAAGGTAGGAAGCAGACCTTATTTTCAGTAGCGTGCTAATATGGATCATGTCATTCAACTTGTGTTCTATTCAAACCATTGTTTGGTTAGCCTAACCCGATCCTACATGGGTGCGGATATGGAGTTGGCTCAGTAAAAATATTAAAAATTATTCTGATTTTCTAAATAATATATAAATTAAATTTTGTTTTAAAATACTTAAGAACTATATAATAAATTATTTTAATTATTTTCATATAAGTATTATTTATTTTATTAAAACAATTGACATTATTATGATAACTATTCTTTTCTTTAAACCATATTTTCAATAATAAAAGTATATATTTTCACAACTAGAAAATTAACTACTTTAAAAAATATTGATAAAAACATGTATAATTATTAAAAATAAAATATTATATATAAAATTGTATTGTAAAACATTATATAATATTTTTTTAAAGATATTACTAAACATTATTTTTATACTCATTTTCAAAAATAATAATTAATATATGTTTTATAAGAATATGCTTGAAATAAATTTTAAAAACCAATAGTATCAATAATTTTAATTAATAAACGAATATATGAATACATGGCTCTAATTTGTTCACTTGAAAAATTAAGGGGATGTTTGAATTTAAAAAAAAAAATTACGCTCCTTAGTTGCTTCACAGTTCTTCATGCATTGGGTCTTATAGAATTGGGATGTTCAATCCCAATTGTTTTTGGTTATTTCTTTTGGGCATTACCATTATATCAGGGGTGATTGAATTAAATGATCTTCTGAAAAACCCAAATTTCGAAATCCTTGTAAAACTCGGAAAAAATTGATTTTTTTTCTAAAAAATGGCAAAATAGTAATTTGTCATTATAGTATAGGTTGAAAACCTAAAAATTTTTCTAAATCTTGAATGAAAAAAATGAATACTCTTAGTTGAATTAGATCTTTGCAAAATCTAATTATCAAGCGAATTTCATTGGAATCGAGGATGGTCGAGAATTTATTTTAGAACTTGATCAGATGTCGGGTGGCATATGGCGTGATAACACTGTCGTGTGACACATGGCATGTGAATAACGTAATGTCGTGGGTGACACATGATATGAGATTGTCAATGTAAGGAATATGTAGAGCAACGTGGTGCAAAAATTATGTGAGTGAGCACATATGTGAAGCCATGTGTCAAGTACATTCAAAATTAAATTATGTATAAATATGAGGAAATGTGTTCTTAGAAGGAGGAAAAAAGGAGAACATAAAGGGAAGGGAAAGAAAGGAAAGAAAGAGAAAAAGGGAAAGGAGAAAAGAAAGAGAAAAAAAGGTGAAAGGGGAAAGTCGACGAGCTTCTTCCCCCGGATCTCTAGATGTTTAGCGGGACCAAGTAAAAGTCGCAGTTTATGTGAAATTCTGCGTGAATAAAATTAGTGAGTTTTATCGAGAATCAACGAAGGAAGTGGAAAGGGGGTGATCACCACTAAACTCTGAGGTAGAAATTCTTCCCTGCTGGTTTATTTATATCATTTGAGCTATTGTTTTGGGCTGATTTTTGGACCGTGTTGTGCCATGTTTATGACATGTTTTGTGGTTTTAATTGGGATGATGTTATTGCCCATTTTGCGATCTCAATTGAGACATGTTTGTAGCCGGTTTAAAGGGTTGCTTCTGGGACGAAGTTGGGTTGGAAAAATTGTGTACGGGAGTTGCCAAAATGCCTTTGCACGCTATAGCGTGAAAGCTACACTATTGCGTGGCTAGGAGGTGCCTCGAGTGCTGTTGTGCATAGATTTGTGGGTGTGGCTCTCAAACCTGGGCACACTATTGCATGGGATTAGGCGTAATAAGCATTGACCCTGTTGCACTTTAACTGGGCGGCCAATATCTTTTCTGCGTCCGACTTGGTCATGCGTTCTTAGACTCCATGAAAAGCTCTTTGAGTCTAGAATCTGATCATATGCCAGTGAATGGCATTTGGTGCTCACATCTTTACTGAAATTTTGATTATAGCACCAAGTGTACTAATTGCTTGAGTATGGAATGATATGCTTGTTTGATGAAATGTTGATATGTGTTTTAGTGTATTGAAATTTGGATGTGTGTTTGTTTGGAAATTATATGTATGTTAAAATAATTATCCATGATGCATGGTGAAATGCATGAGTTTAGTCGTCCACGTGGCATTAATTACATATGTGGCATGATATTAACATGCAATAGTGCATTACATTGCATATGCACGGGGCATTACATTAAATGAGTGTGAGTGCATGGTTATGATCGATCACCATACTTGGTGATTGGTGGGTGGGCTCGGAACCGTTGGACGATGTCTAACAAAGTCGCATGGTTGCATAACATGGAAAAACGTGTGGTGGGTAATAGCAAGAAAGACTAGATTCTCCCTCGAGTAAAAGACTCGAATTGGTTTAGACACTCCTACGGTGAAAGTCCAAAAAGTGTTGGAAGGCGTGCGGAGTCCTACAGTGAAACCCAAAAAATCCGCTGCTCACGAAACACACGAGTTTTGATTATAAAAAGATCATTTAAAATGATGACATCCATAAAAGTTTTGGTTTATAAACAAACAACTTTTATTTCAAAGGGTTCATTGGATGCGATTCATCAATGACGAGTTTATCACGTGACATTAGCGTTGTGGTGGGAGTCGATAAGGACTCGGGGCATGATGCGTGATTAGTCTGTCTACGTTCGTGGCATGACATGCAGGATTAGTGAAGTAGGAAGAGCGTATGTTTTTTATTTGGAATGTGAGTGTGGAACATGACAGCCATTGCATCCTCATGGCTTAGGTGGGGAGTAAGCCTTTGTAGGAAGTTTTTACTGCGACGTAATATAAATCCCTATAAAACATTTCAGGTGTAGAACGGACACCGATGAACGACGCTCATTCGAGGCCGCATTTGTGAAGAAACTCGATATGTGACTTTTAATAACCTTTTTGTAAAATGTTTTTGAACAATCTAGTTCTAACTTATCTTATTATGTATGAGGGTTGTAATTTAACTCTTACGGGCTATTTTAAAGTAATGAGTGTATGTTTTTTAAAAACTTATATGTATAAATGGACTTGGTGTGGCCATTTAGTGATTAAATCTACGGGTCTCGGTAAAGGGGATAAGTTAGTGTGGTATCGAGTTACCCAATACCCACAAGTATTCCGCGGATTAACGGTTAGTCAATAAACCTCCGGGTTTTGTGTCACAATCCTAACTCTTCATCAAATTATGACTTGATTTTGACAAAAATGACTTTCTTATTTTCTTGTAAAAATGAAAATTTTTTGTAAGGGATAATGTAAATTCATGGAATAGAAAAGGACATTTTTGTCCAAAATGTGTTATTTTTCAAGAAAAAACATGAAAAATGTTAGATTCGCGAATTCAAAGGTATTTGATGTTTTTAGCAAGATATTTAACATATTAGCCGATTTATGATGTTACGAATATTGAGTTTGAAATATGGTTGCATTGTGTTATATAAGTATATTATTTGGCTAGTAAAAATATTTAATTTTTAAATTCTTTTATTTCGATACTTGTTCGTCATCGTATGATGCTCAGCTACCGGATAATTGGTAGGGATGGTAATGGGACGGAAGATTCATCCCAACCAGATTCGACGAGATGAAGTGCCATCATACTATTTATATTTGATTTTTGTTTTTTGAGGTTTTTTTTTAATATTTGTTTTTATTTTGTATATTAAAATTAATATATTTAAATAAAAAGAAAAATATTATGAATTTTTATAAATTATTTATTAAAAATTATTAATTATTATTATTTGCCGTAAAATATATAATAAAAATTATTTTTTAAATATAATCAGGCAGGACAGGCATAACGGTCTAGAATAGATAATTTAGACATGATTTATTGGGGTAGCCCGATTCACCTGCAATTAAGGTTATTAATGAATTTTAGAATTAAAAATTCAATCCTATTATGCTAACCATTATCCAATCATATTATGTTAACAATTAAAAAAACGATAGTTTTTCAGTTTTCTACGAAGTCAATGAATTTTAGTTTAATTTAGACATCATTCTACCTATTTTTCCTGTTTCAAATAGGTGTATGACATTAATGAGTTTGCTATCTGACCCGTCAACATCAAAGTATTAATTAGTACAGCCGATGTTAACAAATCAAAAAAACCTCCTATTTTATTATTATTATTTTTTTGCTTTTATCTCGTAATATCAGGTTCAAGCATTCCTATTTACAGAAGATGAAATAAAATAAATGATAAACTAGTAAGGAAATTTTTTTTTTTATAACGAATTTCATGGGTTTTTGAAACGAATAATTAAGTAAATACGCAATTATTAAGAAAAGGATTCGAACATAACACTTTTTGGGTATTAGATTAGAACTATCTGTGTAACTTTTGGTAATTTTTATGAGGCATTCAAAATGAATAATCAGATAAATCTTGCTGTCATTACTAAAAGAAACTCGAACCTATAACCTTTGATTACCCAACCCTAAAGTTTCCATTTTTTAAAGATTTCTTCATTTCCCACTTCCTAAATATAATAGCGATATCAGAACCCTCAAGAGTCGTCATCACTTAGTCACGAAGATCCCCTAAAAATAATATTAATATTTTTCATCCATAGTATATTTTAAAAATTAAAAATTAAATAATAATAATAACCTTTGTTTTTTCTTCCATTCTCGTTGCTGCCACCCCCTCCCCACACCCATTTCTTCTCTCTCAGTACTCTTTGTACGCTTTTTCTCAAATTCTCTTAAACCACACGAGATTTTTTGGCTGAAACTTCACGGAGAAGACGGTGGAGATGGTACAGACTGCAAATTCATCCAAACCCTAAGAAAATTAGTGGAAGATGGGGAGGGAAGCGGAATACTTCTCCAAGGATTTTGACTGGGAGAAACTGAAACAGGAGGTGGAGTCCAATCCCTCTCTTTCCTGCCATTTCCAACCATTTGATTCCATCCCCTTCTCTACCCTCTCTCCTTCCCAAGACTCACAGGCATTAGATCAATTCCACATTCGTCATTCCACTGGCAGGTTCTTCAAGGTCTCTCTCTTATTCTCCTGCCTTTCCTTTTTATAATTCTCCATTTTTTCTTCTCTCTGCTTAGAAAAAAAAATGACTCTTTCTGCTTTGCTTGTTTGGTTTTAGACCAAAAATTTAGTAATGACGGGATTGAGGACAAATCTTTGGTTCAGAATTGGAAATTTCTGTTCTTTCATCTCTTTTCTTAACACATAGATTGTGTAGTTATTCCCAGGACATAGGTTTAGCTGATGTTGCAATATTGTGTAGTTCTTTCATTTCACGCAATGATGATTTGACATTGAGATGTGGCTTATCTTATATATTTATTTAATTTTAGCTTCTAATTGGGTACAACATAATTTTCTATAAATGCCGCGGAATCAACTTGTTCCTGAATTTCAAGAACTGAAAAGGAGAGAGAGGAAAAGATAATTTAATAATATCTTTATTTGTTAGTTTATATATCGTTATTGAGTATTAGTTTATATAAGAGTGTAAGCGTTTAACTGCTGCCTCGTACACACTCATTTAGGGACATGAAGGGAAGAAATTTTTTTGAACTTTTCTCTACCCTGTTATGCTATCTTGGTCAAACTTGGCATGACATTCTCAGAACATGGATTTTCAGGGATTTAGAGTGCAACATTCTTACATGTGGCCCAGATAAATCTAGGGCTTGGAGCTTACACTCAAAATGATGGTCTTTGATGCTTTTATTAGGTACTGGATTCATTTTAACTCGCTCAAAAATGCATTATTTGCTTGGTAAAATGCAAGAGGCACTAGTTTGTAAAAAAAACTTGATCAAAGTTTGTTTCAGATGAATGGGATTCTAGCTTTTCCAATATAATTCTAGAATGTTTCCAAGACTTTTTCCTATTAATTTTCAGATTGTGGGAAGCTTGGAGCTGACTAAATTACAAGGAGCTACCATTGTGATGTTCTGGAATTATGTGGCTTCATCATCCCAATTTAAGTGATCCTAAGAAGGAATCTGAGATAGTAAGGAATGATAGAGAGAATAATGGTTGAAAGGCTGAAATTAGAGGTGAAAATTTGGAGCAAAGTCACTTTTAGGGACCTAGGTGGAGAAAAGCATCTACTCTTAAGAAGATAGGGAATTTTGATTCCTTAGACCGGTGAGCCTTTTAATGGGTAATCGCAGAGTGCTTCAGGTTGAGGGAAATGGAGCTAGGGTATGGTATCATTGCTAAAATATGTGAGTTGGAGATAGTTTCTAGTAGAAAATAGGTTCAGAAAGGTGATTGCAATTCCAAGCTCTCCCACGTACTGGCTACTGGTTGGAAAAAAAAAAATTAAATCTATTCATGCAGTGGGCCAGTTGGTGTTTGTTGACAAGGGCCATTCTTTTGAGAGAGATGAAGAAGAAGAGAAAGTAGAAAAACATAAAACAAGATTCTTACCTCTAGTGTAATCTCTAAGTAGAGATGGAAAGTATCTATTTTTGGATACTTAACTATCTTCACGCATCAAATGTAATCTTAACTAGAAGGAGGACCAAGAAACATTGGTGAAGTTGTGACTTATAGTTTCTGGAAATTTCAGCTTTCACACTCTTCCATATATTTAATCAAGTGAAATTTGATTTATAATTTAACATTTTTCCTCTGATTTATCTTAACTGGTTGTTTGTTGTCAGAATTATATACAATGAGTCCACTTTTTTGGCCCTCAGAAGTTCTTAGATGATTATTTGCTCATTTCCTTCAAATAATTGGGTGTAGGAGAGACGATACTTATTGAAGGAATTCCTGGAACTAATTTCTTGTGGCAAATATTCCAAGGTTTTGGAGGTAGGATGTGGTAATGGCAGCACTGCTCTTCTAATATTATGGTAATCTCAGTACTTATCCTACTTAGAGCTAAATCTGGTGTTCTAGAGGTGTTTTCTGTCTTGAGTTTTTTAATTTATTTTGTCTTGTTGTTCACCCTTGATGAGGTCCATGGTTATGTACACAATTAAGATGAAAGTGGAACTCCTGTAAAACTTAATTACATTTTCAAATCTCTGTTTAACTCCTATTTTGTAATGCCTAATAATTGATAACCATGAACAAAATATAATTTCAGTTTCATGGATCATATATAATTTCAGTTTTGCAAAATGTATGTACCTTGAATTAGTGTATAATGGGATAAAATTGGGTCACATTTATTTGATTGAAAAGCAAGTATTGTTACCTCTTGACTACATCCTGTCACCTCAAGTCAACATTCATAAGAAAATTTGAATCTTTTCTTTTTTTTTCTGGTCAAGTCATGCCACAACCTTAGACTTCTGTTATGTGTTCACAAATTTACTTACTTAGTGGCAGGACAATATTATTATATATGCATGTGACTAGAAAACTGTGCTCTTGAAAGGGCTAATAAGATGATAGAGGTCACAACTGGGCCTACTGTAACATCAAGCCCATTCATTTCAATATGATTTTTCACAATTGCTTCAAAGTGGTTACATGTGATTCTTAAAGGTTTTCTGTAAAAGCAACACCACTGCCTCAGGTCGGACTTCCCACATAATCCATTTAAAATTTCTTTAGTTTTGGTTACCATTTATGTTCATTTTAGAGCATAGGAATACACTAGTTTCAGTGTTTGCTTCCCTAGATGAAGAAACAGAAGATGCTAAGTTTAAAATAATTCTCTTCATTGAGAGAAAGCAAATTTGTTGCACAGGTGGAGTTGATTTTGTTACCTTATGTGCTTTTCTTCACATATTCAGTATTTTCCTAAGACATGGAGAGCTTAGATGTCCATATGGAAATGGAATTAGTTTATGTTAATTTCACATCTATCCATTTTGGGAGTCTATTTGTTTGTACTTACATGTTTTTCTGTTCATTTTGGCTCTAAATTGACTCCCTTATGGTTTGTTTCTAATTACTAGTTCCATATTTTTGTAGTTATGGAAAAGACTGCAAGTGACTTTATTTGATTGTGGCTTTGTTACTCTTTGAAAATTTTTTCATTATTGAGTTTTATCCTTATCAGAGAAATTTAGTCATTTAGGCTTCTTCATTATACAAAATCATAACACTACAAAATAGGTATCAAACTAGAAGGATGTCTTTATGAAGGATGTGACATTTTCTTTGTTTTTATATACACTTGATTATTCCATAAATTCTGAATTTTTCTTTACTGAGTTATATCTTAACAATATTAAGAAGACAACATCTAGTGTATCTGAACTTGCTTCTATTTTTCTATAATTTCAGATATTTACTCATCAGCTGCAACTACTACAGGAATGCCAGTTAGTTAAGTAAGAGAATGCTTCATTTTAAAGCTCGGTGGCCTCACATTGTTCAGGATTATGGTAATGGCCTGAAAGAGGCGTTTGTCATTAGTTCTATAACTTGTATCTGATTATTGTTGATGATACTTTATGTGTACATGACGGAAACCAGGCCTCTTTATGACAAGAGACTGATGCTCATTCGAACTGCAGACAATATGGGTTTAGAATATGCGCTCTGATGGGAACTCTGTTTATTTCTTCTAGATACTGTTAGAGATCTGTTTATATGGTTCCTGGTCACAATGAGGTACCTGCTCACATAGATACTGCCTTACGCATATATATGTGTGTGTGTGTGCATGTATGTATTGTCATAACCATGATTCTTACTATGACCATTCATTAAAAAGCACATTTCCCATTCTCGTTAACTAGCAGTTTCATATGTAAATAGTAAGTGATTAAAAATAGGGTTCTGAGGGAACATTGATATCTATTATATTATTTTGTTGTTAAGGACGAAAAAAGAAGAAAAACATGTTATAACAACTTTTCAGATATTGCCACATCTGCTACATATTTTTAATATTTCATAATTCAGGCAAATAAATGAATCACCATGGTTTTTCCCAGTTCACTGTCAGTTTTTCATTTCATTTTAGTGATGTTTTCTTCTTCTCACTACCGCTTGGCTGATGTTAAATTGATGTAACACATGTTGCAGCTGAATTAACATTGTTGCACAACCAACAACCAACTATATTACGCTGAGTTTGGGTTCATGGAAATTTCCTCTAGAAACTGTTTTTGATGCCATTCCTTCACATTTTGTTCATTTAGGTTGACGTTTCCAATGAATACCTTCTGTTCCTTTGCATATCTTAAGTGTTGAGAATGGCTTTCTTTCTTCTGCGCTCTCCTCCAGCCCAGCCATCAAACTACCAATTACCACCTAACGCAAATGAGGAATATGTTTTGCTATTGTGTTTCATGTCCCTTCATTTTAATTCAATCTAATGGTAATGACGCACATGAACGATCAGATCCAACCAAAACAGAGAGAATGCTGCTGTGATCTATACACTATTATTTTAAAAGATTCACTAGGCTGAGAGAAAATTCACACACATATAACAATATTAGAACTTCTTCCCATATTTGATGCAATAGTTAATAAGCAGGGCACATGAGCTCACATGCCACCACTTTGTGGCAACACGCCGAGCATTTTAAAAGTCTTTCTTCTTCTCTATATATAAGAGAGACCAAACGACTGTCATTTATTAAACTGAGTGAATAAAAGATCAGCATCAAACGTACACGCTTGGCCGAGATGCCTGATTTTTAAGATTTCAACCCCTCCAATCCCATTTCTACATGTTTCAATTCCAAAAAAGCCTTAACCCTCCCAACTACCGTATAATCTCTATAGAAGAGGAGAAGCAAAATCAATCAACAGCCAAGCAACAAGTATAAAGTCATGTAAAAATGGTAAGCAACTATTATAAAAATCAGGTAAATATATATTGCATAATATGGTGCCTCACTCTAAAAGGTCGTTCCTAAACGCTTTTTGCACCCTCATACCCCAAGAGGGTTTTAGGCACTTAGGCCAAGGCCAACACCATGATTCACGGACGCGACAAACACCCCTTATGTACACACTACATGTCCTGTTGTGTCCCATGAGACATAGCCAAATGACAACACCACCTAGGGCCAAACAGACCTAACCCATATATCAGAATTAGATCGGTTTTGATACTATTTGTAACCAACCCAATCTTCAACCATGTAAATATTGTCTCCGCTGGTGGTCCAACAGCACCCTCACTGGCTTAAATACATCTACCAGCTGAATAATACGCTTTATACTATATAGGTGTTAGGAACTTTATCTCATATCCATGTAATGATATGACTAACACCCTTCACAGATGTTAACGCCTGGGTTAAGATCACAGACATCTGTTAACTGACAACATTATCAGGTCCAAATCCGGACAACCCCACAACAGGTCCTGATCGTGATTTTAGAATTACTCATTTGTAATCTATTACACAATATTATTTGCTTTGTAGTCTGTAAAGTTTGCTTTCTTCTACCTGACAACCACATCTACTTTCTTGCAGGGCTGAGTAGGTTCGATATTTATAATACTACAGCAGAGCCTTTTTCCATATCCCATACGGTATTTATTACGCATTTGGAGTTCATTCAAGCACTTTTACATAAATGATTAACATTTGGCATTAGCTATGTTTTTGGAGTCACAAGCAAGATTGCAACCGATTCTTCATGCAGAAATTACAACACAGTAAGAACTTAATTCTTGAGAGTTTCATACTGTCAATGAACTCATTTAAGCACTGGATGATTTCATTTGTTCATTTAAATGACAAATATTATTTAATATTATTTTAGTTTTTATTTGTGATTTTATAGATTTAAATTGTTTTTAGATTATACTTAATATTTAATATTTTTTTAAGAACAGTTTTAGGTTAAAAATGTTTAAATCAATAAGAAATTAAAAAAAAAAAAAAACTTAAAGTGATTTATTAAATCAACATGACTTAAGTATGATTCCATTTAATGTACATAGATTCAGTTTCGAGAAACGACTGACAATGTCAAAAAAAGAAAGAAATGATTTGTTACTGTCAAAAAAGAAGAAGAAATTATTTGGTTAATAGATAAAAATGTTTTTTATTCATATGACTGTCAAAACAAATACTGTTTCAAGAAAATCCATAATTGCTCGGCATGAATAGGAGGAAGTTAACAAGGACATAATTTATAAATCAGAAAGTGAAGATGATGAAAATAAAATATTGCTTTTGAAATGCAGGTGGAAGAAATGGTACTGAAAGAGGGAGAGGTAAATGAGCATAGGCCACAGTGCAAACCTTTAAAGTTATATAGTCAAAGACATTTTTATCCCAAAAAAATAGAGACATTTAAAGCGCGTTTGTTTTTTTACTTAACGTCAATAAAAAACTTTGCAAATTAATGTTAAACAAGACTGATAAGATTACATGTTTGTTTGTTTTGAATATCAAGATAAGAGGATGGCAAATCGGACCGATTATTTCGCCTCAACCCGCCGCTTCTTGGTAATAAAAGATCATTTCACGCTTTAATCAGAATCGGCTTTTATCATGCTTGTTTTTATTTCGTTCAAACCATATATATTTTTGTATTTGCAGACGTTACTCCCATCCCCATTCCCGATTATATTTTAAAAATGATTTTTATTATTTTATTTTATATTTTAATATAAATCATAACAATAATAATGTTTTTTAATAAATAATTTATAAAAATCTGTAATATTTTATTTGTTATGAAATATATTAATTTTAATAGAATAGTAAAACAATTTAAAAAATAAAAAATAAAACAAAATCAATGTGAACGGGACGGTTCGGTATTTCATCCCTGTCCGTCCCGCTTAATTTTAAACAGATGTTTTCGAGAATTAAAAAATAAATTGTACTTACGCAGAATACTCACACAAATCCTTCCGCCCTAGAATAGACATAACCCTTCTCGTCAGAATCTATGAAGTTTATTTAAGAATGATTCTTTCAATAAAATCAAACATTTTACTTTTTCTATTCACTTTTAAATTTTTTTTTCAACAATGTTAATATAAAATTTTAAAAATAAAATCTTTAACGCTGAAAGCTACTAAGCCAAAGATTAAATCAAAAAATAACACCATGTTCGAGTCATTATTCCTGATGAATGTCAACTACGAGAATTTTTCAGCAGCTCAATCTTAGAGAATTTTCATTTGTTTGAGCTCAATTATTGATTTCCAATCTCAACAGCCTTCTTGATTATCATCTACCAGCTCCAAATACCTTAAAAAACCCTGACTTCTTTTTCACTAGTTTTTTTTTCCTTTGCGTAAGGAGTGGATGACGCAACATTTTTGATCAAATCGTCTCATCTCACATACATTTTTCTTATTGCTTCAATAAATTTGCTGAGGTTTACAATGGCTCTGGAGTTATTTGAAAGTCACATTAATATTTGACAGTTAGATATGACTCAAATATTGTTTTCAGTTTGTGTAAGTTTTAGTTGTTTGCTGGATGCAGAGTCAGATACAGAGTTTCTAAATCCAATGTTCTTATTTTTAAGTCATATAGCGTCATGGCTATTTCATGCTTATTTGAGTTTGAATATTAAGATAACAAAATAGGTAGGGATGATCGGTGGTTAAGATAGTCAAACTGACACACACATGTTATAATCCCAGCCATATATTTTTGGCTTACTGGCAATAATAACGCTAGGCTTTGAACTATCAAAACACATATATTTCTGGAATGATTCTATTATTGGCAGATAATCTAATGGCTTCATCACTACTTATAATTTTCGCAGATTTCATTCTCTATTTCATACATACGTATTACTAGTTCTTCGAATTAACGTAAATTATTTTCATTAAAAAAAAAAAATTCAACAACCTCATATTTTTTATTGATTTTCAATTAACATCCAATTTGTGTGGAATTACATTGGTGATGGACCCCTTTCACCAACAATGTTTATTCATTTTTGTGTAGGAGGACCTCTGTCAATCAGGTATATTACATTGGCTAAGCCTGACAAAATATGGTCCACAGTTACTAAACATTAAGGCAACATTATAGTGTATAATGGTTAGACAACTTATTCAAATCGAAGGCTAAGAGAATCTCAACCCCATTATGTTGTTTTTTTCCTCATATATCATGAGAAATGAGTATATTTGATAGTGTTGAAAAACCTTTAACACAAAAGATGTTATAATGAAACATCATAGTAATAAAACATATAAATTTTATAAACTTGTGTATGTATGGTCGTGAAAATTACTCATCAAATAATAGAAATGTAAAGGGAAATACTTTTTATATTTATTTTATTATAAAATATAAAGCAAATCAAATAATAAAAAACGAATTGTAAAATTTTGATTTTTAAAATTATTGAGAGGCTGCTATGTTGTTTATAAATCAGAAAAAGTGAAGATGGATAGAAAAGAAAAAATATTGCTTGAAATGCAGGAGGAATAAGTAGAAAATTAAAGAGGGAGAGAAAATGAGTAATTGAAGAAAAGAAACCTTTCAATTCAGCCGCCTCAAAAGTAATCTTTGAAACCCTAATATTTATTTTTTCACAAATTTTTCTTTTGTTAACTTTTTCAATAAAAGAGGGATGATTTTCATTTTTAATAAATCATTCATCACTACTCGTGATCTTTTTCTATCAACAAAGTCATATTTTACATAAATTCTGCGTTTATTTGCTTTTCACGATTTACCGTCAATTTCATTAACGCACACATTGTCGTCAGCTTTCGCATACGATCATTGGCAGTTCATCAGAGAATACTGGTCACCAAACCACGCTCGGTTTTCCCATCGTGAATGCATTTATATTCGCTTCGTCGATTTGTAGACGGAAGAAAGATATAATGATCATGCACAAAAGCGCCAACCAATCGTCATGATATATCTAACCGAAGCTTATACGTGATTCTTATCACGATAAGCATTAAACGCTGCATTCAACTATTAACATATACGCTTTCATGAAATGATTTATTATATTATTAATCCTGATATCGTTTCATCATATATACTTAACGATTTTGATTTTTTATTAAGATAATGCTCAAACAGAATTAATAAAATTATTTCTTCTATTAAAAATAAACACCAACAACCTCATTTATTGATTGAAAACTCAACATCCAATTATATAGAACATTATATAACTATTTCACCATCAATGTCATTTTCTATTTTGGTTCTTTTTCTTTTCATTTTTTGTGTAGGATAGGACATCTGTCAAAGAGAGTGTAAGGATACAAGCCAGACAAATATGGTCCACAAGACAAATATTTTCATACAACATACAGAATGTTAGACAACTTATCTGCAAATCGAAGGCTAAACATTCAACTCCATTATAAGCTGTTTTTTTTTCTCTCATAATATTCATGAAATGAGTATATTTGATAGTGTTTAAAAAAAAAAAAACCTTTTAACATAAAAAATGTTATAAAGAAACATTCATAACATAAAAGGCAATTTTGTTGAATTAGTGTATGTATGGTCATGAAAATTACTCATCAACAATAAAATAAAAGGAAATAATTTTTTTTATATTTTTATTTTATTATAAAATATAAAAGCAAACAAATATAATAAAAAATTGATCCTGTAAATTTTTTAGGATTTAAAATTATTGTGAGGATAGGGCTTGTTTTAGCTTTTATTCCGGATACTCCACATTTACATCATCATCCTTAACATCTCAGTTTCTCTTCTTTGAGTTGACTTCACAATCAAGTCTATCATCCATATGCGTTCTCTCCATTGCCCTTCGTCATATCCTTTTCGATTCTCTCTATCTCCTTGCTCATGATCTGATCATTACTCCTCTTTTTTTTTTCATTCTAAGTTTGCCCGTTCCATACGTCGGTGTCGGCTCTGCTTCCTTTGTTAGTTAACTGTTGCTGTTTTTCTTCCATTTTCTGTCATCGACCTGATCTGTGTTGCAAAAGAGAAGAAAGGATCGGAGTAGCAAGTTGCTATAAAAATGGTAGAAATTGGTGTTTCAGTTGCAGCAAAATTTTTAGAGTACATGGTTGATCCAGTTGTTCGTCAGCTGGGTTATTTGTTCAACTACAGAAACAACATTGGGGACCTCTCTGAAAAGGTTGAGAAGCTGAGGGGTGCCATGGAGAGGCAGCAGCACTCTGTGGATGAAGCTAAGAGGAATGGAGAAGTTATCTTCGATGATGTACCCGAGTGGTTGACTCGTGCTGATGAGTTCATACAAGACGCTTCCAAATTCCTTGAAGACGAGAAAGCAGCACGGAAGAGTTGTTTCAATGGGCTAATGTGTCCTAATTTGAAGTCCCGATACCAGCTAAGCAGGGCAGCCAGGAAGAAGGCAGGGGTTTCTGTTCAAATCCGTGGAGATGCCCGCTTGGAGCCGTTATCATATCGTCCCCCTCTGCAAGAGATAAGATATGCCCCTTCCGAAACTTTAAAATCAAGATTGGTGGCTTTGAATGAAGTCATGGAGGCTTTAAGGGAGGTAAATGTCAACAAGATCGTAAGTTGGGTGGAGGGGAAGTCCACGTCGTGAAACAAGGGCTGAACAAGCTGCCTAGGAGAAGCTGTTCGATTAAGGTGGTGATGGCATCCAGCTG
The DNA here is from genome assembly GCA_016808115.1 of Tetrastigma voinierianum. Classification (NCBI taxonomy): domain Eukaryota; kingdom Viridiplantae; phylum Streptophyta; class Magnoliopsida; order Vitales; family Vitaceae; genus Tetrastigma; species Tetrastigma voinierianum. The sequence continues at coordinate 147,041 of JAEQBH010004873.1, read as the reverse complement.
TGTGACTCCCAGACCTGAAAAGAATTCAAGGGGAACTTGCGGACATGCTAGGTATGAAATTGGAGGAGGAAACTGAAAAGGGAAGAGCAGCTCGACTACATCAGAGGATGAAGGCAGAGAAGACCATCCTCGTCGTCCTGGAAGATCTTTGGGCGGAAGTTGAGTTGGAGAAAATTGGAGTTCCTTCTCCTACAGATCACCACAAGGGATGCAAATTACTGCTAACTTCCAGAAACAGAGACGTCTTATCAAACCAAATGGGTACTCAAAAGGAATTTCTACTTAAACATTTGCAAGAAGATGAAGCATGGGTTTTATTCAAGAATAGAGCGGGTGATGATACCATTGAGAATCCAGAATTGCAACAGATAGCATTTGAAGTAGCAAAACTACTCGCCGGTTTGCCACTTGCCTTAGTAACGGTGGCAACGACATTGAAAAACAAGAGCTTGCCCATTTGGAGGGATGCCCTGCAACAACTGGAAAGGCCAACCCCGACAAACATAGGAGGAATGGATGCAAAGGTATACTCAAGTCTGAAGCTGAGTTACGATTACTTGGAGGGAGATGAAGTGAAGCCATTTTTCTTGCTTTTTGCTATAATTTCTACTAATAATATTAATATTGCGGACTTGTTGTAGCTATGGTATAAGTGATTATTTAAAGGAACTAATACATTGGAAGAGGCTAAAGATAGAACAGCTACATTGTTTGACAATCTGAAAGCCTCTAATTTGTTACTAGAAACTGGCCAAGTCGGGTTTGTTAGAATGCACGATGTTGTTCGGAATGTGGCGGTAATAATTGCATCCAAGGAGAATCATGTGTTTGCACTCCGGCGGACTACTTTACGAAAGGAAGATTGGCCAAGCATGGATGAACTTCGAAAGATCACTTGGGTAAGTCTGGATCAATTCGATTGTGATGAACTTCCAGAAGGGCTGGTTTGTCCAAAGCTTGAATTTTTTGGATGTTGTCCAAATCAAAATTCGTCTATGAAAGTCCCAGACTCATTTTTTAAAGGGATGACGCAACTCAAAGTATTAGATTTCACTGGTATGCATATTCCATCATTGCCCTCATCGCTTCCGTGCCTAGAAAACCTTAGAACATTGTGTTTGGATGACTGCAAATTGGGAGACATTATTATTATTGCAGAGCTGAAGAAATTAGAAATTCTTACCCTTAGGTATTCTAATATTGAAGAGTTGCCGAGAGAAATTGCGGAGTTGACTCATCTCAGGCTGTTCGATTTGTGGGGTTGTTCCCAACTGAAAGTAATTCCACCACATCTCATATCAAGCTTGGCCCGAATAGAGATTCTATATGGGAAATAGCTTTTACTCAATGGGGAGTATGGAATGGAAAGAGTAATGCTTGCCTTTCTGAGTTGAATAATTTGACCCTTTTAACCTCTTTGGACATACAAATACCAGATGCCAAGTTGCTGCCAGAAGACACAGTCTTTGATAACTTTGTGAGATTTAAAATATTTGTGGGTGATGTCTGGAGATGGGAAGAAAGCTATAAAATCGATAAAATGTTGAAGCTGAACAAGTTGGATACAAGCCTTCTTCATGCAATGGATGGTATGAGCAAGTTGTTGAAGAGAAGCGAAGATTTACACTTGCGTGAATTGTGTGGTGGTACTGATGCTGTTTCAAATTAGATGGAGAGGGTTTTCCTAAATTAAAGCATCTTTAAGGTTGAAAGCAGTCCAGATGTGAAATATATCGTGAAGTCGATGGATCTAACTCCATCATGTTGTGTGCTTCAGTTATGACACCTTGTCCCTCAACCTAATTGATTAACTTGCAAGAAGTAATTAGCCATGGCGAATTTCCCAACAGGGTCCTTTGGCTGCTTGAGAAAAGGGAAGTGAAATATCGTGATGGCTTGACATTTCTCTCTGTTGTTTGTGGGTAGTCTTCCAAACTTGAAGAAATAAGAGGCAGATGCAAGAATATGGTTGAGATGGTTTCTCGAGGATGGAAGAAATAAAAGAAGATGGTGGCTGGCATTATGCCATTGTTGTTCCCTGAATTGAGACACTTGACATTACAGGAGTTGCCCAACCTTAATAATATTCTCTGCTTATTCGAGGAGGAGAAGCCGGTGCTTTCCAACCAACTGGTATATATGTCAAACACGGTACATCGATTTTCATTTCATCTAGTCAATAATATTGCTTTCAATTTATTCACTTCAAATTAAATCCATCTTAAAACCCATCAGATGAGTCTTCACTCTTCACTATCAAAGAGCTAAACTCTACCCAATCAGCTCAGAGCATCAATTGACTCACCAAATAACAGCAAGTCCATCAATTTTTAATAGGCTGTTAACTTAACCAATATATAATAATGCTGATCGGTCAATCAGAATAGACAGGTTGAATCAAATTCAATCCAATGGAACAAACAATAATTTAACAAACTTATTATTTTCAGCCTGTATATTTTAATTGCTGCATTAATTCTATGTATATTAAGCAATACATCTATCTATGTAGTATACAAGGCTCTCATGGGTAGTTTCTTATGTTACAGGAGATAATTAGGGACGGTCAACTTCAGCTTTCCTTGAGCAGCAACCTCCGGTTTCTCAAGTTGAGAAATGCATCACTGAGGAAAACTATTCCCTTCCAGCTTGCCATAGAATTTGAAGTACTAATCAGAAAACTGTGATAATCTGGAACAAGTATTTGATCTTGAAGGGGCTGAATGTTGATGATGGGCATGTTGGGCTCCTCCCTAAATTAAAGAATCTAAATTTGAATCGTTTACCAAAGTTGAGGCATATATGCAATTGGAGCAGCTCCACGAATGATCATTTCCCTTATGTTTCTTCAGGCAATATCATATTCCCTAAATTAAACAAAATGTCACTAAAATTTTTGCCTTCCCTCACAAGCTTGTCCCCTGGATATCATTCCTTGCAACGACATCAACGTGCAGACCTTGATGCCCCTCTCCCAATGCTCTTTGCTGAAACGGTCAGTTTATCTCTCAAAATCCTTTTCTTTTTCACTTCTTATATATATATTTCTTCAATTTTCTTTTGAACATTATTTTCAACTAAAGAAATACAGAAAATTTAGATTGATCTTCTTCTTCTTGCTTTCCATTTTTTTTTTTTAAATATTTGTTTTTAGGTCTGAATGTTAAATGTTCTTTGTTTAGGTTAATATATATATAAATTAGTTACCATATTTCTTCTTGCTCTAATTTGAAACAATAATATTTAAATATCCTAAAACATTTGAATGATTGATATTCTAAAAGTCTTATGAAAATTTGTACATAAATAATTAAAATTATTTCTAATTATACTTTTTTTGAAGTAATTTTCTAATAATACTTGACTAGTAAGAAAATGTTAAAAAAATTTCTATGTAAAATACTTGCTTATAATATAACATGTATATTTATATAATGGATTAATAATTTAAGTATATATTTGTTTAGTGAAATTAATTCATTTACTTTTATATTTTTAATTTGGGAAAGACTATCAAATTCCATTTTTTTAATTTACAAAACTAATTGAATTATTTACTGGAATAACTATTTAGATGAGTGTCAATTATGTTTTGGGTTTTTTCTCATTAAAAAAAATATTAGAATTAATTGTAGTTTATTTTTTATTTTTGCATCGCATAAAAGTTGAATTTTGAAAATTAACGGCAAATTCATTAATTCTTAATGTTATTATTTTCATTTTATAACGATAGAATTTTAGTTTGAATTTTATGGATTTATATTTAATTTATTTATTATCAAGAAATATATATTTTTTTTCGGTTTTTGATTTTTTATTTGAGTAATAATTCAACAAAAAATTTTGTATAGAAATAAGAAACATAATAGACAAAAATAAAAAGTATTTAAGTCATATATTTTTATGAGAATTTCTTTAATATATAATGAATGCATTCTCAGCCAATAAGACCTAACTCAGGTAGGCATAGGAAGGGGAGGGTCAATGATTCGAGTTTCAATGTGAACAAATTTAGAATACTAAGATGTAATGTAAAGTACATGTAGAAAAAATTATTATATTATTTTTTTAGACAACTAGATAACAATAAATCAAAATAGTTAAATTAATTTTATTTTATTTTATTAGGAAATTTGATTCAAATATTATAACAAAGTTAAAAGTAAAAAGAAAAAAGTGATATCTTCCATTAAGTAATTTTTTTTTTTAAGGAAAAAATTATTTTTATGTTAACACGAAATTATTATAAAAGAGAGTGATCAATTAAAAAGCAATAGGTGTAAAAATATTTTGAGGCTTAAAGTAATTTGTTTTAAGATTTCAATTTAAAAAAACATGGAACATTTTAAATGTTAGGCAGTTGTATTAACATGAATTCACAAGAACTCCGCTATTCCTTGAAAGGTTATTTTTTCCTTACAAAATTTAATCGTTTTAGGCAATTGAATTCAACTTGTTTATGTTACCCTTGTACATATTCCTCGACCCTTGTATCAGATTCTGGTTGATTCTAGAAATGGATGATAATTTTGTTTCAGATTTTGAAAATATGCAAAGCTGCATTTCACTGGGAGTATTTATACATCCATGGAGGATAATGAAAGAATATGGGACGACCTTAACTTCCCTCACAAGATTCCTTTTCCAAACTAAAAGATGTGTGGGTAAAATCTTGTGGGGGATTGTTGAATATTTTCCCATCTTGTGTGTTGAAAATGTCACAAAGTCTACATACTCTGATGGTAAGTGATTGTATTTCACTAAAAGAAATTATTGCAAAGGACATCAATGGAGTACTACTGGGGGCAGCACCTGCGTTTGTGTTCCCTAAACTAACCTTTCTCCACCTCTATAAACTACCTGAACTGAGGAGTTTATACCTAGGGGCACATACTTCACAATGGCCATTGCTGAAAACTTTACGAGTGGTTTGGTGTCATAAACTCAACGTATTTGCATTTGAAACTCCAACATTCGAACAAAGACATCATGAGGGAAATCTCCGTATGCCCCTTTTCTTTATCCACCATGTAAGTTTCCTATTTCCTAATTTAATTACCTCCTCATGTTTCCTTATTAAATTTACATCATTGGTTACTTTTTCTCCTCCTTATTTATCTCCATTGAACTTTTTAATCTTAAAATTTGTGCTAATCCTTTATGCTCTCTTTGGAACCCTGAAAAGAAAAGGAAAACATAGAGAGGATAATAGCGAGGAGCATGAAAGAAAATTTCAGGAAAATAAAAAATAGTTTAAACTTAATAATTTAATTTTATATGTTTATTCAAACTCATATTTTATTTGTTTCAATTTCTATTATATAATAACTAAGAAATTTATTAAAATTCTGAGAAAGTTTAATTATATTTGATTTTCTTTTATATTTTCCATGGTGAAACCAAACATGAGAAAATAAATTTTCTTAGTATTTTTTTCTTTTCCTAGTATTTTCCAAGTTTCAAACAAAGCCTTAGTGTCAAAGGAATTTATAAACATGCAGGCGATGTAGTTCAAACCAATACTGCAATTTATAGTAAATTTTATTGGTTTCTAAAAATTTATTTAATTTATAATCAGCCAAGTTATAGCTAACAATTGTGAACCACCTTTCCAATCCGTTCTAATTAAATTGACCTACACCTTGCATCAAACTTCTCAAATTCAAAACGAAGGTAATTAGAAATCTAGACATAGCTGTCCAATGCATCTTTAGTAAATAACTTAGAAATTTTGTATTCATTTTTCCTTTACTTTGCTTGTAATAACTAAATAAAACACTTCCTTTGTAGGTATGCACATCTAATTGGTATGCTAGTTTTATTTGACTTATATAATAGATTGATTTTGTTTGAGCCATTTCCCAGGTCGCATTCCCTTACTTGGAGAAATTATTTTTGAGTCACAACAACGATACAGAAATATGGCAGGAGCAATTCTCTGCGAATTCTTTTCCTAGACTAACAGTTCTGGATGTATGCAGATATAGAAATATTTCGGTTGGGATTCCTTCCTTTATGCTTCAAGCATTACATAATGTGGAAGTGCTTCATGTTAGACACTGTAGTTTAGTGAAAGAGGTATTCCAACTTGAAGGACTTGAGGAGGAACATCAAGTCAAGCCGCTTAGACGGTTAAGAGTATTACAGTTGTTGTTTCTTCCTGGGCTCATACATTTGTGGAAGGAAAACAAAAAACCAGGCCCTAATTTGCAGAGTCTAGAGAGTCTTCAAGTGTGGAATTGTGCCAGTTTGATCAATTTGGTACCATCCTCGGTGGAATCTTTCCAAAATCTTGCTACTTTAGATGTGAGATTTTGTGGTAGTCTAAGAAGTTTGATATCACCCTCGGTAGCTAAAACTCTAGTAGAACTCCAAACACTCATAGCAAGGGAATCATATATGATGGAAGAAATAATTGCAAATGAAGGAGAGGAAGCAGCAGATGAAACAACTTTCCGCAAATTACAACACATGGAACTTGTGGATTTGCCGAACCTCACAAGCTTTAGTTCAGGTGGTGGCTATATTTTCTCATTCCCATCCTTGGAGCATATGAAGGTGAAAGGATGTCCCAAGATGAAAATTTTCTCTCCCAGCCTCCTGAATACACCGAAGCTAAAAAGTGTAGAAGTGGAAGACAATGAGTGGCATTGGAAGGATGATCTAAATACCACCATCCAGAGTTTATTTATAAAAATGCATGGTATGTACTGATTCAACTATCTTAGTTATAGAGGATGATTTAAGATTTTCTTTGCTTACTTTGAGTGATAACAATATGATGGTTAGAGAGAAACTGTCAACTATATATTAGAGGGTTTTACCTCTTCATTATCTTCATATTTGTCATACTATCCTAGATATTTTGTCTGTTTTTTTTATTTTTAATATTTGAATGATATATCAATCCCTAACTAAGTTGGCATGCATCTTATACGATACATACTAATTATACAAAAATTTACCACATGGATTGCTTAAGTGTAATTTAGACTTCACATGTTATTGTTAATTAGCTACATTAAATTGAAAGCTTGTGAGTATTTTGAAATATTTATCTTATGATCAAAGGAAATGCATTGGCATTTGCCTTCTAATTGTTACTATATATTTTGAAAATAAATAAAGTAGTTAAAAGTTTAAACATAACCATTAACAAGTTAGGGAACTTTTCTTATCTTTCTAATGTTATATGCTTTTTGAGATGTGTGAATTTTCTTGATTTTAGGACTAGTTTGACCTATATATATATTCTCGATGTCAAATTCTATTGTTAAGACTAATTATTTTAAGATAATTTTTATTTTAGTATCATGTGGAATCAAATAATATATGTATAATTTTCAATTTCTAGTAATTGTAATAGTTTATTTATCCTTATTAAATGTTAATATGATTTAGTTACATTTTTCAGATAATATTGAGGTTAAGAGTGCAGAACTGGGAGCTAGTTCAGCATAATGAGTAAATATTATGTTTACCTCTTAAGAATGTTACAATTTGGCTAGATTTCTAACCATGTTAATGTAATATGATTCTCTTCTATCTTAATGTATTTTCTTGTGTAGATTTGTTGGATGGTATGGGATATCTACCACATCATTGATACTTGAAATTTCTTTATACTGTGGATCAAGTACCGCTTGGAGTAGCATAACGACCTAATTTTGGATTAAGGTATAATATTTGCATTTATTATTGCTTATTTAAGGCATTTAGCTTAAGGTTTAAAGGGTACCAAATTTGAGATTAAGAACTTTATACCAAAAAATTGTTAACGCTTGAAATAACTCAAACTGAAACCGAAACATAGCAAACTGGGAATGTATGACAGACTAAAATAAAGGGGAACCAAAGTTAGGCTCTAAGAGGAGATTTATCAAACACCTTAGATGCACTCGTATGCAAAAATTGAATCATGATTATTCATACGTGAACACTCCTTAAATACAAGACCATTCAACAAAATGCAAGAAATACGAAAGACACTCACTACAACAAAAAATAGATTCAATGGCGCTTCAATCCTTGGCACTTTTAGAAAGTGTCAAGATTCAAAAGAAAAAAGAGAATTAAAGGGATTTGATGGCACTTATTAATGTTGACGTTTTATGAAAATGTCATAGATTTAATTTATGCATTTGACCAATTTGTCACTTTAAAAATGTCATTCTCTTCCTTCCATAAATAAATTCAAAAGAAAAAGAGAATTAAAGTGAATTTGATGCTAAGACAAAATTGATGTTGACGTTTTTTAAAATGTCATAGATTTAATTTATGCATTTGACCAATCTTGTCACTTTTAAAAAATGTCATTCTCTTTCCTTCCATAAATAAATTTGTTTTTTACTCTTTAGACTAAAACTCTTGCAACCCGACAGCAGAAAGTCACAAACAACACAAAGGCTTAAACCCAGATCGTTTTTCATTCTTCCGATTGAATCGCTTGAAAGTTCCCGTTAAATCAACGATTTACAGATTATTAATCCGTAGTCTTTTCTAAGTGGGCTTGCACATGATGAACTAACTTTCAATGTCTCTCACCCATGAGCAACCCTGCAAATCGTAAGAAAATGGACTATATTTACGATTCAAACATTGATTTTGTTGGTGGAGGAACCTTTGAGACTTTGATGGTTTTATAAATGAGGTTTCAATTTTTAAATGTCTCTTTCCTTGTCTCCTTCTAATCAGGTAGTTTACATTGTTAAGTTAGGGTTTTCAATGAGTCCTATGGTGCTTTAAAAGCTCTTCCTAAAATCTCTATTCAGCTTTGAGAAAGTCTGCTGTAAAGGTAAAACTTTTGGTTTTTTCCTCCATTTTAATGTTAATAGAAAGACGTATTATGTTTGTTTGCTTCCATTTGAAGTGTTGACTTTTGCATCTTTATCGGCAACCAAACGTAAGATGATAATAAGATTCCTTGATTGAATGGATCTTTACTTCTTCAAACAATAATTTTTTTTTTTCTCGGGAGATGGTTTGGTTCTTGGTGGGTTATTTCACAATAATTTACGCATCAAGTAATGGAAAATCTTCCCTATTTTTTTTTTAAGCAGTAAGTTTATCAAATATGGATGATTATATTGTTCTAGGGTGGGCTCTACTTTAAAAAGGTTGAAGAGTTTACTACTGTAAGATTATATTTTTTAGAAGTTAATGGGTTGAGTTTAAAAGCTTGTAAGGCTAGTTTGGCTTGGAAGGAAGAAGGCAAAGTGAGCTAAGTTCGAGTACTCCTCTACTTCCCCGAATCACACTCATTATCAAAAATTGATTCAAATTTTCTACTTATTGAGTCATGTCAATCTTTTCACATGTCAACAAAATAAAAGAAAATAATTCTTTAAGTTGGGAAAGGAGAAATAAGGCAAAATAATTCTTGTTGGGAAAGATCTAAATAAGGCAGCTGAGCTCAGCGATTTCTCTCCTCTATTTTTCAGATCGAATGTACGGAAAAAGTGAGGCTATAATTCCTAAAAAATGTGTGCGCTCTATAGTCATGCCATTTCAAAATCAATTAGCCTAAGGACCTAGAGACATGTATTGTCATATCTATAAAATTAGTCTAGCTCACGTTTGTTTATTTTATGTTTGATATTACAAACAAAGTCAAAATATTTCAAAATATTTTGCTTATTTTCCTTCAAGAATACTTATAATGAGTAAATTAATATTCACCTAATTAAATATTTTTACTTTCTTTTGAAGCCTGAAACAGAATATTACTATCTTCCCAAAAAAAAAAAAAAAAGAAAAGAAGAATATTATTATCAAAATGAGAAAATGTACCTTATATATCTGAGAATATTGATTATGGAAAATGAGAAATTAAATAAAGTATTTATAAAAATAAGCTACACAAATAAGGATATTACTATCAAAAAGAGAATATATACGTTATATACTTTATATACATGGGAATATTGATTATGGAAAATAAGAAATTAAGCAAAGTATTTGTTAAAATAAGCTACACAAATAAGGAAATAAGATTTAGTAGTCAAGAGAATATAATATAAATTTTTAAGTGTACTAGAATTAAATAAATAATTGTAAGGGCTCCACCCCCGGTCCACTCGACGAGGGTGGTCCCACTCATAGTTATATGAGAACTTTCGTTTCTGCCACAGAATAGAACTCAAGATCAAGAGAGATGGGACGAAGACTCACTACCAATCGGGAGCCTACAATTCGCCTGCAGCCGCAGAGCGCTCCCCATTTCAATACGTCCCGGCCTTTGCCCGAGCTCACGAAAGCAAAGTTAAAGGCAAAGAGAGATTTCTTAGTAGCTCGGTGGAGCGTGGATTGCCTGCTCTGGAGGCCACGCGGCCCTTACAAAAAGGCGCTTTAATGTAAGGTCCCACCCCCGCCCACTCGATGAGGGGTGGTCCCACTCCACGCTATCCCCTAGCTCACAGGGGTTTCTTCGCCTTCGCGCCGAACTCGACCACGGTGCCTGTGATACCCATTCGGCGTAGCCCTACCTACCAACTTAAAATTAAATTTCTTCACCTCTAAACCAAATAAATCATGAATTTATTTTTTTAGTTTATTTGGTTATAAGGAGAGAAAATAATTTTCTGCGATTTTTACAAGTAGTAAAATTGAAGAAATTTCAAGAAAATAAATTTTTATAAATTTATTTGAGGGAGAAAAATTTTCCAATGAAAACTGGAAAAGAAAAGTAATTTTATAAATTTATTTGGTTATGAGGTGAGAAAATAATTTTCTAAGGTTTTATATGGCGTAAAATTTAAGAAAAGGCTAAATAAGTTTTTAGAAATTTATTTGAGTGTACAGTGAATAGGTGTATATTTTATTTATGATTTTTTCAAATTGAAAATAAATGGAATTTTTTTTTTTTTTTTTTTAAAAAAATATTTATAATGAAAAATGAAGAAAATAAATTTTTAGAAATTTATTCGAGTATTATAGAAAATGAAAAAAATAAAAATTTTGGAGTGCAAACCGTTTTTGGGCTACTGCCCAAGCAATATTGTGAAAAAAATATATATTTTTGTATTGCAAGGTTCCAATTGTATTGCAACCTTGGTTGTGTAGGGGCTAGTGATTGTATTGCAAGAGATGGAGAAATTGTATTGCAATATGGTAGGCTTGAAGGGCTTGAAGGGATAGAAATTGTATTGCAATACACTAAGTGTATTGTGACATGAGAGGGTGAGGTTGTAGAGGCATTGTATTGCAATACACAAAATTGTATTGCAGAGAAGAAGGCTTGAGGGTTGAGTTTGTATTGCAATACAGGAAATTGTATTGCAAGAGTTGGCTAGTATGGCAATGGAAAGGGATTGTATTGCAAGACTACCAAGTGTATTGCCATAGGTTGGTGGCTAAGGAAGTGTATTGCAATATAACTTGTAGGTTAAAAATTTTATTGCAATACACCTTTGTGTATTGTGAACAAAAAGGATTGGGGGTTGAGAAGTGTATTACAATACAATTTTTGTATTGTGACCAACAAGCAGACTGTCAATCAGGAACAAGAATACAATCTGGCCAATCAGGATCGTGAACGGTCAACTACGAATCAGTGAATGCTGACCCATTAAATATGAATAAGAATTAAAATTTAAAAAAAAAAAAATAATAAAATGAAATAAAATAAAATAAAAGGAGATTCGTCGATTTTCTAGCTGCTTAAAAACTGACATCCACTTGGATTCCGCAGTCGACGGTAGTCAACGGACCCCTGCCAAAGGCCACAATAATATAGTTAAAAGGAAAATCATACACAAAATTTTTCCTTTTCTCAAAACACTTTTATTTTCTTTTCAGATGTGTTTGATAAAAAAAAATCATCTTATTTTTTCTTTTCCCAATGTCATGTCCTTTTCTTATAAATTAGAGAATTAGCTTTACCTCAAATATGATTTAAATTATTTTTCATTAAAAATAACAAAAAGGAATAAAACCTATAATACACTAGAATGCATAATGGAGTTGTAGGATCCGATTAGAGGAGAATAAAATATTTTTATATTAAGGAATTGAATTGTCTCATATTTGACTTTTATATATAGAATAATTAAATGATAATTTTTTTGTTTAAATATTTATTTTCCTAAGAATCGTACTAACTGTGAGAAATAATTTCTCATGTTTGATTTCCTTCAAGAAAATGTGCAATTTGAAATAAATTAATAACTGTTTATTGATTTATGGATTATTATTATTATGATTATTATTATTATTCTTATATTTGTTGTTTAAATATAAAGACAAAGACATCAAAATTAATAGTCATCCCATGACCCACTTTATTATCCTTCTCCGTAGCTTTAATTCAAACACAACATTTTATTTAAAGTGAAAGTATCCTTAGTTGGAATATATATAAGTAAAGTTATCCTTGGTTGGAATATATATATATATATATATATATAAAATCATTTTTTGTGAAAGATAAAATTAAAAATGTTATAATAATAATAATAATAATAATCAATAATGTAATTATTTAGGCTATTATGATACGTTAGATAATAATAAAAATTTTGGTTGCCTTATTATTTATTTTGTGGGACAATTACTTATGTGCACTTTAAATTATCAAAATTAATTAATTTCATTCAATTTCCTTCATAGTTTTTTGACTGCTTAGATGTTGCTTTAAGTTGAAAGTTGATTCTTAGGCCTTCCGATAGTGCTATATTTGAAATAAGCATACTATAGAATGAGTAAGTTAATCTTGTAAATGATTCGAAAAAAGTTAATCTTTCTAAAATTAATAGGATATGTAATCAATTTAAAAAATAAAACTAAGTACATTGGTGGTTGACATAGAAATTATGTATTCCTATATGGAAGTAGGAACCACTCCCAATTTATGATGTTAGAAATGTTAGTATAAAAACAAGTAAATATAACTTGATATTATATATGTTAATATTGATATACACCTCCATGTAATGTGATTATACATCTTTTTGAATTTACTACTCTGTGCAATAAAATATATATATATTTATATATACAAATTGGATTGTTTAATTTATAAATATTCGCATGTTATTCCCTATAAGGCTAGATCTATAAACAAAGTCAAATGATTAGAATAGTAATGCCTATCCCTTTATCTTAAATCTGACATGCTTATAAATATCATTAAATTGATTATTGGATTATTCTAACTGTGAGAAAATAGAGGTTGCTAAACGAATAACATTGACAATGTTGATATGTTCTTCCATTTGAAGTTTGATCACTATTGGAAGTAATTTGTTCTTTAAAAATGGATCGTTCATGGATCTCAAAGGATAGAAGATCGAAGGAATATGAAGATGGAGTAGAATGTTTTGTTGCATTTGCAATACAAAATTCTGCAAATAAAACCTCCATTAAATGTCCATGCTTACAATGTGGTAATATGATATTCCATACTCCTCAAAAGATTCGAGACCATTTGTTTTTCTATGGAATTGATCAAAGTTACCATACATGGTATTGGCATGGAGAGGCAGCTCCAAGTGGCCCACCAACCATAAGAGCAGAACATTATGATAGACTTCAATTTGATGATCAACATAGTACAATAGAAATGGTCTAAGCCGCATACGATTTATTCGTCAATACGATCCCCGAATTGTTTGCAGATTACTACAAGATGCGAAACCATTATATCCCGTTGGGTGTAAAACTTTACAAGATTGTCTGCCTTTAATCAAATTATTTAAACCTGTTACATTGCGGTCCGATAAGAGCTTTTCGTAGCTTTTGCAAATACTTGGAGATATGTTGCCTTAAACAATTAATTCAGTTTTGTCCATGTATGAAGTTAAAAAAGACATTAAATTCCTTGGGAATGGAATATGGAGAAAATACATGCATGCCCAAATGATTGTGTACTTTATCTGAAGGAGTTGAAAGATGCATCCCATGTCCCACTGGTGGAACTCGAGGTGGAAGATGTGAGAACACAGAACCAAGAGGAGAAAGGGAGTTCCCAAGAAGTAATGTGGTATTTCCTCCACCCCAAGATTTCTGTAAGAATGTTTCAACTATCAAAAATTGCAAAAAGAGCCTTCATATGGTATGTCAAGAAAGCAATTTTGATGGGAAAATGCGTCAACTTAACGATTCACCATCATGGAAGCAAGTTGATCATAGATGACCGAAGCTTCCTTAGAACCTAGAAACTTCGAGATTTGCCATTTCGCGTATGGCATAAACTCACAGCTTCATTTAATAAAGCAAACATAGTTGTCGCCCATTCTCATGATAATTATAACCTTCCACCATGGTTGTGCATGAAAAGAAAATTTATGATGTTATCTTTATTAATTTCGTCCACGACAACTCCGCTAATGACATTGATGTCTATTTAGCACCGCTAATAGAAGATCAAATAACATTGTGGGAGGTTGGAGTTCAAGTTTACGATGCACATCAACAAGAATTCTTTACATTAAGAGTCGTTCTATTATGGACAATCAATGATTTTCCTGCATATGGAAACTTGTCAGGGTGCACAGTTAAAGGATATTATGGTTGTCCAATATGTGGAGAAGAAACATATTCTTGTAGGTTAAAGCATGGAAAAAAGAACTCCTATACAGGACATAGACGATCTTCCAAAAAACCATCCATATAGAAAACAAAAGAAAGCATTTGATGGAAAACAAGAGTTTCGGGCCACTCACAAATATTGACCGTGAGGAATATTAAAAAAATCAATGGAATTTGTAATTCTAGGAAAAAAGGTTAATTTGGTAACTAAATCAACAATACAAATTGTTGGAAAAGAAGTCCATATTCTTTGATCTCGAGTATTGGAAATGTCTCCATGTTCTGGCTATACTTGATGCAATTGTTGAGAAAATGTTTAGAAAGCATTATTGGTACCTTTACCTCAACATTGCGTAAGACAAAGATGGGCTTAATTTCGCTTAGATCTTGTAGAAATGGGTTTAAGGAGTGAATTGCACCAAGGTTTGAATCTAAGAGAACATATTCCCTCCGCATGTTATACACTTTCTACAATGGAAAAGAGCAGGCAAGCCAAACACTTTCACAATTGAAGGTTCCTATGGGTATTGTTCTAACCTTCAAACCTCGTGTCAATGGAAGACTTTGAAACTTTATGGATTAAAATCCCATGACTATCATGCATTGATGCAAATAATTTTGCGCTGACATGTTTATCTTGCCCAAGCATGGGAGAATGCTATTTGTAGATTGAGTTTCCTTTTAATGCTCGTAGTAAAGTCGTTGATGTCTTTCATTAGATGAGTTACAAATGAGATAGTGGTGACATATGCTTGTTTGAAAAGTACTCTCCACCTTCATTCTTCGATATCATGGTGCATCTTACTGTGCATCTTGTAAGAGAAGTGAGACTTTGTGGACCGGTTTACTTTAGGTGGATGTACCCATTTGAAAGGTTTATGAAAGTGTTAAAAGGCTATGTACGAAATCGTACTAGACCTGAAGGTTGTATTGCTGAATGCTATATTGCAGAAGAAGGAATCGAAGTGCTTTGTGGCAGTACTTATCAAATGTGGATGCAATTGGAATTCCTAGTAGTTCAAACATTGACCAAAAGGTCAGGCACCAATATTTGGAGGTCATACTATGAAGGTTGATTCCAATTTATGGTTACAAGCACATCATTATGTGTTGGAAAATACCTCAATTGTCCAACCTTATATTGAGTAAGCACCACTAACTTTTGTTTCTTATTTGTCATATATAATATATGACCTCTAATTATTTAATTATTATACATGACTTCATAGAGAGCACATGCAATGGCTAAAAGTGAAACATCCACGTCAATCAAAAAGGCAAAAAGTGGTTAAGGTGATGAGCATGCACGCATTCTTTTACCTTTCAAGCTACGACAAAGGTACTACAATGGTTTCTTAAGTTTTCCATATCTTTACATTATTGGTAAACATATAAATGATAACCTGAACTTATTTCTATAGGTTGAAGGTAATTGGAAATAATGAACCCGTGATTCAAACCCTTAAATGGATAGCCGATGGTCCAAGCCATTATGTGATGAAGTATCATGGTTATGTCATCACGGGTGTCATTATAATACCAAGGAGCGTGATGGATTTACTTGTGCCACCCAAAATAGTGGAGTTAGTATTGTAGCAACGACCATGCAAATTGCTAGTGCTAAGGATAAAAATCCTATTTTCGGGGAGCTTTGTTTCTATGGAGTTATTATTGAGATTTGGGACCTTGATTATACTATGTTCAGAATTCCAGCCTTCAAGTGTGATCAAGTTGATAATAAGAATGGAATCAAAGTTGATGATCTTGGGTTAACCTTAGTTGACTTTAGTAGAGTGGCTCATAAGTCAGATCCGTTCATATTAGCCTCCCAAGCTAAGAAAGTCTTCTATGTACAAGATGAGCTTAATCCAAGATGGTCAATTGTTTTGTCAACTCCTCAACAAGACTTCACAGTAAGAGAAAACGATGATGATCCTATGGACATTTCTATTGAACACAATCCAATATATCTTGCCATGTTGAATTATTTGATGCAATGGATGACTCATCACCCTGTATTCGAGATGATTGTGAGGGAATCTCGTTGAGAACAATCATATATGTAACCAAATTGTAGCTTTGTTATGGTATTGTGAATTGATATGCTACTATAGTTTTCAGAGTGGGCCGTATGCTTACTAGTTACTTTATTTGTCTTTGTTATTAGATGATTGTTATGTTTAATTTTAGTTAATGTCAGTTGGACATTATTCAAAACATTGATGTGATTATGTTTTATGCAAAGCAAATTGATTAGGTAATGCCTTAAATTAGTTAATTCTTTATTCTTAAATTGTTAGATATTTTAGTATTTCTATTTAAACATTATAATTATTTTTATGATAGGTATGGATACAGAACAACAAGATAAAGCAGCTACAAGAAAGAGATGTAGAGGGATAACAAGAAAGACTATGATTATCAAGAATAGGAGCAAAGGAATAAAACTTGCGGTAAAGTATAATGTTGATGGTGTTTATGTCGGACAAGCTGCTGTGCATCTCACAAGTTATTTAGGCGTATTGGCACGTACCATGGTGCCAATTAGATATAGCACTTGGCACCATGTACCTAAGGAATTGAAGAATAAATTGTGGGACTCCATTGAGGTAAACTAGTATTTTTTTCTATCTATAACGTTTTCTAATTCTATTTGCAAAATTTTTTAACAACAAATAACTATGTTCATTACTTCTAGGCTGCATTTACATTGGATTGTAAAAGTAGAAGGAATTGTATGAAATCAATGGGCAGGTGCTTTAGATCATTCAAAAACATGTTGACTGCAAAGTATATCATTCCTTTCAAAGACCAACTAGAGCTTCTTAAAAAACCACCAGTTGAATACAGCTTTTTTATTGAAGATGAAGATTGACACAATTTTTTGTCAAAGAAAGATTGTCTCAAGATTTGTAAATTTAATTATTTTCATTTCATATACCATATTTTCTTTACTTAATATGAAATAAAATTTGTAGGACTTTAGAGAAGTTCAAAAAGAAAGAAGGAAAAAGCATATTTATAATCATCATCTTAGTAGAAAGGATATGCCGGTCTCTGTGAAGAGATGGTGTTAAAGATGTTGTTAATTTAAATTTTATGTTGAAATTGACTAGAGACTCATTATACACATTTAATATTTTAAAGTTGGTAGCAAACCGGCTTACGAAAGTCATTGATAGAAGTATTATGAAGAAAGCAATGGAGAAAAAAGATGGCACTTATGATGAAGTGGTCATTCCAATAGTGGAGAAGATTGTAAGTATAAGTTATGTAACATATATTTCATTTACATTAATAACTTATTTATATTAACCAATATGACATTAAATTTTATAATATCATTGTGTTCAGATAAGATGTTGCAACAACTACAAGAAAGTAGTCCGAGTTTCAATGGAAATGACATACTTACCGAAGCATTGGGAACTCCTGAATATAGTGGTCGAAAGTAATGAAAGCAAGGAAAGCACATTATACACCACGACAATATTTTCATTCCTATGGGCATCGTGCTTTGCGGAATTTATGAAAGAATCTCAAGAGCGACAATCAAAGTTTGAGTAAAGATTTTATTCCAACTCTCTCGTATGGTACCTACCACACCTCAATCCGATGTTAGTAGCTCTAACATGTTCCAAAACATATTGTCATTCCCGAAATCAAGTGGAGCAACCAAAATTTTAATAGATGGTCATACCTCCAATGCTAAAAGCAAACAAGGTATGTTGTACTAATATTCTATAATAAAATGTGATAACACAAACTCATAATTTTCTATATGAACTTACCTAGTTGAATCATTCTATATAGAAGTAATGTTACAATAGACATTGTATAATAAATTATATTAATAAATAATAAGTTATGATAACTCAATTTTGTCTAACTAATTCTTTCCTTACTTGGAAATTATCAACTTTAGATGGTTGCATATAACTAAACAATATTGTTTCGTTTAGGTTAGAAAATGTCAATTGGCCATGTGGACAAAAGAAATGTAGTCGCACTGAACAATAGTACTTGAATGTGGTGTTAACTTCCTGTTGCTATGGATGCTTCTTATGATCCAAATGCATTTACTTCCTCGTGCCTATTCCAAGGCTTTCACTACCACTCATTGAGATGCTATTGGGTATCAAGTTTTATGGCCCCGCCCAATTAGTCATTCTTACTACTCATCTCATCCGTGCATGAGCTTTTTTAAGTAAAAATTTCTTGTTACTAATAAAAAAAACTATTTTATTTAGGACAATTCTTATATATACAATGATATGTTATGTTTGATAGGATTCAAAGAAATTTAAGAAACAGAGGAATAAAGAGAGAACATTAAGTTTTAAGGATGAGAACCCTGCAGATATCAAGAACTTTGCTACATTTGTTGGGCTGTTGTTAAAGGATGAGAAGGTACATGAAGTAGAAATCAAAGGATGTTTTGAGAGTCTTAAGACCTTCCTTATGAAAGAAGATAATGGATACTCAAGTAATTTCATCAACGCAGGTGTCATCTTAACCTGCCTTATGTTCTATATATGGTAAGAGAACATTTAATATGTTTTTCATATATTTTAACTATCTTATTTATGGTTTAATTTTTCATTATGAGAATGGTAATTAATTTCAGTTACATTAAAATATTAAAACTTTTAAATATTGTGTGAAATTAAATTAGGCACTTGCATAAAAAGATGGTTGATGCTAAAGAGGCAGAGCGATTTATTTTTGTAAATCTGACCTGGTTTCCAAAGCCGGAATGGGAGAAGCAAGCAAGGAAAATAGGTCAAGGGTTGAGAAGCAAATCGGTTGATGAATGCAAATAATGCTGATTTGTTTTATTCCATATAACCTGCAAGTATTAAACATAAAGTAAGCTTATAAGATGCATATTTATCAAATCAGAATTGATATGTAGATACACTCAAGTAGCAATTTTGTAGTTATCATCGTTTATGGTACTTGACACAAGGACTTTGATCGCTTATTACCTTGATTCATTGCATGGGTCAACCTTCGTATTGATCTTAAAGACATTGTTAATATGTAAAGTTTTTCCCCAATATTATAGAATGAAGCATAGTTGGAAAACAAAAATTATTTTCTTCATGCATGGCTCTAAGAATTCATCCACTTCAAAAACATAAATCATCAAAAAGAGAGCCTAATTGGGTTGTATTAGGGGTAAATACTCATATAAACTGAATAATAAAATATTTAGTGTCTTCTTCTTAATTTTAAACTTAGTACAATATGACTTGCAAGTAACTCCATATATATATAATGATTTTTTTTTTATCCCTTTAGTGCCCGATACAACCAGGCAGTGTTGAATGTGGATACTATGTGATGAGATATATGAGAGATATCATTCTCGATCAAGGATGTCTTACAACAAAGGTATGTGTTGATTTGTTGGTTCTCAATATATCAATGTTTATTTTATTTGTATCGTAATTGATGAAACTATTACTTTACTTTTCAATAGTTTCATGGGAAAATCATACAAAGATGAGTTGAATGAAGTAACATCCAATGGGGTGATGTTGGTTACCCACTCAATACTTTCCTCGGTTTGAAAAGTTTCTTTGGGGACATCTTTTTGTATTGAAGAATGAACAAATTTTGGCATATCCAACTATCACTTTTGATGTGTTCATATTTTATCTCTCTTTGAACCAAACTATGAATTAAAGGTAAATTGTTTGACATAACACTTGAAGATCCAGTAGTATTTTTCTTCCCATAGTCATTATATTTCTCTAATTTCCAATGTTGAATTAAGTTAGTATATTGTATGCATGATTCATAGGTGTCTAAAGGGAAACTTTTTTTTGGTGAAGCAAGATCTTCCAACTTTGGAATGGTTCATGAACTATTGTGATAATAAAGGTATTTTTTCTATAATGATATCAAGTTTATTAATTTCTTTCTTTCTATTAAATATTTTAAAATGGAATATGCAATTGAAACTTTATTGTTCTCATATGATCTTTGTTTTCTGTCAACTATAGATTTTTTTTTTGTTGATTGCATGGAAACATGGAGATTTCGACTTTTGGCTTCAATACTTTACCACAACATTGTAAGTTACATTTTCACCTTTATAAAACACAATGATTTTTTCAAGGCACAATTTTTTTTATTACATAGCCTTTTATTTTATTAATGAATCTAAAACTACAAGTTGATGGATTACTATATATGTGTAATCAATAGAACTTGAAATTACATTACAGGCATCTAATCAAGTTTTTTAAAGTATTGGGAAGATGGTCAGAATTTCTAACTTTTCATTTTATTAAATTTAATTGGTTTTGTATTGTTTCTTCAAGTAGTTTGTGAATTTTCATTGATCTTTCAAATCCTCACTACACACATATATGTTTTTAATGGATTATTGTTTTGTATTTTACCATAATTGGATCAACTTTTATGCCATAATTGATAAATCTCTTGCTTTCTATTTTACCCATTACTACTAACTTTGTTTTTGTTGTTAATTTTTTTTTATCAAATATGTCAAATGTTATATTATTATGAAAGGTTGTTATCATTCCTTCATTTTTATTTTCCAAAGTGCTCTATAAATTTTTTTTTTCTGCAAGTGTAATTGATTATATTTCATCTTTTTGCATGTAGGTTGCCTTTTTAGGAAATTATCTTTCAACTTAGCCAAGCTAGCATGAAGCAGTTTCTTGAGATATAAAATAATTAAGGTATATATAAGAAAATTTGAATTGAATAAAGAAATGAATGTTGAAATTGTGATTGTTTTTTTTTTTTTGTTTTTGCTTTCTTATGAAATGTATTTAAGAAGTACAAGTTCCCCATTGTGATTAAATACTAAAATCTTGGTATGGATTGAACATAATTTTTCTATGTGCATGCATTATGACAATAACAGGTGAAAATTTATTTACAAATAATTCATTAAATTGATATTTTAATTAAATCATTATCTTCTTGACACTTTTACTAAGTGTCATTGTATTCAAATAATTTAAGATTGATACAATAAATAATGACATTTCTTTGAGTGTCAAGGCTTCCTTTGATGTCGCTTTTATAAAACGCCATTGTATAGTAAAATTTCAAAACTTGGCACTTATTGGAAACGTTAAGGTCTACTTTACTTTAACAAATGACGTTTATTATGTGTCAACATAGATTGGTATTAACAATGACATTTTTTTCAGCGTCAAGGTTCTTCAACGACACTTCTAAAAATGACATTATAGGCAACTATCATTATGACAGGCTAGCGGATGGACACTGATAAGCGACATGGAATGTCATTATTGACGCTTTTTAAGCGTCATTGAATATGTTTTTTTTTGTAGTGACTATCTCATGATTGACCCATGACTATCAACCATAAAAGCACAACCCAACAACTCCTAATAAAATGCTATGACTAAGTAAATAGGTTTAACAAATTCAAAAACTACCCAACAAACTGATTTATGCATTACCAGTAATAGCTCTCCCTTAATGCAAAAATCTGCAACACCTAATTTTCCTCTTAAATAAATAAACTTTTCTAGAGGAAGTGACTTAGTAAATAGATTAGCAACTTGCTCCTCGGTACTGCAATGTTCCATCTTTATCTCTCCTCCAATCACATGTTCTCTTATGAAGTGATGCTAGATATCAATGTATCTTGTGCAGCTGTGATGAATAGGATTTTTTGTCATTGTTATGGTGGATAGAGTATCATAGAAAATTGTTCTAGCCTCCTTCTGCTTTTGTTGCATATCTTCTACGTTCTTCTCATCCATTTTTTTCCTTTATATTTTTTCTCTTGCACTTCCTGTATCATCCAAACTTGTGAAATTGATTATCTTTAGTATTTTTTTTCCTTTTCCTAGCATTTTTCGGGGACCAAACATAACCTTAATATTTTTCTTTTTTTGGTAATTTCTAGGAACCAAACAACACCCTAGTGTTTTTGCCCTCCTCAACTTATTTTTTGGCTCTCTCACTGCATTCCCTTCTTCAAGTTGAATCTAGCAGCATCTAAATGTTTTTTCTCTCAATTCCCCTCCATAGACTCATGTGGTTCTTCAAATTTGTTTATTCCTTATGTGACATTTTTTATTTATAATAAATGAGACCATACTATTAGATAATCAAAGATACAGTACCAGAAATCATAATGAATCAAGATGACTTTTTAGAGCCTCCTTTTGTGCCTTTTGAGATTGATTTCCAGCTCAACATCTATCCATCTGAATTATAGCTGTGGAACCCTTTCTCTAACAAAGTCATTTCTTGCTTTGCTTTTTCTTTTTCTTTTTTAAAGCCTCTTTTTGTGCCTTTTGAGATGGATTTTTAACTCAATATCCATATGTATGAATGATGTTGTGGACCCCTTTCTCCAACAATGCCATTTCTTCTTTGTCAATGTCAATTCCTCCTTTTCCCTGATTAAAAAGTGCTTTTTTTTTTTCTAAACATCGTTTACATAGAATTGTTTTTTCTAATTATGGGTTAGAGTTCTTAAAATTATTAATAAAAAATGTTAAAGAAAATAATTTCAATTTTTCATATATATATGATATAGTTAAATGTTATTAAAATATAGGAAGATTGTGAATTTATCTTTACTTATTTCATACTGTTCCACAGAAAAAGATTTTATTATTTAAGCAAAATATTAATCTAGTGAGTACTTATTTATTATGGTATATTGTGTTTACAAACTTCTTTTTTAATCTAAATAGTAAAAAATTGAGAGAAATAGAGAATGGTGTCCTTTATAGTGGGCTATTAGCAATTTGCCACAAAAAAAAAAAAAAAATGACGTCGTTCTAAAGGCAGTGTTAAAAATTCCCACACTACCACTGCGGGTTCATGGTCAAATAGCCTTAGGTCGGTGGCAAGGTTGGACCATAGCTGAAAAACATTAACCATTAATGGAATCATAATTGTACTCAACCACAAGATTGTATTCCATCAACGCTCCCTTTTTCCCAAGTATAAATATATACATAATATTGTTTTCTTTTTTATACCCAATTATTGAATTCCTCATACCAAATTAGGTATGTTTCTGAAGCAATCAACATGATACACATTTGTTTCTGAAGAGTACTCAGAAAATTCGACACGACACGTGAACACGATTCGAATTCAACACGCTTTACGGCCGGCCGAGATAATCGCACGCGATACTTCAAGGGGCTGACCCGCCTAACACGTTTAATAAATTAGTTATATTCGTGTCGACCTGCCTAATACGAACTTAACGTAAATTGATATGTTTAATTATTATATTAATTAATTAACCTATTTAATAGGTTATTTGTGTTAAATATGAATTATTAATTATAATTCCTATCATTTTAAATAATAAAATTAATAAACATGTTAAATTTAATAGGTTATTTGTGTAAAACACGGATGATTAATTTTAATTCTTATTTTAAATCAAATTAAATGAGTCATATTCGTATTGACCTACCTAACACGAATAATAAATCTGACGACGAAGCAAGAACGTTAACACGCTTATTATTCATTTGATTTCGTACGGCTGAATATCAGACACGATTCGTATATCGACACCTATTAATGACACTTAACACGAATCTACGATACCGAATTGACACCCCTAGTTTTGAGGGGGAATTATGTTAAGGTTAACCATTGCACCAAAAAACATAAACGAAAATATAATCCAAGTCCGTCAAATGTACCATTGAATTCAATAATATACTAAAAACATGCACAATAACAATAATAACCCCTACAAATGACAAAAATGTTATTAATGTGTTTTACCAATAAGACCCATTTATGGATATGTAGGTGAGAGAGATGTTATAAGTCTCTGAAAATTAAAAAAAAAAATTGTTCACAACATGCTTATAACATATAAGTAATAGTCATATAACATTAATATAATAGTTTTTTCCTTAATGTAATAGTTTTGACTTTAATGTAATAGTCATAGATTTTCACTTAACAATTTCTAAAAAAATTTAAGATTGGTTATCATAGTATATGAAAATTTATTTGCAAATTTTCATTTATTAAACGTGTGACGCCCCCAAAACCTCGGGTCCGTTTGAGACTACCCACAACCCACGAATACAAGTGGATGCCCATGCACTGCACGCCACTCGTAAAAATCTGGGCAGAGTCTCCTTTGTACGGGGAGCTCTACCCGCAACACATCACCGTACGAAACCCGGTCCTGCCAGCTCAATATAATTACAACATGAGTAAAACTACCACTTAGGCCCTAAACGCACTCATAACAATATCTCGTAAACATACCAACTACGCCCACGTCAAGAGTTTAATAATTTACTTATACAACACATATATCAAAATTAGAATTCTAATACATGTAAAATCATCAAAGCCACAACCCTACTTTCTTCGCAACCTTAGTCTCTAGATCAGCCGTCCCTCAAGATGCTCCCCGTACTGTAAAATATCCCCTCGACAAAAGGAATAACGTCAAGAGCTTAATCGCCCCTATAGCTACTCTCTACCTAAGCCAAGGTGCCGCAACGCTCCACTCAAACACACATTCAAGCAACGACGATCCTATTTCAACGCTCACCCATCATCTCGTACCGAAGCCCCACCGACCTCACACTCGCCTGCTCCTTTATACGGCACTATTATTTCGCTTGCTTCGCGACAACCCTCTTATGTGTATATATCAACTACGCCCGACGATCGATATTATTTGGTGAACTACCCGATGTATATTAATCGTCTCCGATCGATTGATATTTTAATTTGACTACCTCCGATAATTAATATTTTTGCACAACCTTTCTAACCGCTTTCTCTGTACTCATCCTACGACTCAATTTCTATAAATTCTGTGACGTTTCCAACAAGATACTGAATGCGACAAGACGCCAATTCCATAAATTTAATCACATGCAAATACGAAACATGCACATATCCACATAATATCCAATCACACAATCATGTCACGTAAATTCTCATTTCATACATCAAAAATTAGCTCATCAAGCATCGATCAAACACGAAGAATTTAACTTTAAATCACTCGACAAACACATATTTTCACAAAAATTATTTCAGGATCACTGCTTTCTAACAAGGCGAAACCCTGGCCAACGTCTTTCAAAGCACAAATTACTCCGCTCATTTGGCGAACCTGCTTTTCACTCGGGCCATTCCCTACCATCCAAACCAATACGATGAACACAAAATTTCCAGATGACAACCTAAATCGGGCCGTGGCGCCACGTCACCCATTTGGCAGGTTCTAAAATTTTATCAATTCGTCCTGCCTGGACCGACAACACCTCACCGCCTCATTCTACCAAACACGACAAAGTGACTGGGGAAAAGAAGGACAGAAACCCAAGAGTATAAACCCCTACCTCGGCCGAGCCGCCAAGAAACTCCTAAATCCCACCCACTGCCTCCCTCTCCTCGCAGGTGCCAGCTTTCTTCTCCTCCTTCTTATCCCTCGAAGACTAGCCGACTACTTGACGCTCCGATATTTTTGTAGAGAAGTCAGACTCTCTCTCTCTAAAACCAAAATATCTAACCTCCTGTCCGATTTTATTTTCTTCCTCCCCACGTTTTCTCTTGGCTTTTTCCATTTGAAGAGGATGACACTATGCAAAATTTTGTCTTTTTCTAACTTAAACAATTCCAAAAATGACATTTATGTCTTTCTTTTCCCAAGCTACATTCCCAAGACTATCTCGTCCATTTTCATACTTTCTACTCATGCCACTTATGGCACATGAGTACGTGTTATATGTGACTTTCGTCGCATCGAAAATCGTTTTACGGCACCCGAATCGCGATGTCTCGAAAAACGTATAAATTCTGACTGTCTCGGAATTCGACGAAATTCGACGTGCTAGCTAGATTTCGCGAGACGATTCCAACGGTGCAATCCGTTTCATCATCCAAGATCTAGCGAATAAATTTTGGATTTCCGAAATTACGATTTTTGTCATTTTTCCAGAAATTGGAATTTCTCGGGTCTTACAAAACGTTACTTAACTTATGTTTTTTTTTTTAAAAAAAAAGAATTAATTTTATTAATTCAAACTAGAATATAGAAACACTTAATCAAATTCGCTAAAAATCCTAGAATATGAAACACCATTCAAGTTAATAGCATTATGAATCGGCTTAAAGCTTCCACATTTGATAATATTATAATGACTATAATAGCTATTACTCAATTTCTTAAAAGCAGATAATTTTATCGATTCAAACTAAGAATACAATTGATAAAAAAACATAATTAATTTTGTTAAAAACTTTAAAGGATGACTTAGAATCCATGCTAATAGCATAATGAATCGTCTTAAAGTCTACACATTTGATAATCCTATAAATGACAATACATACGACTCCAGCTTACGCAAACATAACGAATCTGCTCAAAAGCCTAATATTCGATAATACTATAATCACTAGAATATCTATGACTTAATTTTTTTTAAAGAAATAATTTTATTGACTCAAACTAATAGTACATTTGATAGAAACACATAATCAAATTCGCTAAAAACTTTAAAAAATGACACAGCATCCATGTTAATAATATAATGTGACGCCCCAAACCCAGGGTGTCCGTTGACTACCCGTCAACCCGCGGAAATCTACACGTCTCGTGTTACGAGACACAAACATGAGTAAAATAGCCACATGGGGCCCATACATCCATACTCATAAAACAACATAATCAACTATATTCTCATAGTTTCCATGCCTGTTCTACAAAAAGATTTATACATATTTACACATTTAATTAAAGCCACATTCCTGGGCTTCTTTTCCTCAAAGTTACCTTATCACAGACCGCCTCCCGCTGGATAACTGCATTCGAAAGTGGGTCCCACGACGGGTGAGCAGCCCAATAGAAAGTTTTTCTACAAGGGTTACCCTCACCTAAAAATACATATGCAATGGCATATATAACAATCAATCACATTCCATACAATTATTTACTATTATACGGAATGCCTATATTATTAATAGATGAACCCTCATGCTCAAGACCTGAGTCCCAACCGACTCCCTCACACCTGGAATGCCAAGTGTGAAACAAACCAGTCATCAGTGTTTGAAACCACAACTAAACCATTGGATACCCTCCAATTTTTATTTATCAAAACCTGATTTTGTTTCTTTTCCTCTTTATTTTGTGGGTCACGGATTTCCGGGTTTACACTGCAGGACGCCGCACGCCTTTTCAACATTTTCACGAACTTACATCGTCGGGATTCATGTCTAACCGCGAATAACATTCGACTTTCACCCTCGGGGATCGACCAACCGCTCCGCCCAAAACATGTAATTTATCATTTTGATTATCTTACACACTCGCATCTCTACTCGACTATCCCATTTTTCCCGAACATCAATTCCATTTACCAACACCTGAATAAACCACACCCCGCACCCACACCCGACCCGACGCGAGCGCGACCGCAAGATATAAAATGCACGATGCCAATGCATTTTCCTACGTTATATGCATGAATGAAAGACTACATGAAACATTTACAAACCATGGAAATTTATAATTTATACATATAATCTACCTACGCAAACCATGTTAATACATTAAATAGCATGCATCAATCTCATATTTCACACACCGCATGTTATTCCGAAGAAGCCATAACACACAACTAGTCTCAAAAGAGGACCATTCAACAGGCACTTCACTGTCCCTTCACAACATGAACCAATCCGGGGCCCAAGCATTATTATCACAACAACAAACCATAACACCTAGAAACTTCTCGGGCTTAATTAAAACCTAACTCCCACAAATTGCGAACCGGGTCATGAATCCATACCCTTGGGCCCTGGGCTACCGGAATCCACTTACATAACCTCTCATGGCCTCCCACAAGCAACCCCTACCATCATAAAGCCTTTAGGCTAAAAGTAAACCAAGTAGGTAATATCCTACTTCTTGGAGTTTGTCGAAACTCCAACTCTTTACACCCACATCGATCCTAATCAAGGCTACATTCAACTTTAGTACTCGAACTGTCGAACGTCGACCGCCCGAAACCCGAAAAATCCTTCATTTCCCTTTCCTCCTTTCCTTTTCCTCCCCTTTTTTTTTCTACGAATTCCTTTCTTTGCTCCTTCTTTCCTTTCTTTTCCTTCCTTTTTTGCTTTTCTTTCCTTTTCTCATTTCTCTCATCTCACATCTCTTCACTTTCTCTTCATTTTCTCTTTCTCCTTTGTCATTCTTCTCCATTTTGATGAGCATCGACTGTATGGCCAAAAGGGAGTGCAATTTCCCTCATTTCCTCAAGTCTCATGTGTGGCCATCAATTTTCCATCTTTATTCCTTATTTCTCAGATTTCATTTTACGACATCATCAACCACATGGTTTAATATGTGAGCCCACGATTCATTTCCTCACACATGCTAATTGCGAGCCTTTCCTCAGGCTAAGTGTCACTCTCTCATGGTGCCATGTGGCATCCTCAACCCGCGGCGTGTCATCCGACACCCCACGCCGAAAAAGTGAAACTCGACCACCTCGAATCCAACAAAATTCGACGTAAGAGCTAAATTCTCAAGAAGACGATTTCAACGTATAAGTCCGTTCACATCCCGAAATCTAAAAAAAATTCCAGATTTTCATCAGAAATTACTATTTTATACCCTTTATCCAAAATCTTGGATTTTCTGGGGTTTCACATACAATGAATCGACTTAAAGTCTACACATTTGATAATCCTATAATGATTAGAATACCTATAACTCCAAGTACAGGAAGATAACCGAACGACTCAAAGTTCTACACATTTGATAATCTTATAACGACATCACTTATAATCCTAATTACGCAACAACATATTGACCGACTATGATTTGATTTGTTGTCTATCGAATCTGCTTTGATGTCTAAATCGTCCACACACCCACACATTAGTAAACACCGCAACAAGACGACGAAAAATCAACTGTCGTACATAGACGACACAATCACATATTGCAACAAGTCGACGACAAAATCACGAATAAACAAATTAAAAACTCATATATGTAGAACTGTTTTATTGAGAAAGACAAATAATATAAAGGGATACAAATGGGTGATTTCAGACCAATAATGGAAAAAATCACCCTTCTTTGCCGACGGAAAAGGGACTAGAAGAGAAATCGGATGAGAGAAAATGAGGATACTCTATACGACCAATTACGTAATATATCACGATCATTATTTAATTCCATTGTCGATGATCGAATACGCCAGGCTGGCCTAAATTACCTACGACTCCACTCGCAACATATCGGGACGATCACGACGAACACCTATTGCCCTATACGATCAATACGCCACAAGCTCAATTCGTCTACACACAAGTAATCTAGCAAAGAACAAGACAAACGAAAAACAAACCATTTACTCAAAGATAACACAAAACCACACCCTAGCAAGACGACGACTAAATCAAGAAAAAACAAATAAAAAACTCAAATCTATATGGAAGAACCGCTTTATTGAGAAAGAAAATAATAGAAAGAGATGTAGATGGATGATGTTAGACAAAAAATGACAAAAAATAAAATCACCCTCTTGCTTAAGGAAAAGGGACTAGAAGAAAAAAAGACAAAGAGAAAAGGATGGGAGGCTAGGATTTTTACTTATCTATTTAGAAGTTTTTTTATTTAATAATGGCAGTGGATATAAAATTTTTTAGTATTTAAGTAAAATCATTAATTACTGAGTATTATTTATTAATGTTTGATTTATATATTTACAAATTATTTCTTCTTTTCTCTTGTTTATTAATAGTAAAAAGTGAAACTTTAATAATTTAATTAATTTTTATTGTAATTGAATTTTTCAAATTATAAATCAAATAATAAAATTTATACTATTTCTTCCTATAAAGAAAACAAATATGAAAAAAATGAAAGAGGATAAAATGGAGAAAAGAAAGTGAAGAAAATTAAAAGAATGATTTGACTAAAAGAACCTTTAAAAAGTTAACTTGGATATTTAACGCTTCATCAATTTTACCATTGAGGTTGGGCTCAAAGTCGTAAATGGGTGGGATATAACAGGAGGTTCTTCAATTTAATCCTTTGTAACATAATACTATAATATATACAAACGACAATAAATGTTAAAAAAACACTCTATCAAATTTTGGTCTAATTTTGATAAAAATATCCTTACTCTTTTATTATTTTATTTTTTGAAATAAATTATTATTATTATTATTGTAGAAAATCGCTAAAAGGTTAAATTTATAATTTTTGGATTATTTGAAGTTGTTTAATCAAATATTTCACAAAAACAAAACAAAACAAAATATACGCTCACCAACCATGGTTTTTTTACTTCTTTCCAAATAAACAATGCATAAATTTATTAACAAAAGGTAGGTTAAACATATTCAAATAATAGAAGTAAGTTAACAAGGATATAAATCAGAAAGTTTCAAATAATATGAGTAAGTTAACAAGGATATAAATTAGAAAGTGAAGATGATAGAAAATAAAATATTGCTTGAAATGCAGGCGGAAGAAATGGTACTGAAAGAGGGAGAGGAAAATGAGTATTGAAGAAAAGTAAAACCTTTTAAAGTTAAGTTATATGGTCAAAGGCATTTTTATTCTAAAATAGACATTTTGAGTCATTATCTCTGTGAATAATTATTTAGAGGAAATTCTCTGGCAGCTCACCCTTTAGAGAATTCTTTTTCCTTGTTTTTTAGCCTCCTTTATTGATTTTCAATTCAACAGCTTCCAAAATATCTCAGCATAATTTTTTGTTGAATTAGTGTATGTATGGTCATAAAAATTTCATCAAATAATAAAAATGTAACGGAAATAATTTTTTATATTATATTTTATCATAAAATATAAAAGAAAACCAAATATAATAAAAACGAAATAAAATTTTGTGAATTTAAAATTATTGTAGCTGAGTTGTTTTTGAGTTTTTTTATCTCCGGAGACTACAGCCACATTTACATGGTCAGCCAGGTTGCGGTGTTGACTTTACTTTTCATCAAGCTCATCATCCATATGCCTTCTAGATCTCCATTCCCCTGGTCATATCGTTTGCGATTCTCTCCATCTCCATGCTCATGATCTGATCATTACTATTTTTTTTTTCATTCTAAGTTTGCCCGGCCCATACGTCGGTGTCGGCTCTGCTTTTGTTGAAGGTTTATTTGTTGCTGTTTTTCTTCCATTTTTCAAGGTCATTGACCTGATCTAGTTGCAAAAGAGAAGAAAGGGGATCGGAGTAGCAAGTTGCAAGAAAAATGGTAGAAATTGTTGTTTCAGTTGCAGCAAAAGTTTCAGAGTACCTGGTTGATCCAGTTGTACGTCCACTGGGTTATTTATTCAACTAGCGCACCAACATTGAGGACCTCTCTCAACAGGTCGAGAAGCTGAGGGATGCCAGGGATAGGCAGCAGCACTCTGTGGATGGCTTAAGAGAAATGGACACATGTAATCTTCGATGATGTTCCCAAGTGGTTGACCTGTGCTATTGATTCATACAAGATGCTTCCAAATTCCTTGAAGATGAGAAAGCGGCACCGAAGAGTTGTTTGAATGGGCTAATGTGCCCTAATTTGAAGTCCCGGTACCAGCTAAGCAGGGCAGCCAGGAAGAAGGCAGGGGTTGCTGATAAGATCCATGGAGATGCCCTCCAAATTGAGAAGGTATCATATCGTCCCCCTCTGCAGGAGATAAGATCTGCACCTTCCGAAGCTTTACCATCAAGATTGGTGGCTTTGAATGAAGTCATGGAGGCTTTAAGGAGGAAATGTAAACAGGATCGGGGTATGGGGATGGGTGGTGTGGGGAAGTCAATTTGGTGAATCAAGGCGGCTGAACAAGCCTGAGAAGTTATTCCACAAGGGTGGGTGACGGCATCTGTGTTGCAGACTCCAGACTACAAAGAAATTCAACAACAAATTGCCGACAAGTTAGGTATGAAATTTGAGGAGTTGAGTGAAAAGGGAAGAGCAACTCGACTACATCAGAGGATTAAGGAAGAGAAGACCATCCTCATCATCTTGGATAATCTTTGGGCGGAACTTGACTTGGACAAAATAGGAATTCCTTCTTCTGCACATCACCACAAGGGATGCAAATTACTCCTAACTTCTAGAAACAGAGACGTCTTATCAAACCAGATGGGTACTCAAAAGGAATTTCTACTTCAACATTTGCAAGAAGGTGAAGCATGGATTTTATTCCAGAATAGAGCGGGTGATGATACCATTAAGAATCCAGAATTGCAACAGATAGCAATTGAAGTAGCAAAACTACTCGCCGGTTTGCCACTTGCTTTAGTAACGGTGGCAACGACATTGAAAAACAAGATTTGCTTCATTCTGAGGGATGCCCTGCAACGACTGAAAAGGCCAACCCTCCTGGAAAATATAGGAGGAATGGATGCAAAGGTATACTCAAGTCTGAAGCTGAGTTACATGATTACTTGAGGGAGATGAAGTGAAGTCGTTTTGCTTTGTGCTATAATTTTTACTGGTACAATATTGATATTTCGGACTTTATTGTATTATGGTATGGGTTTGGTAAATTACTTCAACGAACTAATACATTGAAGAGGTAAAAGATAGAACAGATGCATTGCTGACAACCTCAAAGCCTCTAATTTGTTACTAGAACTGGCCAGTTTGGATTTGCTTAGAATACACGATGTTGTTTGAATGTGGCAGTAATAATTGCATCCAAGGAGCATCATGTGTTTGCACTCCAGCGGACTACTTAGCAGCATTGGCAAGCATGATGAACTCCGAAAAAGATCACCTGGGTAAGCTTGCATCAATTCCATAGTCATGAACTTCCAGAAGGGCTGGTATGTCCAAAATCCTTTTGGATGTTATCCAATAAAAATTCGTCTGTGAAAGTCCCAGGACTCATTTTTTGAAGGGATGGCGCAACTCAAAGCATTAGAATTCACTCATATGCATCTTCCATCGCTGCCCTCATCTCTTAGGTGCCTAGCAAATCTTCGAACATTGTGTTTGGATAATTGCGTATCGGGAGACTTTGCTGTAATTGCAGAGCTAAAGAAATTAGAAATTCTTACCCTTAGGTATTCTAATATTGAATCGTTGTCGAGAGAAATTGCGGAGTTGACTCATCTCAGGCTGTTTGATTTGTGGGGTTGTTCCCAACTGAAAGTAATTCCATCACATCTCATATCAAGCTTGGGCCTGAATAGACTTCCTCTTATGCATGGGAAAGAAGCTTAGCCTCAATGGGAGAGGCGAAGGTTATAATGCTTGCCTCTATGAGTTGAATCCAGTTGACCCTTTAACCTCTTTGACATACAAATACCAGATGCCAAGTTGCTGCCAGAAGACAGAGTCTTTGATAATCGGGTGAGATTTAAAATATCTATAGGTGATGTCTGGTTGTGGAAAGAAAAGCTATAAAACTGACAGATATTGAAGCTCAGCAACTTTGATCCAAGCCTTCATGTGGTGTATGGTATGAGTAAGTTGTCGTAAGAGGAATCGAAGATTTACACTTGCATGAATTGTGTGGTGGTACTGATGCTGTTTCCAAATTAGATGGAGAGGGTTTTCCTACATTAAAGCATCTTAAGGTTGAAAGCAGTCCAGAGATTCAATATATTGTGAGGTCGATGGATCTGACTCTTACTGCGCAGCTTTCTTCCGGTTATGGAGACCTTGTCCCTCAATCAGTTGATTAATTTGCATGAAGTAGTTAGCCATGGCCAATTTCCAACAGGGTCCTTTGGTTGCTTGAGAAAAGTGGAAATGGAAGATTGTGATGGCTTGACATTTCTCTTCTCGTTGGCTGTGGCTACAAGTCTTTCCAAACTTGAAGAAATAAGAGTAAGCAGATGCAAGAATATGGTTGAGATGGTTTCTCGAGGATGGGAAGAAATAAAAGAAGATGGTATTATTAATGCGCCATTGTTGTTCCCTGAATTGAGACACTTGACATTACAGAAGTTGCCCAAGCTCAGTAAGATTCTTTGCTTATTCGAGGAGGAGAAACCGGTGCTTTCCAACCAACTGGTATATATGTCAAATACAGTACATTGATTTTCATTTCATCTAGTCAAAATATTGCTTTTAATTTAATCATTTAAATCCATCCCAAAACCCATTTGATGAGTCTTCACTTTTCACCATCAAAGATAAAACCTACCCAATTAAATCAGTGCATAATATACAAAGTCCATCAATTTTTAATAGGCTTAATTAAACCAATATATAATTAATGTTGATCAGTCAATTGCACTTGGGACATGTTGACCAAATCCAATTCAGTAGTGGAATAATAATTTAACAAACTTATTATTTTCAGTGTATATATTTTAATTGCTGCATTAATTCTATGTATATAATGCAATACATATATCTGTTGTATACAAGGCTAGCTCTCAGAGGTAGGTTCTAATCATGCTACGTACAGGAGGAGATGAGGGATAATAACCAACTTCAGCTTTCCTTGGGCAGCAACCTCCGGTTTCTCAAGTTGGAGAAATGGCGTCACGGTAGAACTCACTCACCCCACCAGTTTAAGGCATAATTTGGAAGAACTAGCAGTGGAAAACTGTGATAATCTGGAACAAATATTTGATCTTGAAGGGCTGAATGTTGAGGATGGACATGTTGGGCTCCTCCCTAAATTAGAATCCTGAAGAATCAGATGTCTGTTCAACAAGTCGAGTATGTATGCAATTGGGGCAGCTCCACGAATGATCATTTCCCTTCTGCTCCTTTAGGCAATATCATATTCCTTAAATTAACCCATATGTCATTGTATTCTTTGCCTGCCCTCACAAGCTTCTCCCCAAGATATCATTCCTTGCAACGACTTCAAGATGCAAACCTTGATACCCCTCTCCCAGTGCTCTTTGCTGAAACGGTCAGTTTATCTCTCAGAATCCTTTTCTCACTTTATATATATATATATATATATATATATATATATATATATATATAAATTAGTTACCATATTTCTTCTATAATATTCAAATTTCCTAAAACATTTGAATGATTGATATTATAAAAGTTTTATGAAAATTTGTACAAAAATAATAAAAATGATTTCTAATTATACTCTTTTTGAAGTAATTTTCTAATAATACTTTACTAGTAAGAAAATGTTAAAAAAAAATTCTATGTAAAATACTTCCTTATAATATAACATGTATCTTTATATAATGGAATAAGAATTTAAGTATATATTTGATTAGTGAAATTAATTCATTTACTTTTATATTTTTAATTTGGGAAAGACTACCAAATTCCATTTTTTAATTTACAAAACTAATTGAATTATTTACTCGATAAACTATTTAGATGAGTGTCAATTATGTTTTTGGGTTTTTTCATTAAAAATATTATAATTAATTGTCGTTTATTTCTTATTTTTTGCATGATAAAGGCTGAATTTTTGAAAATTAACGGCAAATTCATTAATTTCTAATATTATTATTTTCATTTTATAACGATAGAATTTTAGTTTGAATTTTATGGATTTATATTTAATTAATTTATTATGAAGAAACATTTTTTTTTTCGATTTTTGATTTTTGATTTGAATAATAATTCAACATCAAATTTTGTATAGAAATAAGAAACATAATAGACAAAAATAAAAAGTATTTAAGTCATATATTTTTATGAGAATTTATTTAATATATAATGACTACATTCTCAACCAATAAGACCTAACTTAGGTAAGCAAAGGAAGGGGAGGGTCAATGATTCGAGTTCCAATGTAAACAAATTTGTGAATACTAAGAAGTAATATAAAGTAAATAGATGTAGAAAAAAATTATTATATTATTTTAATCAGACAACTAGATAAATAATAAATCAAAATAGTTAAAATAAATTTTATTTTTATTAGAAATTTGATTCAAATATTATAACAAAGTTAAAAGTTAAAAGAAATAAGTGATATCTTCCATTAAGTAATTTTTTTTTGTTTTAAGGAAAAAATATTTTTATGTTAACAATAAATTATTATAAAAGAGAGTGATAAATTAAAAAGCAATAGGTGTAAAAATATTTTGAGGCTTAAAGTAATTTGTTTTAAGATTTCAATTAAAAAAAAACATCACTTTTGGAACATTTTAAATGTTAGGCGCCACAATACGGGATTCACAAGAACTCCACTATTCCTTGAAAGGTTGTTTTTTCCTTACAAAATTTAATCGTTTTAGGCAATAGAATTCAACTTGTTTATGTTACACTTATACATATTCCTCGACCCTTATACATTCCGTTGATTCTAAATGGATGATAATTTTGTTTTTATTTTGAAAATAATATGCAGGTTCATTTCCTCACTTGGAGTATTTATACATCCATGGAGTGGATAATGTGAAAAGAATATGGGACGACCAACTTCCTCAAGATTCCTTTTCCAAACTAAAAGCTGTGCGGATAGAATCCTGTGGAGTATTGTTGAATATTTTTCCATCTTGTGTGCTGAAAATGTCACATAGTCTACGTACTCTGATAGTAAGGGATTGTATTTCACTAAAAGAGGTTTTTGATGGAGTATTGTCGGAGACAGCACCTACGTTTGTGTTCCCTAAACTAACCTTTCTCCACCTCTCAAACCAATTTAACCCTGTGAGTTGGGCACATACTTCACAATGGCCATTGCTGGAAATTTTGGAAGCGCTTGAGTGTCATAAACTCAATGTATTTGCATTTGAAACTCCAACATTCGAACAAAGACATCATGAGGGAAATCTCCATATGCCCCTTTTCTTTATCCACCATGTAAGTTTCCTATTTCCTAATTTAATTATCTCATCATGTTTCTTTATTAAATTTACACTGTTGGTTACTTTTTCTCCTCTTATTATCTCCATCGAACTTTAATCTTAAAATTTGTGCTAATCCTTTATGCTCTCTTTGGAACCCAGAAAGTAAAAAGGAATAAATATAGAGAGGATAATAGGGAGAAAAAGTGGAAGGAAATAAAATTTTGAGGAAAATAAAAAATAGGTTTAAACTTAATTTAATTTTATATGTTTATTCAAACTCATTTTATTTGTTTCACTTTATTATATAATAACTACGAAATTTATTAAAATATGTAAAAATTTGAGAAAGTTTAATTATATTTGATTTTCTTTTATATTTTCCATAGTGAAACCAAACATGAGAAAATAATTTGTCTTAGTATATTTTTTTTTTTCCTAGTATTTTACAAGTTCCAAACAGAGCCTTAATGTCAAAGGAATTTATATAAACATGCAAAGATAGAGAACAACCACACTCAGAATTTATAGTAAATTTTATTGGTTTCTAAAAAATTATTTAATTTATAATCAGCCAAGTTATAACAAACAATTGTGAACCACCTTTCCAATTCGTTCTAATTAAAGTGACCCACACCTTGCGTAATTATAAATCTAGACATGGCTATCCAATGCATCTTTGGTAAATAACTTAGAAATTCTTGTATCTATTTCTTCCCGTGTTCTTGCTTCGTACAAATAAATACAACATTTCCTTTGTAGGTATGCACATCTAATTGGTAAGTTAAAATGTGATATATATAATAGATTGGTTTTGTTTGAGCATTTCAGTCGCATTCCCCTGCATTTGAAGAAATTATTATCTGGGTCACAACAACGATATATAACATGGCAAGAGCAATTCTCCGCGAATTCTTTCCTAGACTGGGTCAGCCTGATGTATATGATATGGAAATATTTCACCAGGATTCCTCCTCGATGCTTCATACATATATAATGCAAGAGCCTATGTTGGTAATCGTAGTTCAAAGGAAAGTGGTATTCCAATCCTTGAAGGACTTGAAGAGGAACATCAAGTCAAGCCACCAGATCTAAGTTAGAGTTTGGTCAGACTTCCCGGGGCTGGCTTACGATTTGCGGAAGGAAAACAACAACCAGTTCTCGATTCAGCAGCCCAGAGACTCCTTCATAAGTGCGCCATTGCATACTTGACAAATCCAGTACCATCCCTAAAGGGCATCTTTCCAAAATCTTGCTACTTTGGGATGTGTGGGTCTCAGGCGTGGGCCTAAGAAGCTGATATCAACCCTGATGTACCTAAAACTCGGTAAAACTCAAACACTCATACTGGGGATCATATGATGGAAGAAATAGTTGCTAATGAAGATCTGTGAAGTGAGATGAGAGATAACTTTCCGCAAATTACAATACTTGGCACTTGTGGATTTGCCAAACCTCACAAGCTTCAGTTCATGTGGTGGTTATATATTCTCATTCCCATCCTTGGAGGATTTGGAGTTGAAAGGATGTCCCAAGATGGAAATTTTCTCTCCCAGCCTCCTGACTACACCAAAGCTAAAAGGTGTAAAACTGGAAGACAATGAGTGGCATTGGCAAGATGATCTAAATACCACCATCCAAAGTTTATTTAGAAAGACACATGGTATGTACTAATTAACTCAACAATATTAGTTACAGAAGATGATTTAAGATTTTCTTTACTTGATGCGATGATAATAAAGATGATTGTTGTAGAGACAATCATCAAGCATGAGAGAGTTTTACTCTTTCACTATCTTCGTGTTGTCATACTTTATCCTTATTTTCTATTTGTTTTGATATATTTGAATGATACATAAGTTGGCATGCTCCTTATACAATGCATTCTTAGTAATTATTAAAAAATTTACATGCATGTTATAAGACTTCTTATACTGCTGAATGTAATTTGGACTTCAAATGTATTGCCAATACAAATTAGCAAACTATCCAAAAGGTTGTGACTATTTGAAATATTTATCCAATAATCAAAGGAAATGACATTGCAAAATGTTCCATTATATTTTGAAAATAGAGCAAGAAGTTAAAAATCCAAGTAATTCACTTATTGGTAATTGATGTAATCGTGTGTAATCGATTGTTGAAAATGTAGAGTGGGAGGTTCTTTTCTTATCTTTGTAATGTTATATGATTTTTTATCTTTTGATGCTGAGATGGGTGATTTTCCTTGATTCTAGGATGCAATACATATATAGAAAGCCAATTATTTTGAGATAATGATTAATTTATTATCATGTTGAATTAAATACAGATATATATAAAGTAATTTTAAGTCATTAGTAATTGTAATGTTTATTTATCCTCATTACATGCTCATATGATTTATTTACGTTTTTTGGGTAATGTCGAGGTTAATAGTGTAGAATTGCAGAGCTAGTTCAGCATTGTGATTACATTTTGTTTGGCTCTTGTCTAGATTTTTTACCATGTTAATGCAATATGATTCACTCATATCTTAGTGTATTTGCTTATAGATTTGTTGGATGACATGATATTTACCACATTGTTTCATACTTGATTTTTACTATTTCACTTGTATAAAGAATCTCCACTTTGACCCTGGTACAAAGCCATTTGTGATTTATTATTGTTTATATTTGGTTGGACTTGAGGAATAAAAGGCATCAAGATAGTGTTAAATCATCAGAATTTTGTGACTTAATTCGACCATGACTCCAATCCATAAATATTTTGGGAGTTCGCCCAGTGCAGCACTTTTCAGAAGATTCGCACGACGACAAAGGATGAGAGGGCCACAAGACCCAAAACCCAATTTGATCTATGCCTATATATATATATATATATATATATATATATATATATATATATATATATATATATATATATATATTATGGAGTGTTTAGGTTTTCAGATTATGTACTTGAAAAACCAGACCAATAAAAGAGTCTCCTGTCCGTGGATGTAGGTCACATTGGTCGAACCACGTACAACTCATGTTCTTGTTATTTTTCTTTTTTATTCTTTTCCTATTTGCTGCTTATTTTGCAACAGATAGATTTAAGGATCCATGAGACTCATTTTATGAGGATTGCCATCAAATTCGAGATTAGGAGCTATAACTCCATGCCAACAAAAAAAAATGTTATAGGTTAAAGATACTACAAACACAATCTTAAATAAACTCTATATACGCATAAACCCTAAAATTAATAGAATTTAGAATCCATACTTTGAAAGGAGTTCAAGTTTTGTTTGGTGTGTTTCTGATTAAACTCTACAAGTAAGAATCACTCATTCATAAATAGACAATTTTTTATATTTGTTAGTGAAACATATTAAATTTAAACCATTTGGTGTTTTAGCACTTTACCTATATATAAAGTTAGGTGACAGATATAATAAGTAGGTGTTCCAGGTGTCCCAATCCTGATGTTCTAATAATGACCTGCTCTGACCAAGTTGTAGTGTATTCAAACCCGCTTTCTCAGGGACTTAGAAAGGTGGTGAAAGAATGTAAATATTTAGCAATAATAGTAAAGGCACACGATTTTTAAGTGGTTCGACAACCTGCCTACGTCCACGGGGTTGTACCTAAATGCAAGGATTTTCACTTATCTAATTTAAGTTTTACAATTACCATTTGAGATTTACTCTCTTTACCTATGGTCCTTCTGAAACCTAATCTACTGCAAGACCATAATGAACTCCCCACTCTTCTCTCTATAAAGATCGCACACCCAATCCTATAATGCATCAAAATAAAATGAAAAATATAAAAATCATCATCTTTCACCAAGGGTGAAAGGCTTTTAACATGCAATACCTCAATTGACTATCTATACTCCGCAGTCTCTCAACACGTTCGAACTTCACTTGTTATTCTTCAAGCTCTGCTCCTGAAATCCATATTGAGCATCTTTTCAAAACCCAAATATATAACCTTTTATATTCGATTATGGAAGACTAAATAAGGTTTGATCATTATCCTAATATGACTCCAAACCTACCTTGACTTTCCTTTAAGCTATCACGTAGAAATAGGAAACTTGCTACTCAAGTATCCTTTTTCGAATGGAATCCTTATTTAATTCAAATTCTAGTTTGAAAGCTTAGAAGGTCTGATCTTCTTGATTTGATCA
The DNA here is from genome assembly GCA_016808115.1 of Tetrastigma voinierianum. NCBI lineage: Eukaryota > Viridiplantae > Streptophyta > Magnoliopsida > Vitales > Vitaceae > Tetrastigma > Tetrastigma voinierianum. The sequence continues at coordinate 105,603 of JAEQBH010004873.1, read as the reverse complement.
TTATCCACTTGCCTAAATTATCTCAAGCCCATAGGTTACTTGTTCCCCAAGTACCCTAGCCTCCAAGGCTGAGACTCACGTGCGTCCAGGCACTCTGCTCCTAGTCAGGACTTGCTCTCGGCCACGTCCTGCTGACATAGGGTTGCCTTACTCCAAACTACATCCTGGTCCTACCAGAGATTTCACCTCTAATTCTTCAAATCTTCATCAAACTCGAAGCAGCCTTCTTGAAGAACGCCAGGGACAAAGGCATGGACAATTCCAAACCCAACATTAGGTTTATTTGATCGTTGAAGGAGTCAATGAAAGGAATGAAATAAAATTATGAGAATGATGAAAATAAGAGGGTAAAAAAAAAGAGTTTTGAGTCTAAAACTATAGTTTTTACTACCACCCTATATAGGATGCATATCTTGAGCCCTTAAAATTTTGATACAGTGATAGAGATGACTTCTCTTTCTTGTGCGTGCATGTTTTCATTTGTTTTATCCCCTACCAAAAATAAAATAAAAAACTTGCACCTCAATTCTTGATTGTTCATGACTTTGTATGTGTATTTCTTTGCGGTGGGTGTCGCCTATCATAACTACTTGACGTTAGCGATTGACTTTCCTAAAGGTGAAGCTTATAGGATTTGAGTTTAATATAAATATCGTCTTCTTAACATCCTTCCTCACGTGTATGCGGATCCCGTAACTACACCACGTGGAGAGTCAAAAATCCCTTTGAGGCCTCTACTTAAACCAAACTTTAATACCATGTTAAACAACCGACTCTCCTAAATGCTCAACTTGTAAGATTTGGGTTTAAAATGAATATCATACTTCTTAACACCATTACTATCTTACTACCAATACTTAACTACAGAGATTGTCTTTTCTCCTCCATCATTGACTTGTAAATTTTGATGAAATTTTTTTAGGCCTTTTGTGCTTTGTTCTCCTCATTTTCGTTTACCTTTTTTTGAATCCTGAAGTTTGTCTCCCAACTCTAAATGGTAAATTTATTAAATAATTCATTCATTCCCCTAGGATAATGTATATTTGTTATTTAGTCCTCTTATGATTACTAATAATGGTGATAAAGGTTAGAGCAACAAAACAATAAGAAGACATAAATTTTACGTGGTTCGACAGTGTGCATACATCCACAGGAATAACGACAGTTCAAACTTTCAATATCACTTAAATAGGATTACATAGGAGGGTATTTATAATCCCATTGGATATGACCAATTTATAAAAACACCCCTATACTACCGTACAATACAGTAGGGGCTTCGCCCTCGCACCCCAACCTATTATTTTGCCGCTCCAACATGAGGATATGCATGAAGGGCAATGTTGTTGCTACACTTCACTTCGACATTTGCCCCGCCCTTTTAACCTTAATGTGAGCCACATGTCACAACAATCTCTACCTTATCGAATATTCACCTTTTTTAAGAAACCAAACATAACTTGAAACTCCACATGGGCCAATAGGTCGGGACATCTCCCATCTAGCATGCGGAGATAATCAAATTAAGCAATGCTTGAACTTTTCATAATAGTAATAGGCTTTATCGAGGAAGTATAAATTTTCTTTGTTGAAAAGATGTATAAATTTTCTCAAGAAAAAACTCAACATAAGAGACCAACTCCCTGATCTTATGAAATCTCACATCTATATGTTTGGCCCTTGCATGATACACCTAATTCTTTGCCGAAAAGATGACACCCTACCTTTCCCAATGCAACTGAACTCCACCTTGCTAAATACCCACCACCTTAACAAATACTACAAGCTATAATGCTTCCTTGGCAGCCTCAGCTACTACCATATACTCTGACTTAGTGGTAGATAATGAAACTAGGGACTGTACCATAGACTTCTAACAAATAAGTCATCCACAAAGAGTGAATACATAACCTATGGTAGATCTTCTGTCCTCTAAATCCCTTGCATAATCTGCATCCACATATCCTACAACTGAAGGATCACTATACGGTCTACTGAACATGATGTCATAGTCAATAGTCCCTCAAGTATTTGGAGATCCACTTGACTGAATCCCAATATGCGATCATCCTAGATTCAATAGAAATTTGCTTACTACACTCACAGCATGTGCCAAGTCCGATCTTGTACAAACCATAGCATACATAAAGCACCCCATTGCACTTGCATCTGGAACCTTTGACATATCTTCCAGTTCATCATCTATCTTTGGGCATAGAGTAGTAGATCATTTAAAATGATGTGCTAAAGGTGTACTTACATGTTTTGCATTCTTCAGGTTGAACCTTTCCATCCTAAGAATCTTCTTGCCCGCACCTAAATCATTCATGTCAAATTCTACTCAACAAAGTCTTCAACTTGTTGACCTCACTCATACCTTTTGCAGCAATCAACATATCGTCCGCATAAAGCAACAGAAAAATAGATTAACCATCATCTGGCTCTTCACCTCACTGCCAGCAATCATACTCACATCTTTTGTAGCCAATTTAAATCATGTAGGAGTTGTCAAATCTCTTGTACCATTGCCTCGGGGACTACTTCAACCCATAAAGAGATTTCTTCAATTTGCAAATCAAATTTTTTTTTCCCAAGTTGGGTGAACCCTTATGGATGCAACATGTGAATTTGTCTCTTCCCCTGAGAATTCATCACCCAAAGTAATGTTGACTTCACATTCATTGCTCTAATTCCATATCAAATGCATTACCAAACTCAACATTATCTGATAGGAGTTAGAGGTAGCAATTCGACTGAGACTCTGAGATAGGGCCTAATTTACATCGAGCTACCATTTTATTGGCCCAGCCCAGTCCTATACCAGGCCAACGGGCTAGCAGGCCAACCCAACCCTATGTGTACCCAAAAAAAAAGTTTAAATTCTTTTATTGGATAAAACACTTACATTTAGAATATCAAAGACCTGCTAAATGCATACATAAACTACTTGAGCAAGCTCATACAAATGGATTACCTACCATGAATGACAAGATCTAGGAATGGTACAAAAGTCTCAACGAAGGTAATCTCTCTTTCAAATTAGCTAATTTGAAATGGGAATTTTTTTTCATAAATATTGAAGTTATATTTGACTCTTCAAAAGCACCAAAGAAGCGTATAAAAAAGTTATTCTCTTTCACTTTTTTCTTTTTATTCTCTTTGCTTAAGTTTGGGTTTTTCTCATAATTTTCAAACCCGAAACTGTATGAGTGAACATATCAGCGTTGGTTTTTTAACTTGTATTGCCGAATTGGTTTGAGCATCCATTTAAGAACAGTTTTTTAACATATCTGACATGTTGAATTAACCCTTTGACATATTCAAATTGGGCTCTAATTCAAATAATGTGTAAAGCATCAACCAAACAGATAAAAAGATTATGTGATGATCTTCATGCTTTACATGAACAAAAATCAAGATGGAAAATTGGGGATAACCTTATTAATTGTAATGAAATGGTATCACGAAAATGGTGGAGAGCTTCCTTGCCTGTTTCCCTAAATCACTTATGCAAGGGAAATCACGCAAGGATCGACCTAAGCCCTTACCTTCTCTCCATTTCACAGCCTGGGTAAATCACAGATCTAAAATCTGTCAAGCGTGGATCTAAAAGCTACTCTCGATTTCAACAACACCCCATCATCAATCCCCAATTCGTCGATGGGAAGCTCGATGTGTAGAAATCGAATCTCGTTGAAGTTCTTCAACACTTGATACTTGAGTGGGTGAGTGGTGTGTAACTCCACTAGCCTAATGATCAAGGTCCCCATCCTCCTCGGAGCCACGACTGACGGTGAGAGAAGAAGAGGTCATTGGGGTGGATCTCTTGGGATCTAAGAAAAAGGCCCACTAGATTTTTTCCAAAGAGCCAATGGCGATGGAAGATTCATTATCTGAATACTTGTGATCCACTCGAAGACGATAAAGTTTTTCAACATACGGAACAAACTTATGGAAGGCGTAGAGAAACAACCGCAAATGCGACTGGACCCTTAGTGCCTTAACATCCCAGTCTTGTTGAAAAAGAAAGCGGATGTGCGACGTCGAGTGAGTCGATGGCCTGTATAGTCATCTCAGACGAGAAAGTTGAGTTTCGGTAAATTACGGTGCTTTCGGATACGGACGGACGTGGCGAAGCCATTCGATCGGGAGAAAAACATATTCACGGAGGGGCGGGGAGAAAGGAAAGGAAGCAAAGAGTGGGATCTCGGTTCTGAGGCATGATAAGAGAGTCGAGGTGCCTTAACCTAATTTTTTTTATTTGGTAACTGGGCTAGCCCGGCCTATGCCAATTGACCCGATTGGTCAATCGGGTCGGGCCAAATTAGACCCTGTTTTTTTCGGGCCTATAAAATTAGAGTCCAACCTGATCCTAATTTTGGGTTAGTCGGATTACCCCCAACGGGTTGGTTCAAATTATAAGCTGTAATAGAAGTATGTCTGACCATAAGGAAAAATTTATGTCTCCAATGTCTTCTCCTTGCTTCAAGGCTTCAACGAAGAAATGAGAGTCTCTTAGGTTTTGATTTTGGAGGCATTTCTTTGTCCTAGGTGGCATAGGTGGGCCCCATGTGAGGGACATTTTCCTTTTAAGAAGTGTAATTACTTTTTTATCGCATATTTTAATAAATTTGTGGGATTCATGACATGCATTGTTTTGAATAGTTATTTTCTATTTTCATTCTTTTGGTTCCTTATGTTCACATGATCCCTCAGAAAAAGAAACTTAGGTGGTGTTTATTTTTTGACTTAATGCTGAAAGCTATTCAGTTTTTAGTATTAAGTTGTTTGATTTTTAAAATTTTCATAACTTATTGTTGAAATTTTTTTAAAAAGTTTTAAATCGAAAAAGTGAAAATATTTTGTTTTTTCTATTCAGAAAAAGTCATTTTCCACTAAAATAAGAAAAAATCTGTGTTGCTCCAGCTAAGAGAATGACTAGCAATGCAGCTCTTAGGGATGATGATTTGAGGTTTGGAAGAGGCGGCCCCGTCACGGCCGGCTCGTTATTTTTCGAATTCCTAAACTTGTCTTATTTAAAAAATTAAACGAAACGAGACGGTAATAGGAAAATTCTCAAACCCGCCCCATTTACATTTGATTTTTGTTTTTATTTTTTATTTTTATTTTTTCTATATTTTCTTTTTTTTTAAATTGATATATTCCATAAAAAATAAAAATATTATAAATTATTTATTAAAAAACATTCTAATTATTATTATTTTTTATATTAAAGTATAAAATAAAATAATAAAATTCTTTTAAAAATATAATCGGGCGAGACGGAATTGTAATACCTAAATAAGTCTGAAGCCATCTTGGATTTGAGAAAATAAAACTCAGGCCTGCTTAAGCGTTATAATTAAAACCCAGGCAGATCCATTAAGGAGCGAGACAAGGTGAGAGCGAATAATTTGTGCTTGTTGCTATCTCTTTCATTCTGATGTTAAAAAACAAGCAGCTCCCAATATTTAATGCTATTAAGTACTATTCAATATTATGCTCAAAAAAAGTTTTATTTAATATTAAGTAAAAAGCGAGCCAAGAGCATCTCAATGATTAGCCAAAAAAAAAGCATCTGCCATTTTTAGGCTCCAAAAGTCTTTTGAGATTTAGGTAAGTTTTAAACTGGCATCTCAAACTGATGGCTCCCCAAGTTACATGTCTCATCTGATAAATTTCTCATTCTCTTCCTAAATAATTCACATCGTATCTGCTTCATTCATTTATATCCTCCATACACTATAAAATTGATTTAAAAAAGATAAATAAATATTTAATTAAAATTTAAAATAAATATAAGATTCAATTAAAAATAAAAATGGCCATAAATATTTAATTGAATTCAATAAAAATAAATCTAAATATTTTGAATTAATAATTTCAATAGGTGAACTTTTGGGTTACAAATATTAATTAATTTTAAAATTTTAATGTGCTTCTTATAAAATAATAGAAAAGAAAGAAAATATTTGTGGCTAATAAAATAAATTAATTCATATCAAGTAAAACATTTTATTTTAAATTATTCTAAAATATGATTTATAGTTTTTCATTTATTAATAATATTTTATTTATAATATTATTTTTTGAAAATAATTAGAAGTTAATAAAAATATTTGTAGGCTAATAAAATAAATTAATTCATATCAAGTAAAAAATTTTATTTTTAATTCGTATTTTAAAGTATTTACAAAAAATATGATTTAAAGTATTTTTATTTTTTCATTTCAAATACCCAAAACGAGCGTGGGGTTTTTATTTTTCGTTTGAATGCTCCAGCTTTGGCGTTGTGGGGGGGCCGCGTGCTCGTGCCGAAGGTCTGCCGTTGCGGAGGAAGCGGCGGCGGCCATTGACGACCTTTTTGGACGGACAAGCGAGCGTGGTGTTGATGCGGACGGTGGACGGCCAGCGGCAATGCGAGCTTCTTTACAAATGGGTTCGATTTCCTCTGAATTCTTCCTTCTTGAGCAGTTTTCGATTTCCCTCATATCTCGGAAATGCGTTTCCATTTGTTTACTATTTATAGAATTTTTTGTTCTGATCGCAGGAGTTCAAAATGGTTCTGGTGGTTGTTTTAGGTCGAGGGGATTCTCTGTATTTTTCATGCCAGTATGAATATTTGGATTTGGTTCAAAAGCTGTTGGTTCACGGGCGTGATTTTCGGCTCCCAGCGGCTATAATATTGAGGGTAGAATGGGTTTTTGTTGTGTTTGGCTGATGGCTTCGTTGTCCAGCTATATTTGGCATGATCCACTGCGATCCATTCACTTGACAAATTTAACATCTGTTGGTAGCTAGCTAGACACCATTTTCAGTTTGCATCAATGGCTGGAAACTCACGTTTTGGTGGCTGGCAGGTGCTCTAACCACCTTATGAATTAGCCAAAACACTGTTCGTTGATGGAATTTGACTGATTAACTAGTCAAAGTATCCATAGAAATAAAAGAAAAATGGGACCCAACCTTCTTGGAACTTATAGTTATAGTGCCCCATCTTTTTTTTTGTTTCCGGCACCTTTTTTTTTTAAGCTAAATACTTTAATACAAATGTATGTCCTGCCTTTAAAGTTTAAACTTTAATTCTCATCAACTGAACTCATATAATAAACAATTAAAATAACCAAAATTAATTGAAAATATAATTTTAAAATTATTTATATTTTATACAAAAAAAACTTGAATGCTTATGGAATAATGCATAAAAGTAATTAATTTATTACATTTAATATATTTAGTTTAACCTAATTTTGCTTTTAATTTCTTTCATTTGAAAATTTTCACCAACAAAAATATAACCTACAAATAAATAAACAAAAAAACGTGATAAAATTTGATAAGAATAAAACTATGTGTTCATGATTTCTAAAAAAATTATTAGCTTCTCTATTTAGCAGTTTTAATCCTAGTTTTGACGAAAGATTTTATTATTGAAGTAAAAATTTAATTTATTGAGCATTTATTTATTAATATTTTATTTTATTTACAAATTTACTTTTCTTTGTTATCCTGTTTAGTGTTTACAAATACTAAAAATTTGAAAACGTTAATATTTTAATTAATTTTTTTTATTATATTTGAATTAGATGATAAACCCAATTGATGATGCATTTTTCAACGAGCTGAATTTGGAGCGTGTTGGAATCGTGGTAGGCCCCGGAACCGAAATTTTGGTCGGCTCACGAGATCTTCGTCCCCTGCAAAAACAAGAAACAAAGGGGGATCAGCGGGGGCTCGCCCGTCGTCACTCCGATACCAAAGTTAATTCTTTCCTGTGGAGAGAAAAGATTAACTGTTTAGAGGGCGAATGTTCTGCATACCTTTCATCGATGGGGTGGCCTGGTATTTATAGCATATGCTTTCCCAATTGGATGGTGGTAAGGATTCTTTCCCATTTGATGGGATTATTTCTGTCTTTATCGTTATCGGATTAATAAGGGATAATAAGGGATAATAAGGGAGCGGTTATTGAGAATTATCCAACTTCCCTCACTGGTGAGATTCGGTTTGTTTTATAGGATAAGTTGTTATTGGGAATTATCTTACTTCCTTTACTGATGAGATTTAGTTTGATTTACAGGACATGGGCTTCCAGTTGTCCATCTTTATTGGCCAACAGGCGAACAAACTAGGTTCCCGTTTTGGGCCGGTGCCAGGGGCTCGGGCGTTTCGTTGGGCTTACCTTTTCTTTGGGCTTGGTGAGTGGGCATGCGCGCCTATTTTTCAAACCCTATCAGTAGCCCCCCAGCCCTTGGGTACGGCGAGCGTGTGCAAGGGTTGTATCGTTTCTTGAATCGGGTGCGACTTCCACGTGTTCGCTTTGGGTTGGTTTAGTTAGGGCTTTGTCACCATCATATGTCTTGTGATAATGATGACTTTTCGGTTTTCGCGCCCACTTCTTCCAGTTCTTTCAGTTTCTTCTGAAAACATCCTCTGACCGTTCGCCTTGTGTTCCCCTGATCTTGAAGCCTTTTTGTTTTTCTGCGAGTTCGGGTTTCCTTTTCCTTAACATTCTTTCCGACCTTCGTGCAGAGTTCCTTCTGGCGTTTTGTGACACCTTGCTTGAGGTAGCCTTTCTCGTTCTGTCATGGGACGGGTGCTTCTTTCCTCCCTTCAATACTGAATAATATAGCGAGGGGCGCTAGAGTTGGGTGGTTTGAGTCTTGTTCATACTACCTGTTACTCTCATGGGTCCGGGTTGCTCCTCTTCCTTGCATATCGGAGGTGACTCCTACGTTGTATCCCGATTAAGGCGGGCAAGTGGGCGCCTCGATCGTTTAGCTGGGGTTGCTTTTCGAGACGCCCTAGGTAGACCCCCTCTTTCCTTGGATAAAAGGAAGGGTAGAATCAACGAGATTAAGTATCCTGTGGGATCGAAATATCTGAAGTCAGTTGTGCAGAATGCTCTGGCGATGGGACCTAGCCGAGTCGAGCCTTTATATGGGGAAACTTTCGCGAGGCATTACAAGCCCCCTTTTGGTGTCAAGGTCTAGTCTCCCGACATTTTGACCTCCTATATGGTCCAAGTGCCCAAGATGGTGTGTTTCTTTGAGGTGGCCTTCGATAATGGTCTCCATTTTCCTCTACACCCCTTTATAAAAAGGGTCTTGCAACATTTCAACGTCCGCCCCTCTCAACTTGCGCCCAATTTCTGGGGTATTCTGGTTGGGTTGTTGGTCTTCTTTAGGGACAAGGGCTTGGGTGTTCCCAGTGTAGCTCTGTTCTTGGACATTTTTAGTGTGAAGGAAGCCGCCGAGGGCTTTCTTTATCTATCTAGGCACGCCAGCGCTCCTTTAATCATCTCTGATCTCCCATCTTCCCACATATTTTGGAAAGAGCGTTACTTCTTTGTTAGTGGTCGCGGTTGGGAGCTCTGACCCTCTTGATAAGGAGAAGACACCTTTGGGTATCCGTTTTGGACCACTCCCAGGAGAATACGTGAGCTTCAATCTTTGATTTAGTTCGGTCTAGTTCGTGAGTTATAAGATGTCCCTAATTTTTCATTGGCTGTGCGATTTTCAGGTGTTCGCCCTGATCTCAGCCCCAAAGACAAGGTCGTAAAGCTAAAGCTGGCTAAGTGTCTTCAACGCGTTTATTCTGAGTTGATCAGGTCGGACATTCCCGGATCTTCAGGTTCGAGGTCCTCCCACCCTGCTACTTTGAGGTCTTCATCTCCCTCCGTTATGAAGTCTTCTCATGTCGAGGCTCCCGTTGCCAAGCCCACTAAGGAGGAGATATTGTCCCGGAGGTCCCGGAGTGTGAAGCGGAAAACTCCGGACTCTCTTAAGAAGGGTTGTCCGGCTTGGGGCAAAGTCCCGAGGTTGGGAACGTCCTCGTCATCACCTTCTACTCATGCAGGTGCGAGGGCAAGTGTATTTGCCTCTGCCGGTACCTAAGGCTAAGTTCGCGGCTGTTAAGTTACGCCGCAAGGCGAATTCCTCGGGAAGGTATCGCCTTCGTTGGAGGGTTATGCTATAACAGTTTGGAGTCCCTAACATGATCACCCAGGAGCCTTCTTCTTCGGCGGAAGAGTCGAGAGGAGGCGCTTCCAAGGCGACGGAGATGGGGATTCCTTTCCAATGTTGGGCTTGCGGTGGCGGGTTCTCATCCATTCTCGGGGGACTTTGATCTTAAGAATTGGTGCCTGTAGGTTGAGAAACCTTGGCTCTATCCCTCAGGGTCGCCTGCGTAAGTTCAGTGTCTTCGCGTAATGCGATTTTATCTTGAGTTGGGTGTTTGACTTCATGTTGTGTGTCGGTAGGTGGCTACCCATCTGAAGAGTTTGGAAAGGACCGGAGCGAGCGGGTCGCGTCAAAGTTTGCGAGTCTGGCCAGTGGGCTGCTCGCTCTGACGGTGGTGAGATCGAATCTGAAGAATGTAGCGGAGGAGGCGGGCGGCTTAAGTACGATTTGAGGCATACCACGATGGCGCGAGCCTTGTTTGAGGATAGGAAGAAAGGCCCGAGAGGGGCTTAATAGCGACCGGCCGAGGCTTTAGGAGGTCAAGGACGGGCTGAAATTTGCAAGGGATGACTCTTTGGAGACCCGAGGATGAGTCTGGTGTTCATCTTGAGCTTTAGGTAGTCGGGGATGGGATACAATCGATCTTAGAATGGCTACTTGAACCCAACTAGGGAAGAGCTGCGCTACTAGAGAGACAGTTGCATAATAAGAGGCGATCTTCTTTGGATGGAGCCCGTAGCAAAGCTTCGGTGCAAGCTCTGTGAGCGCCCGGGGCCCGAAAGTGTCATGGGTTGCGAGGGGACCTTCAGAGGCAAGAAACTCTGGTTGTTCAAAAGGACGGAGCTATAGCGAGTTTGAGGGATGAGGTCTGCACCCAATGGGCTTTTGGATGGCTTGCCTTTCAGAGGAAGGCTACTAATGCCTACCCGAGCTTGGACCTTAACTTTGATATCCCGAGAGACGAGGAGGCGGAAGAGTCCTTTTTCGCGGACTGCTCTGGAGGACCAGACACCCCAGCTGATGGTCGCTCCCCTTCCTCGCCTCTCACTCCCTCTTCTGACGTCTGATCCCCTTCATGTAGCTTTGCTTGTTTACGTTTTTTGTTCTCTTTTTTTTTAGTGAGCCGAACCACGAATACATGTGATGTCGTTCTTAATGAATATTTCGTTCTCTATCCCCTCGCCTCTTTTTATTGTCTTGCCAATTTGAGTTGCTAGGTTTTCTCTAAGCGATTATGCTCTGAGCTGTTGGGCTCCTGACCTACATGACTCCAAGACCCATTCTTGAGCTGACATGCTCTGCAAAGCTGAGCTAAGGGGTGCTAAGACCTTCCCGAGCTGCTAAGCTCTGCGAAGTGAGCTCCTAGGCTCTTGAAAGTTGGCTGTTATGGCTCCGTGAGCTAATGTGCGGCCGTGGTTGCTATGGCTTTTACGAACGGTTGAGCTCTTGGCCCAGACCGCGAGCTCAGTAGGCTAAGCTGCTGGTGAATTGCTCATGGGCCACAGACCTTAGTTGAACAATCAGCTCTTGGCCTTCAGTATCGAGACTCAGAGTGGGCTCTTCTGCTGGTGAATGCGCTGCAATGGCTATATAGCCTTTCTTAACCAGTTGAACTGTGGCCCGAGCCTACGAGACTCCATGGGCTACGTGCTGGTTGGTGCTCTGGGCTACGAGGCCTTAGTTAGCAATCAAGCTCTTGGCCCAGGCTATCGAGGCTCAGTAAGCTACTATTGCTGAGGTGAATGCAACAAGGTGGCTATATGGCCTTTCTTAACGATTGAGCTCTTGGCCAAGCCTCACGAGGTTCCATGGGCTAAAGTGCCTGAGCTGAATATGCTCCATGGCTATATAGCCTTTTCTAAACAGTTGAGCTCTTGGCTTGAGCCTCTGGCTCAATGACTCATTGCTTGAGTTGAATATGCTCTGGGCTGAGCCTTAGTTGAGCAATCAAAGCTCTTCAAAATTGAGCTATCGAGGCTCCGTGGGCTACTCTGCCTGAGCTGAATCTGCTCCGTGGCTATATGGCCTTTACGGAGGCAGGTTGAGCTCTTGAAAGGCCCGGGCCTCGAGGGGCTCGTGGGCAAAGCTAACGAAGTGAATTTGCTTCACAGGCTGCAGGCCCTTAGTTGAGCAATCAAGCTCTTCAAAGCGAGCTATCGAGAGGCTCAGGTAAATTTATTTTTCTGGCCAGATACGCTCAGGTGGCTATATGGCCTTCTCTGAACAATTGAGCTCTTGAAAACTGAGTCTCTAAGGCTCCATGGGCTAAACTGCCTGAGCTGAATTTGCTCCTGAGCTACCAGGCCTTAGTTGAGTAATCAAGCTCTTCAAAACTGAGCTATCGAGGCTCCGTGGGCTACTTTGCCTGAGCTGAATCTGCTCCGTGGCTATATGGCCTTTTCTGAACAGTTGAGCTCTTGAAAACTGAGCCTCAAGGCTCCATGGGCTAAACTGCTTGAGCTGAATTTTATCTGGGCTACGAGCCTTAGTTGAGCAATCAGCTCTTCAAAATTGAACTTCTCCCGAGGCTCGAAGTAGGCTACTCTTGCCTAAAGTGAATATGCTCCTTGGCTATATGGCCTTTACAGGTGATTGAGCTCTTGAAGGCCGGAGCCTGCGAGGCTCCGTGGGCCCCTCGCGCAAATTTGAATTTGCTCTGGGCTCTGGGAGCCTTAGTTGAGCAATGAGCTCTTGGCCCAGGCTATCGAGGAGGCTCGAGTGGGCTATTTTGCTGGCCAGATCACTCCGTGGCTATATGGCCTTTTCCCGAACAATTGAGCTCTTGAAAGCGAGTCTCTAGGCTCCGTAGGCTAAAAGCGCACGGTGAATTTGCTCTGAGCTACCGGGCCTTGAATTGAGTAATCAGGCTCTTCAAAGCTATTTATGGAGGCTCAAGTGGAGCTACTTTACTGGCCCCAGATCGCTCAGTGGCTATATGGCCTTTACGAGACAGTTGAGCTCTTGGCCAGGCCTGCGAGCTCCATGGAGGCTCGCTGCTGAAATTTGAATACGCTCTGTGGCTATTTTGCCTTTTCTGAACAGTCGAGCTCTTGAAAACTGAGCCTCTGAGGCTTCATGGGCTAAACTGCTTGAGCTGAATTTGCTCCTGGACTACCAGGCCTTAGTTGAGCAATCAAGCTCTTCAAAACTGAGTTATCGAGGCTCCGTGGGCTACTCTTGCTGGTAGATTTGCTCAGGTGGCTATATGGCCTTTTACAGGCAGTTAGGCTCTTGAGCGGGCCTCTGGGCTTTCAGTGGGCTAAAGCGCGAGCGAGTTGCTCTGGGATGCAGGTCTTAGTTGAGCAATCAAGCTCTTCAAAACTGAGCTATCGAGGCTCCGTTGGTTATTCTACCTGAGCTGAATCTGCTCCGTGGCTATATGGCCTTCTGCGAACGGGTTAAGCTCTTGGCCCGAGCCTCTGGGCTCGTAGGCTAAGCCTTTGGTGGAGATTTATCTGGGCTGGCCTTAGTTGAGCAATCAAGCTCTTCAAAACTGAGCTATCGAGGCTCCATGGGCTACTCTGCTGGTGAATGCTCCGTGGCTATGGCCTTTCGAGCAGTTGAGCTCTTAGCGAGCCTCTCACGAGGCTCAGTGGGCTAAGCTGCTTGAGTGAGATTTGCTCCACAGGGGCTCTGGGGTGCCCGTTGAGCAATCAAGCTCTTCAAAGCCCAGGCTGTCGAGGCTCAGTGGGCTCACTACGCTGGCTTTGAATCCCTGCTCCTTGGCTATATGGCCTTTTACGAACAGGTTGAGCTCTTGGCTTGAGTCTCACAGGCTCAATGGGCTAAAGCTGCTTGAAGCTGAATTTGCTCACAGGCTACGGTGTAGTTGAACAGCTCTTCAAAACTGAGCTATCGGGGCTCCGTTGGCTATTCTGCGAGCTGAATCTGCTCCGTGGCTATATGGCCTTCTTTGAATAGTTAAGCTCTTTAAAACTCACTAAACTGCCTGAGCTGAATTTGCTCCTAGGCTACCAGGCCGTAGTTAAGCAATCAAGCTCTTCAAAACTGAGCTATCGAGGCTCCATGGGCTACTGCACTTTGGCGAATGCGCTCCGTGGCTATGGCCTTTTCGAGCAGGTTGGGCTCTTGAAGCCCAGGCCTCTCTAAGGCTCCATGGGCTACGCGCTGGTGAATTTTCTCCTGGGCTCTTAGGGTGTAGTTGAGTAGTGAGCTTTTAATTGGCCCGCTCGGGCTCCATGGGTAATCACTTTGGTGACGGCTGTAGTGTATGGCCTTCTTAAGCGGTTGAGCTCTTAGCCAGGCTATTCGTTTCGATTGATCTGAGCACAGTTCCTGTCAAATAGATCCTTGTTCGGGTGGGAGCCACGATATTCGTTCTGCCTGATGTATGGGATCCAGAGAGACTCATGTGATCTGTTAGCTATAATCCATCAGCAAATCATGACTCAAATGGGCATAGTTGGTGATCTGTTCTAAAACGGGCAATCAAACCGTGATAAATGTAGATTACCGCTGACACCGGACCAGATTGTAATGATACGGGTGCTAGGCGTTGGGGCCTCTGGGCTAACTGCTGGGCTTGAGTCACGGCCGTTTGAATTCCACTTCTTGGAAAGATGCGAGCGTCATTAATGCTGGTTCATGGAGGTATGCTTATTTGTCACGATTTTAAGTGCTTTGGCCTCCCTATAAATGGCGACTTCTTCGCTATGGAGCTCATACTTCGAACCTTCTTTCTTTTCAGGGCGCAATTGGAATTTGTGCTCGATGAAGCGTCAAGGCTTGGTCGTCTTTGCAGGGGGTCCGCCCCGGGATTCCGGCTTGGTTCCGATGCTCCTCTGCCTGTGGGAGTTGTGTTTTTCTCTAATCTCCCCTTTGTAGGAGTTATGTTATTCCCTAGCTTCGTGCTAGGGAATGCGTCTAGAGGGAGCGGTGCATTTTTAGTACCGCTTTTTCCATTTTCTCCTCTTCTTTCTCTTTCTCTTCTTTCTTCTCTTTCTCCTTCTTTTTCCCACTCTCTCTTCCTCTCTTTCTCATTCTCTCTTCTTCTCTTCTCCTTTTCCTTCTCCCTCCCTTTCTCGTTCGCACTCTTTTTTTTTTTTAGGGAACTGCTTGTACTGTTTATTTATGAGATGTAAGGGATGACACTGTTGATTGTAATCAATTGTACCTTCATTGGAATAAAGAAAATTTTTCTTTTTTTTAGCGCATGAATTTTTGTATTCTGACGTGAATAACTTTCGTCTGCGTTTCTGGTACGTTTGTCTGTTTTCTTTTATCGAGATGCCCAACCGATTTACGAGGATATTAAACAAAGCAATCAACAAACACTCTGTGTCAGAGCGATATTACTTTATTAATGATTACAATCCGAGGTCTACTGATAAAAACGCTTAAGGTGCTCAGCGTTCCAAGAGTGAGATAGAACTTTTCCTTCTTTTATGCAGGCTCGTAATTACGGTCGACGGCGAATCTTATGTAGGGGCCTTCGGTTGAGCCCTAGTTTCCATGTGTCGGTTTTTCTTGCAAGCGAAGCTTTTTTTAAGACTAGGTCGCCGGGCATGCTCACAGGTTTTGACCTTTTGGTCATAGTACCTTGCGTCTTTCCTTTGGTAGTCTTACGTACGTTTCGAGGACTGTTCACGCTTTTCATCCCCAGGAGGTCCGGGTTTAGGCGGAGAGCCTCTTCGTTATGTTCCACGCTTGCCAATTCAATCCTTGGGGACTTTAATCTAATCTCGACAGGGGCCACCGCCTCGGTACAGGCTAGGCGAATGGGGTTTCTGAGTGCGAGATTGCATGTGATTTATGTATGCAGCACCTCGGGTAGGTACTCGCCAACGCGCTAGATTAAGTCGACTTGGTCTTTAGTCTTTGCTTTAGAGTTTTTGATGGTGACTTCAGCACATCCGGTCGTTGTGGATAAAATTTGGGGACGAGTAGTAGTTCTTGATCGAGGGCTCGGCACGAAATCCTTGAACTGGATTGGCCCGAATTGCTTCCCATTGTCGGACACGGGGCTCTTAGGATACAAACACACCAAATTATGGAGCGCAAGCAGTTGGGTATCTTTACTCTGTGACATGACCAGCGGTTCGGCCGGCCCATTTGGTGAAATAATCCTTTCACGATGATAAATTTGCAGCCCTTTCCAATGGGCGAGGCGATCCCAATATCATCTGGCCCCATTTGCTAAAAGGCTAGGGCTTGCTCCAGCGAAGTCAGTGGATCGGATGGGAGGCGAGAGATTTTGGCTTGTTCCTGACAAATTTTGCACTTCTTGACTAGTTACTAGCCGTCTCACGAGCATTTATGATCCAGTAGTATCGTTGTCTTAAGACTTCCACATAGCGTCAGGCAGAGGCTCGGATGTGATTTCCGCATACACCTTCATGTATTTCCCTCAGCATGTAGTCGGCGTCTTTTCCTACGACGCACTTAAGGATGGGTGTGAAAAAACCTCGCTTGTAGAGGCTTCCCTTATGAATAGTAAATCTGGCCGACCTCGCCCTAAGCTTAGAAGCCTCTTTTGGGTCGTCGGGTAGCGATCGTGCATTAAGCTAGTCCCGAATGGGGTCCATCCGGCTCATTTCGGACATGATAGAGGCTGGCTTCCTCGTCATGGGATATAGGGCTCTGCAAGGTGCTCGACAGGCGTTAGTCTGTTGAGGTCTTCTTATGATGCTGTTGCCAGCTTTGCTAAGGCATTTGCTCGGGAATTCTCCGCTCTGGGTATGTGTCTGACCTGAGCAAGCATGAACTTCCTTAGTAATTCCCGTACCTTTATGAGGTATAGGATCATTTTCACAGCCTCATGGGTGTCTTATTCTTTACTACCCGACAAAAGTCGCTACATACCTGGTGGTCAACTTCCATTGAATGGGAGAAGTTCGATCTGCGATAGCGGCCTCGTCTTCGGCCTCGTTGTTGGAGGCTTGGAACCAAATCTGCGTGCATACCGATTTCTATTCCTTACAGGAGTCGAGTGTGACGCCACTCCCTTGAGCATTGGCGGCCTCGTCTATGGACAGTTTCCAAATGGGGAGGTCGAGCGTTTCTCGCGTATCCCCGGCAAGCTTGGTCGGGGTGAACTCCATGACCAAGTCTGCCAAGACCCACTCTTTGATTGCGTTTTTTGGTTTATATCTGATGTCAAACTCGCTCAACTCTAAGGCCCACTTCATCAATCTTCGAGGTCTACGGTTTATTAGCCAGCACTTGCTTCATTGGGTACTCACAGTCGAAGGACTTCAATAGTATGAGCTTGAAAGTAGGCGAAGCTTTCGGACTACGGTTCACTAACGCCCGAGTTAATTTCTCCATCATGGATGCCTCTCCTTTGCTCCCTCTAAGAGCTCTAAGGTACAATATTAGACTGGATGTTGTACTTTCGATCTTTGTCTCACGGCGGGCAGTGTGATGAAATGCAGGCTTGCAGTGCAGGTAAGGGAGTTCCCCGTCAGAGAACACTAGAATGGGGGAGAGCTCAAATAAGTTTTCCAGTCTTTCAGCCTCTTAAATGTGTATCCCATTGAAGCTTTCTTTAGAACACGGAAGAAGAATTTGACATTTATCGCTGGCCTTGGACACAAATCTGCTTAAGGAGGCTATTCTTCCGGTTAGACGTTGGACTTCTTTTATGTTTGACGGTGGCGGCATGTCGAGCACAGCCTTTATCTTGTCTGGATTCACCTCAATTCCCCAATTGTTGACTATAAAACCTAAGAATTTTCCGGCTACTAAGACTCGAAAGCATTCGTGGATTGACCATGTTGTACTCGGGATCACAGGAATGCTTCGGACATATGAGTTATGTGGAGCTCGGCCATGGTTGATTTCACCAACATGTCATCTATATATACCTCCATGGATGCCCCTATTTGCTTCTGGAACATCCTGTTCACCAACCTCTGATAGGTAGCTCTGTGTTTTTTAGACCCGAGGCATTGCTCGATAGCAATGGGTCCCTTGCCCGTAGCAGATGAGG
This sequence comes from Tetrastigma voinierianum, assembly GCA_016808115.1. Classification (NCBI taxonomy): domain Eukaryota; kingdom Viridiplantae; phylum Streptophyta; class Magnoliopsida; order Vitales; family Vitaceae; genus Tetrastigma; species Tetrastigma voinierianum. Next base: position 87,690 of record JAEQBH010004873.1, on the reverse strand, counting down.
TCTTCTCTTAGTCGTCGGGATCCATCTGATAAGTTTGTATGGAAAAACATCCATATGGCGAAGAGTTCATGGTCGGCTATGGCGTCTACAATAAGGTCGATCCGTGACAGAGGGAAACTATCTTTTGGGCATGCTCGATTGATGTTAGTGAAGTCGATCTGGTCGCCCTTAATCAGACGGCACGACCGAGCACGACATTGGCCAACGCCATTCGGGATACTCCACTTCTCTGGTGCCACGGGAGGGCTTGCAAACCTCCTCATTTATCGCTTTTTGTCTCTCTGGAGCGAAACTCCTTCTTTTTATACTGCTTGGTTTGAAGGATTAGTGACGTTTAGTGCGCGAGTGGTGTGCGGGGTCCAATCCCTCTCATGTCCTCCTGCTTCCACGTGAAGACATCCTTGTTCTACATTTCGAGGGAAGTGAATAAGGAGATGTCACGAGGTCTTACACTAAACACAGAGCGGTATGAGTGTTTAGGGTTATCGTCCTAAGCGCATAGGCTGCAACTCTTTCGGGCTCGGGTCGGGTATTTACCTCATTGCTATGTCGACTCGTCCATGTATCCACGTTGTCGACCGCTTTTGCTTCATGGATGCAGGTAGCACTCCTGGCCCTGTAGGTCTCTTGAACCATTCCTACTCCACACATGGTGAAACTTGATCATCATGTGGTAAGCGGAGGGGATGGCCTTTATAGGCGTTGAAGGATCTTGACAACATGTTATAAGTGAGCCCAGGGCATCTACTATGAACTTCCTTTGTCGTTGTTGCACGGCGCGGGGGTCTCCCAAAGTGAGTACCAGCGTATTGATCCCAAAGTGGCACTTTCTCTCGGAGAGAATCCTCGCGGTGGTACGGCGTGGTTCCGGCTTCTCCACTTAGATCACCCATCCTATAAGGCGGCGATAAGATGATGTTGGGTGAGCTCCATTATCATAAGGACCGGTGGATCGTTTGTTAGCCACAAGCGCCGGTATTATCACTATGGGGTCGTCGTGGGGGTGTTAGCAGCATCCTCAGTGCGAATCGAGAATGTTATGATTGTCAGTCGGCGGCTTGGACGCAGCTTGTACTTCCATTACCTCTCCTGACCTGATGCTACACAAGTGAGCCTTCCTAGCGGAGCTGGATTCCCCACCTCCTGCAAATCCTCCTGAGATCACGTGAATTTCCCCTAAGGGTTGTTGGTGCTGAGTTATCGTCTGCTGAGGTGGTGGTGGCTACGCCTGGCTCTGACCTTCAGAGGCTACGAAGCGGCGAAGATACCCGCGTCGAATCAAATATTCTATCTCCTTCCTGAGTTGTATGCAATTGTTTGTTCGGTGGCCGTGGTCCCTATGGAATTCACAATACCTCGTGTTATCTCTTTTGGTGGGATCTAACCTCATCTGGGTCGGCCATCTCAGGAACTATTCATGTTGCACTTCACGCAAGACATGTGATACTGTGGCTGTTAGGGGGGTGAACCACTGAGGTGAATGTCGTCGACGCAGCTCGGGTTGAGGTGGTCCCAAGCGGTCTCTGACGCCCGTGCGTCTCTTCGGGGACCGTTCCACAGTCTTTCTTTAGGATCTCTGATTTCTGTCTCTAGGGCTTAAAATTACTGTTGTTTTATCGATCTGCTTCTCTCTTTGTGGGTTGAAGAGCTTTCTTTCTTTGATATGAGGGCTTCCTCGCCGTTTATGTACTTTTCCGCTTTGGTAAGCACCTCAGCCATGCTTGCCTATGGATTCTTGGATATGGAAAACATCAAATCTTTTGTTGCCTCCCTAACGCGTGAATGCGGTGATAAGCGAGCTTCGTCCAGAGTACATCTACATTCAGAGACTCGACATTGAACCTCTCGACGTATGACCTCAGGCTTTCCTGCGGGCTCTGTTTTATGGTTGCGGAGTGATAGCCGGCTTCACATGCGTTCTTGCTCCAATGAAGCGGAGGCGAAACGCGATGGAAACTCTCCGGATGAGGCAGCGATGGCGGGAACTGTTAGACAAGCCAATGCGGGCCTTTTAGTGTGATAGCGAAGGCTCACGCACACGTCTGAGGTCCTGATATCCATGTAGCTCCATTTTATTCTTATAAGTGTTAAGATGGTCGACAGGATCCTTCGCACCATCGAACGCTTCAATTTGCGGCATTCTGAACTTTGCTGGAAGGGGAAAGTGGAGCACCTCGGCCATGAACAATGACTCAATTTGCTGCACCAGGGTGTCCATAGAGTCGGCTCGACCTTTAGTGGCTTAGCTCATGTGGCGAGCTCTGTTGGAAATACCTTGAACCTCACTCCACGCCCAGTTGTTCCCCGTTCTATCTTTGAGAAAGATTAGGCTCATCGTTCCAGGGGTCCCTCCGGGTATTGCTTCATTACGCTCCTCTCTGGGAGCTAAGTGTGGTCCATGCCCCTTGGCTCGGTGGACTCTCCCGCTTCTGCTTCTCGGGGAAGACCGAGAGGTGTGCTGCTCTTCCCAGGGGGTGGTGTTTATGACCTTCCTAGGCAGTCGGGATTCAGCGGGCGTTGCATCTGCACAGTGAGTTATACCAATTCTTACATCAAGCGTTGGTTGGTGAGGCGAAGTGCCTCGAGCTCATCGTGTTAGCCTACAGAGTCTCTAAAGGCGCCTCGGGTCGGCTATCACCCACGAAATTTGGTCTTGCATTCTGGAAAGATTAGCTAGACTCCTGCTTGTATTCCGCGTTGATGTCATCAGTTATTGAGAGATCAGCTTTGTTGTAAGGCGCGCGGTTCCACAGGCGGCGCCAGCGGTGATGCCTTTTTCATCCGGAACTGGGCTGGAGCGTGTTGGAATCGATGGGCAGTCGGCTCACGGATGTTGCGTCCCTGGCAAAACAAGAAACAAGGGGATCGGCGGGGCTGCGCGCGTGCGTCACTCGATCCCAGCTAGTTCTTTCTGTGGAGAAAAGGTGCCAGCTGTTTAGAGGCGAATGTTACACATACCTTTCAGATGGGGTGGCTGGTATTTATATGTGCTCCCCGATTGGATGGTGGTAAGGATTCTTTCCCATTAGATGGGATATTTTCTGCCTTTATCGTTATCGGATTAATAATGGATAATAAGGGATAATAAGGGAGCGGTTATTGAGAATTATCCTACCTCCCTCACTGGTGAGATTCGGTTTGTTTTATAGGATAAGCTATTATTGGGAATTATCTTACTTCCTTTACTGATGAGATTTAGTTTGATTTACAGGACATGGGCTTTTCAGATTGTCCATGTTGTTGGCCCTTGGGGCGAACAAACTAGGTTCCCGTTTTGGGCCGGTGCCAGGGGCTCGGGCGTTTCGCTGGGCTTACCTTTGGGCTTGGCGAGTGGGCCTGCGCGCCTATTTTTCAAACCCTATCACCAATAATACAATTTTTCATGATCATTTTGCCATATGTCTAACATCCCTCTGTTCCTTTGCTTGTTAAACTTTTCAATTCCCATGATTTATGTTTCTGTCATGCGGATTCCCGTATTAACCCATGATTCTTTATTAGTTTATTGCTTTTCTGTCATCTATTTGATTTGTGTTGCAAAAGAGAAGAAAGTGGAATGGCTAGTAACCCACCTTATAATAAACGTGGGTTGAATAAATCAAGAGAGAAAAACTCCCTTAACAATAGAGACCCATTAGCTTAGTGGGAGCAACCTGCATCTTATTTCATGGCTTTGAGAAAGCATAACATAAAAATAGGTGTACTCAGAAAGAGGAAGATTCATTGTCGGGTTTATGTTAAGCAGGCAGCTTTCATTGGTGCCGTCTATGGGAAGCTTCTAATCCCACACTTCTCTATACTACTGAAAAGACGACTTTGAACCTTTTCAAAAGGATTCGATGGGTGAAATCTCCCATTTTAGTTATGAGTCTACATTGGAACAACGGCTACTGTCGTTGGAACAAATGCTAAAAGAACAGTGAGTCTGACAGTTAGCCTCTTTCTTAGCGACCCAATCTTTGCTTCTTGTGAAAATCTTTGCATTAAATGCTTTCTGGCCAGCACTCCCCTCACCTTAGCAGCCAATTAGTGCCGCTGACCACACTCGATCATTGTTTATCAATTAATAATCTACTATCTCAAGTACCTCATTTGTTATCATTAGCACCTCATCTCGATGGCTTTCCAAATTTGCTTATAAGTGCTCCTCTTCTTGCTCCTTTTCTTTATAATTTTATTACCAGCTAATTCTTTCGACTTAAATTAGAAAACTAATTAGAAAATAAAAAACTATTTAAATGAATAATGTAAGAATGGTGTACATACAATAGAAAGGTCATTACATTGTATCGAAGATATAACTTCCTTAGTTAGTAAATACTCAAACATGAGCCATGAAGACTAAAGGTATGAAACGGGCTAACAGGCCCATTTTTGTCACGCCCCTCGGGCCGCGGACGAAATGCGGGTCGGTAAGAAATTCACCACGTGTTCTATTAGGAGCCATTATTTGGCTAATGACCAGATCCCTGCTGAATCGCTTGAGCCAATATAGGTCGAAATAGTAAGAATATTAGAAATTAATGCTATAATTTTCTAAATATTTTATAAATTAAATTTTGTTAAAAATACTTATAACTTGCTTTTATGTTGTTAAAATTATAATAAATTATTTTTAATTATTTTCATATGAGTATTATTTTATTTTATTAAAACAATTGAAATTGTTATGATAGCTATTCTTTTTCCTTTAAACAATATTGTCAATTATAAAAAAGAAACATAAATTTTTTATAACTAGAAAATTAACTACTTTAAAAAATATTTATAAAAACATGTACAATTTTAAAATAAATATATATATAAATTGTATTTATAAAACATTATATAATATTTGTTAAAGATATTTACTAAACATTATTTTTATACTCATTTTCAAAAATAATAATTAATATATGTTTTTATAAGAATGTGTTTGAAAGAGATTTTAAAAAATAATAGTATAAATTATTTTAATTAATGAACGAATATATGAATTAGGGGTTTCAATGAAGTAGGGCCGGCGCTATTGAAAAGAAATTAGGCCTTAGGCCCGAGTCGGGCCTATCCTTTAGGCCCGTTGACCGGTCAGCAGTAGATAAAATTTGAAAGCCTATGGCGTACAGACTAAGCCTCCTTCCCATCCCGACCCCTCCCCCAGGCCCACCGCCCAGCCCTTCCTTCTCCCCCTCCCTCCCTCCCTCCCGGCCCACGCACCCCCTTTCTCCGGTTCCCTCAATCGGCCCAGCTCCAACGATCATATGACCGTTAGTTGAACAAGCCGATAGTGCCGTGTGACCGTTAGCTGTTTCCCGTTGGACTTGAAACCTTTCAATTTTTTTTTCACTTTTTTTCTCTATAAATATTGCATTTGTTTACCATTTTCATCAAATTAGTTTTTATTCTCCATTTCTCTCGAAGTTAGCTCCCGATATTCCTCTTCTCTCACATTCTTTAATACTTCATTTCTTTCATTTGTTCTTATTCTTCATATTACATGATATTATTGGTGGTGCAAAATTACAATCAGCATTGGTGACTCAATAGTCGGATTTTAAAAAATTTCGGCTTGATCCTCCAATTGAGTAATATTTCTCACACCTTTACTTTTCTTTATTTGTTGTTATATTTATTTTGATTCATTTTTTTTTAGTACTTAATATTTTATTAATAATTTTAATATGGATAGTGCATGTGCATCTTGATCAATGTCTTTGATATCAAGCAAAAATTTGATTCAAATATTTGGAATTTTTTTGATAGAGCTAAATAATTTTAGAAAATAATAAAAGAAATAAAGCAAAATGTAAAATTTGTGTAACTAATGGTGGATCAAGTCGGGCCTGAAGTCATGCAAGAGCCTTAATGAGCAGTGCAAAAATTTGGCGTAATGTAGATATTAGGAAATTATATGCAATTAGGTAAAGATGAATGTGGAAATTTTAAAAAAATTCTTGTAATTAGTCTTAAGTGTCCCAAGTAAGGAATGATTGATTCATAATAAGAAATTTGAGCAATTATTTTAATATGATGAAACTCATAGATATTGAAGCAATTGAAAACATTAATCCTATAATTCAAAGAAATTTGAGTCAGAAAATCTTTATTAAAGATGTATTATAAAAAATTTCAACGAAAGAAAATTTTAAAAATATTTTGCAAATTTTGGAAAATTTTGTTTAACGTCGATATTTGGACATCTTTAATGCATGAGGCTTTTTTTATATTACGCTCATTATATAGATAGTGAATGAATGTTAAATAAAGAATAATTTCATTAAAACAATAAATACTCCACATAGTGGTAAAAAATATAGCAACTTTAATAAATGATGAAATTATAGATTTAGTGATAGTGATAAAATATTTAAAATAACATTAGATAATACTTCTATGATGCGGCAATACAAAGATTAAAGAATTTTGGCAAATAAAGAGGATCGTGCAAAATTCTTTAAATACGTTGTTGTGCACATATTTTAAATTTAATTGTAAAGATGGATTAAAACTTAAGTTGTCGTACATTAGAAAAAATTGAAATTCTGGCCTGTATTAATTGTTCCAATAACGTGAATTATTTTTTTTTTTATTGTTCTTGAAATTACCCAAATATAGAAAGAAAAAATATATAAGTTTAGATATACCAATTAGATGGAATTCTTATAAGCTTTTACAAATATTACAAAATATAAAAGGTAGTACAATTATCTATACAAAATACAACTGTCTAATAATAATGATGATATAGATGTTGATGTATTAATGGTGTAGTTGGCGCATTACGAGGCCTTTTTATGCTGTATGTCATCCGGCTTAGCACCAGATCATTATGCAAATAAGCTATTTATATAGTACTACAAAATTATTTAAGTTATGATTTTAATGATACAATTTTGCAAGCATTAGAAAAATTCCAGAAAATAACAGGGAGAAATATCTTTGATTTATTATATTGGTTTAATTGTGGACCCTAGATTAAAATTTGATGTTCTAGATGAATGGTTGTAAGTTATTTACAATGAAGATCAATTAAAAATTGAAGAAATTAAAAATTAAGTAAATTCGTTATATATTTTATATAATATTTATAAAGAAAATATGGAAATGATATTTGTTTGATAAAATCGTAAATATGACAAAGGCTCACATAGATCTTTTATAAAAGCACTTTAGAAATGTTTAAAAGTAGAAAAGGCGACAACTAGTTCTCTAAATAATACAATGGAGTATAAATAGATATCTTAGTGTAGAAGCAATTCCATTTGAAGACAATGAAGATTTTGAAATTTTAGAATGGTGGCATGAAAATAAAATCTGTGTGTTATGTCTGTTATTTGCATGATGTATTAACATTTTAAATCAATTCATGTGAATTTCCTTTCTGATTTTAGATTGGAAGAGTGGATTGGCAAAATTGATGTAATTTGTCACTGAGCGTCGAGTAGTAGTATCTTTTTAAAGATTGGAATTTAGCGGACTAGATTACCTGATCGTAATTATTGCCGCTAGTGGTAATCTGAATCTTAATAAACATGAATGGATCATGATAATTCCACGTCACGAGAAAATATTAAAAATATTTCGTTAAATGTGTGGCTATATTTTTTTATGGTTTGAAGAAATTTCGATGAGTTGACAAATAAGTAGAGTGCTAACTTTGGTTGGGATGTACTTATTTTATAGTGATGTAAACTTTTTAAATGTTTAAATGTAATTATATTCGATGAATAAAATTTTTAAATAAAGTATTTTTATTTTGGGTGTTTTTAAGAACTTTACTTTATTTTATTTAACTTTTAAAATCTGATTTAAATAAAGCACTGCTTTGATAAGTGGAGGGGTCGAGGAACTTGGGCGGCCTCTTGTGAGAGCTTTGGATGAGCTAAAGCGTGAATCGGCCGGCTGTCGGGTCGACAGGCACTGCAATCGAGCCAGTGGCTCTGTAGCAAAATGGGGCAGGCGAGCTTTGGCGAAACTTTAACTATCGGTAGGGCTAGACCAGCGAATTTGCCCAGCTGCAGACTTTTGATCCACTAAAATTCGTGACCAGCTTATTTGATCTCCTATCAATATATTTATGGAATCATCATTCCATATAATTCGTTCACTTGAAAATTTGAGGGGATGTTTGAATTTTTATGAAAAATTATATGGATGATCCGACTCAACTGGTAAGGTAGAAAGTGGTTTATTGATATTTTTGAGAAGACCTTTGTAACATATATATATATATATATATATATATATATATATATATATATATGGATGATCGATATGCATTCAGAAAAATAAAAACTACGATTTTTCAAATCTTAGTTTGAAACTTCACTTCAGTTCAAATATTTTAAATCTTGTTTCTTTTTGTTGATTTAATAAACGACCATTCTTTCCTTTTCCCAATCAAAACCAAAATTAGAACTTACTAATTTTAAAACATAAATAGAAGAGCGTATCAATGTCACCTTAATCTTTTTTAAAATGTAGTGAAAATTTGTCATTACCTTAAAATTAAAAATTATAAAAGCATAATAATTCCTACTTTTACATTTTAACAAAGTTTTGATCTATTTTCTTTTTTTCTGTTATCATATTTTTCAAGGAAGCATGGACAGTCAGGGATCTGACCTGGTAGGACATAAAACATAACAAATTCGAAAAACTAGGACCACCAGTCTGACAAGTGTTGGATCGTTTCTAACAACTGAATGTAATGGGAAAAACATCAAACATCAATTTAATGGAGAAAAACACGTAAATTCATCTGGCTTTGGGTATGGATCTCTTTCTTTGTTGATGCGGAGCGTGAGAACATGAGAGGCCGTCTGAGATCCTCGAGATCTTCTCCCAGACGACCCTTTAGAGCGGCTTTGTAGGATTAGATCGCTTTTCGGGAAGGCCTTAGAGAGAATTATGCATTATGTGATAGAAAATGTATCATAGGGTTTTAGGAGGGACTTGAGCTTTCTTAAATAGAGTTAGACCACGGGCCTCATAACGGGCAGGGCGAACTCGGCCAAGCGTAGTATGTAGGCCCAGTATGATTTATTAAAACCCGACCTTTCACTTAATTGACTGATCTTAATTCGAGTTTTAATTCCAATTAATAAACCCGAAACGTGGCTTGTTCAGCAGGCGATATTAATTGAAACAAAGCGTAATGTATATTTATATTAGTGCAGAGATTTATTCTTAATAGTCGATCCGATCCCACAGTCTCGAATAACGAATCATGGCGGTAATTGCATATCTCATATGGCCCACTTGTAGTGTGAGTGCTTTCGCTTCTTGATGGATTCAATATGGTAGTGTGTTTAAATGGATAACCCCATATGATCTTCTATGTAATTATCCATTTTGTTAGTCCATATTCTCTCCCTTAAAGTCCACAAAACCTAGTGTCACATGAGAATATCCATTATGGTTCCAGAACCTGTATATATGTTACTTGATAGGTAACTTTGCCCAATATTAACGAAATATGCTAATGAGGCTATTTAAAGACCCATAACTTTATTGAGTTTACCGATACCCTTTGATATTTTCAACAAGTTTATGTACCGGCTTCGATAAACCTACATTCTGAATACCTTGTGAATGCAAGAGTTGATACATATTCAATTAATACAAAATCGTGAAATTGAATTCAACTTTTATTAAGAGCAACATAAAACTTAATAGCTCCACTAATTCCACAGTATCCCATGATACTCTGGCCCATGTTAATGACATATCAGTTCAAATACCGAGGCGAAGGCCTTTAGTTGCGGATGCGTCATATCATCGGAACGATGTGTCTTTCATTATGGCGTCAGTTTTGACTTTTTCCTTTGTGGTCAGTGCCCGGCCTCCATGTGTTAGACCCCTTGAGACCTCATTGTTGTTAATAAACAGCGGCTGCGAGTCTTGTCGAATCTGTTTGTATGGGCCCCATCCACAAAATCAACAGTTCGCTCTTAGTGGGTTTTGGAGCCAAATTGCTTGAGTAGTTGCTGAAAAGCATCTTCTGAAACTCAAACACGCAAAGGTAGAGGATCACCATTCATTACATTTTGTCCTTTTCCATGTCTTTGCCTTATCACTGTAGGAATATAGCTTGATTTATTTAGCTTCTTTTCATCGCGACGATAGTAAATCGAGATAAGATACCCATTGCGCTGGAGTCACGAACATGTTTGTAAATCAACATATAGTCTTTTGTCCTCTTTAAGTACCTCACAGCAGCTAGCAGCGGCAACCCGATAGTCGTAATCACAGGTTTTGGTGATATCTGCTAGAGATCACATTTGCGAAAGCGATATCGGGCTAGTGCATGCATAGACATCATGTCACTCCCAGTGCCACTAACATGGGTATATTCTTCATTTGGGCTTTCTCATGTACGAATGAGGACATGTGATAGACTCGAGCTGCTCCTTCAGGACGGGAACAGTTATCTGGCTTACATAGTTCACATGTTGAATCTTTCTAAAACACGATCAACATATGCCCTCTACGAGATAAACCAGTAGTCTGCCAAGAGCAGTCCTGTGAGATCGATGCCTGAGACCAAAGCGTTTCGCGAGGTCGGCCCGTATCAGGTTATTTGACCAGCGTGCTTTGTCTCATGCGGATGGGCGAGGTCCTTTGTTCTGGCAGGGATATCATCCACATAAAGTATTAGGAAAATGAATTTCCTCCTTGACCTTACGAGTATATACATTGATCTACTTTTATTCAACAAAACCATATAAACAACAACACTATGAAACTTCATTATTGTCTAGAAGCTTGTAGGACCATAAATAGACTTTTTCGAGTCTACATACAAGTTTACGAATCACATTTTGCCACAAAACCTTGAGTTTAATCATATCAGACTTTTCTTCATTAAGGTCTCATTAAGAAGGCGGTTTAACATCCATCTGAGGTGTATCCATATCAAAATGAAACAACTAATACCATGATCTCTACGAAAGAATCTTTAGAAATGGAAAAAGTTTAGCTATAGTCTCCTTCTCTCTGAGTGAAACCTTTGGCTACCGATCGGCTTTAAACTTCTCGATCTTTCCTTTAGAGTCCCTTTTAGTCTTATACACCCATTCTGACCAATGGGTCTATGACCTTCAGGTATTAATAAGTTCCCGAGCTTCAGATTTATGCCTCATAGATTAATTCATCTCTCATTGTATCCAACCACAGAGTTCGATTGAGGACAAAAGCGACTTCCTCGTAGGATTGTGGGTCGGTTACGGAACCAATCATAAGTAAATACCCTCTCCCCTCTGGAGCTAAATAGTCCGGTGGTATAGCTGATCGTCTCTCTAGTGGATCTGCTGGAGTAAGTAATAGCCACGATGCACACAGGCCTTGATGAACTTCATTAGGGTTTGTCTCATCTAGCCTTTGGGATCCCTAGTCTCGGCAGTTCAAAGTGGTGTGTGGGGTTTCCTGATCTCGCGGAGGAGATCTGATCCTACATTACTTATCGTGCTATCATCCTCGATAGTCGCGGCGGCTCTCTCTTGACCACATCAAACTCAAAAAACTTAAACATGCAATGATTCTAATTCTTGTGCCTCCATTGGGATTATAGAACTATATCCTTGAATGTCCGGGTAAGATACAAGAAATAACACTGAGTAGTTGCAAGTCAGCTCTTAATGTTTGGATTATATAACTTTACTTGAGGACATCCCCAAACATAAGATGGTTTAAGCTAGGCTTTTATGATCCATAACTCAAAGGAGTCAATGGAGTGACTTTCGTAGGTACACGATTCAAAATGTACAAAGCATTGTTTTCAAACTTCTGTACATTAGAAAGCCCAGGGTAAATTGTCACTCTTAATCATACTCCTTACCATTTAAGTAGAGTCACGATTATTATTTAATTTATCTCATTTGCTGGAACTCGGGCATAATGTATTGTGCCATATCGAGTCTCTAAGTATTTGTGATAAGCGCTAAAACATCCGGCCGCTCGCCATGTTGCCATAATACTCCGCCTCGGTGAATCTACTTGGCCTTTGCGCTTTAAAATTGTTTCGACTTGATGCGAAAAATCTTGAACTTGTCAAGGGCTTCCAGGACTTTTCTTTGTCAGTACAAATAACCATATGAGAATAGTCATCAATAAATGTGATGAAATAAAATTTCTACACAAGGTTGCCATGGGTCCACTTATATCGGTGTGAATGACTTCGACAAGTCGAGGAACCGATTTATGAGTTTTCTTTCTTATCTTGGTCATTTTACCCTACCTGACCCAGTCTACATATCTAAGTCATTTTGAAGCGGTACAGGATATTAGTCTTTATTAGCCTTTCTATGCCCTTAGAGATATGGCCCAGTGATTATCTTAATGCATGAGACTCGTCCATAGGTAGTGGTCTTTTTGAAACAACCTTTTATTTGTATATTACGTATATGTCATCGGAGATCGCTTAATCTATATAATCGTTGGACATATGCGATTACCAGCCTTCTTGAATTAAAATATTGAAATAATATTGCTCTTAATTTCAAAAGAGACAATCATATGAATCAAACATGATGCGAAACCATTTCGCCCACAGAAGATGCATTAAAATATCTTTGACATCAACTTGAAACGAGAATCTAAAACTGAATTACATCTCCCACGAACATGACTTAGAGCGCTACCAATTATTTCCCACGATTGGCTTTGATTCATCCTTGTTTGGCTTCCTCAGTTTATGAATCCATTATGGTAAATCTGGCGCTGATTAGTTCTTTCATTTGTCAATACGCAAGAAGCTGGATGGTACTTGGATAGGTTGGATTCACAAACAAGTATTAAGTCATTACACAGTAAGCTTGCAGCGGACATCAAACTTCGATTTTGATCCTTCTTCTGTGACCTTTCTTCTTACAAGAAGCGATCACCATCCTTTTTCGAGAATGTCTTCTTTTGGACCTATATTGCCGGTTGTTGGTTTAAATGGCGCACTATGAGTTCGACTTTTGAACTTCTTGATGCTTCTCTTATGTGGGGACTTACGGCATATAGGCCGTATCTTCTTTCTCTAACTAGTAAGAAAACCTGCTTCCTCTACCGCCTGCACTTGCTATCAAGTCATTTCTTGACAAGTCTCATCTGGAATTGCTAGATTGTCTTTATAATCTAGTAGGTGGAAGGGTGTTCGAGCTTGATGCCTGATACAAGCGTAGGGAATGGTAACATTAAGAGCTTGGAGTTTAGCCCTTTAGGTCCATGCTTATAGGACATATCTGGCTTGGTGTACCATCATATATATTGAAGAGCTTTTGAAGAGTGTTAGCGCCGGCGTTGGATGAAACTCGATTTAGCCTGTAAGAACTATCATCACTGCGATGGTCTTGTGACCACTTTCAAGTGTTCTTGTATGGATTTCTTCATTGTCAATAAGCAAATCCTATTGCTCCTCTCGAGCTGACATAGTCCGTTTCTCAAATTCGATCTTGAAGGGTTGTGTCTCTGGCTTATCCATTGTAATATCAAATGAGCAATCAGTAAATTTCAATTCGGAATTGAAAATCTTTGCATTCTTGAAATTCAATCCGATGAGATCTCGATTGAAGTAGATTACATCCTGAAAAATTAGTGAAAAATAAAAACAAACTTGATGCAGTAAATAATATGAATCTCATCTGAAGAATTACATACATCAAATCTACAATACCAGTGAATATGACATGTAGTTGTACATTCTCGCATGGCAGCCAATGTGAGAGCGGCATATTCTAATCCTTCGTGAAATCACCACCTTTGGGTGTATGAACACTAGATCAATCATTTCTGTTCATACCATCTATATATAATGAGCCTTATGCTGGTCAGCATCTTTGGGAGTATGACCACGTAATAAAACATGAGGCGTCCACATGATAAGAGACTGATATTTCTCAAATCGATCAGTATTGCCACTTTAGGCGGTCGTGGCCAAGTGGAATCACCAGAAAATCTCTAACAGGGATATAAACTTTATAACTATCGCGTTGATATATGTAATCATAAAATTATATTTGTTCAATTCATTAATAGTCGATTAATTTAGAACACACGACCCTTATGCGGTGGTATTCATGATAGTTACCTTATCTGTTTCAAACCAAATGCGAGAATCATTCAGAAATACCCAATAGCCCAAGCGTATGCGGGTTATCGATATTTTCATATCTTGTAAAAACTTGAAACATGCTAGTCGATATACCCAATTGGCAAGAGAAATTTCGTCTGAATCGTAAATATCAAATTGCCCAATGCCTCCCGCGCCCTCACGCCAGAAGTTGGCGCGTGTGGCGGCTGCGGCCGCGTCGAAATTACGGTTGTGTTCGGCCTGGTCCGGGTTTGGCCAGTTGACCCGATTAGTCCAATATCAGTCGTAGTGGTCCTGGGTTGAGTGGCCCGGCGTCATACCGTATCGTGGAAGCCAACGTCCGGCGCCCGTCGGTATTACCGCGTCGTGACGTTAATTGACGGTCGACAAGCGGATCGAGCGGTCAGGTTTAGCCGTCCGGTCTTAAAGCGAATTAAGCAAGTAGCCGTCATCAATCAACGTCGGCGACCGTTAGAACAATCCGGCGTAACTGCCACCCGCGCTGTGTCGCCAACCTTGGCGTGATGGCGTGTGTGAGCGGCGTCTTGGCGGTTTAAGCGATATTACCTGCAGTTGTGATCGTCACAAATGCGTGAAGATTCCAAATGTAAAATATTTAATTTTGGATGTATAAAAATGAAAATTGGGCCGAATGTCCGTTTTCATAAAACCAAAAAAAAATTTCTCAATCTAGTATGTTTGGGTTTCTAATCCATGGTTTAGCTCGTCTGCCGTATTTGTGGTGCGTTTTCTAACAACTGAATCTTGTGAAGTGCTGAAACATGTTTGTGGAAAAACGTAAATTAATGCTGGAATCTGGCGGTCTGTATTTCTTTTCATTAATGGGCTGATGAAGAAATTTGCCAAAGAGAAACCGTCCTAGAATCTCGAATCTTCTCGACGGCCAGCTGGCCCGAACTTATGAGATTGATCATTTTCTGACCTTAGAAATTATGCGTATGTGATAGAAAATATATCTTAGGAGTTTGGAGGACCACGAAATTTACTTCATTAGAGTTCGAAGTAAAGGCATATACTTGGCGGGACAGGCTTCATTGTGGCAACCAAGCCCCATTGATGATTTGTTAAGCTAATGCTCAACCAATTAGACCGATCTTAAATGGAGTTTTAATTCCAATTAATGAAGTCCACTTAATGAAAACCTTACAACAAGGACACGACATAATAAAATAATAAAAAAACTAATGATCCTTACAAATATTATTCTTAAAAAACAATTTAGATAAATAAAAAATAAGTGTTATTGTATTAACTACAAATATTGAAAATGCATCATTAATATTAAAAGTAATCACTAGCATTCATACGGATCGAAATCGACGAACTACAATTGTTCTTGATTTTTGTGTTTAAATATGAATATTGTCTTTGCGCATGTGTATTTTTATTTAATTTGTTCATTTAACATTTTATTAAAAATATTTTCATCAATTTTAATATAATTTTTTCCTTACCAATATTTTTATAAAAATATCCATCAATATTTTACCTATATATGAAAGAATGCTAAAATAAAGAAAATAGCCAAATAAATTCAAAAGTTTATGATTTTTTAAGAATTATGGTCATATTATAATGTAGTTTGTAAATGTTAGCCCATAACTTTATAAAATAGAACCAATAAAATATGTCCAATCGTGTTCTAATTATGTTCGAAGCCTTTGACTTCTTATATGATCAATAACACACCACGTAACATGTCCGACATATGTCCACGTGTTCGACACGCAAACACGCAGACACTTGACCCATAAGCCGCGTCCGTGCTTCATGTTACTTTCAACTCCTTTCCTTTTATTTGTTTTCCTTTTTCAGACTTTTATCTATATTCTTTCCCAATAAAAGGAAGAAACAATCAAATGAATTTTTCAAAAAGGAATTCTCATTAGTCCGTCTTCAATTTGCAGCCACTTTTCTTGTCATTTTTTATCTTTTTCAGGCAAAAGTGCGTTCAATTGATTATGAACCATAAGTTTTTTTATTTTTATATAAATGTTAAATTAAAAAGAATAAGACAAGAATCGACTAACCATCTTCGAAAACAAGTAAGCTTTTCCACTTTAGTAATATTAATATTTTTAACCCATAGTTTATTTTAAAAATTAAAAATTTAATAATAATAATAATAATTATATATATATATATATATATATATATATATATATATGTTTTTCTTGTTGCCACCAGACCCACCGGCGGCCACCCCTCCCCCACCCATTTCTTTTCTCTCTCAATACTTTTTGTACGCTTTTCTCAAAATTCTCTTAAACCACACACAAGATTTTTTGACTGAAACTTCATGAAGAAGACGGTGGAGATGGTACAGACTGCAAATTCATCCAAACCCTAAAAAAAGTAGTGGAAGATGGGGAGGGAAGCGGAATACTTCTCCAAGGATTTTGACTGGGAGAAACTGAAACAGGGGTGGAGTCAATCCCTCTCTCCCTACCATTTCCAACCATTTGATTCCATCTCCCCTTCTCTACCCTCTCCTTCCCAAGACTCACAGGCGTGGAATCAATTTCACATTCGTCATTCCACTGGCAGGTTCTTCAAGGTCTCTCTCTTATTCTCCTGCCCTTTCCCCTTTTTATAATTCTCCATTTTCTTCTCTCTGCTTAGAAAAACAAATTAGACTCTTTCTGCTTTGCTTTTTGGTTTTAGGAACCAAAATTTGAAAAGTAATGACGGGATTGAGGACAAAATCTTTGGTTCCGAATTAGAGATTTCTGTTCTTTCATCTATTTTCTAAACACACAGATTGTGTAGTTATTCCCAGGACATAGGTTTCCTCTAATGTTGCAATATTGTTTCTTTTCACCTTCTGCCTTTCATTTCACACAATGATGATTTGACATTGAGATGTGGCTTATCTTATATATTTATTTAATTTTAGCTTCTAATTAGGTACAACATAATTTTCTGTAAAATACCTTGGAATCAAACATTCTTGAATTTCAAGAACTGAAAAGAGAAAGTGGAAAAGATAATTTCATAATATCACTTTATCATTAGTTTATATGTCGTTATTGAGTATTAGTTTATATAGAGTTAATAAGCGTTTGCTACTACCTCATACACTCATTCAGGGAGGTGAAGGGAAGAAATTTTTGAACTATTCTCTACCCTGTTATGCTATCACCTTAAGCAGCAACATTTCTCAAAAAAATGGCTTTTAAGGAATTTGAAATTAGCATCAGCAGATGTTGGCTAGATAAATCTAGGGACTTGGAGCTTACACCCAAAATGATGGTCTTTGATGCTTTTATTAGGTACTGGATTCATTTGAACCCGCTGAAAAATATATTATTAGCTTGGTAAAATGCAAGAGGCACTAGTTTGGGAAGGTTGGAGCTGACTAAATTATGAGGAGCTAGCATTGTGATGTTATGGGAATATGTGGCTTCATCATCCCAATTTTAAGTGATTCTAAGAAGGAATGTGAGATAGCAAGGAATGATAGAGAGAAAATAATGGTAGAGAGGCTGAAATTAGAGATGAAAATTTGGAGAAAGAAGTCCTTTTAGGGACCTAGGTGAAGAAAAGTATCTACTCTTAAGAAGATAGAAATTTTGACTCCTTAGACCAGTGAGCGCTTTTAATCATTGAGTGCTTCAGGTTGAGGACAATGGAGCTAGGAGTAAAGGTATCATTGCTAAAATATGCGAGTTGGAGATAACTTTCCTAGTAGAAAATAGGTTCAAAGAGGTGATTGCAATTCTTTGCTCTCCCACATACTAGCTACTGGTTGAAAAAAAAAAAGAAAATAAATAAAATAAATCTATTCAGGCAATGGACCAGTTGGTGTTTGTTGACAAGGGCCATTTATTACATAGTTGGGAATCACATTTCAGACATACTTGTCACATACACATCAACAACCAGGCAAAGCAGAAAGAAAACATAGAGGTATAGTTGTCGGTCTCATCTTACTTGCTCAAGCACTTCCATGGATTTGAAGTTTTGTGGGGAAGCGTTTGTTCATCAACTCATTAAATTGTCTTCTCCTGTTGTTGAGGAAGAAGCTCTCCTTTTGAAGTTCTCTATGGTGAAAACCAGATTATAAATTTCTCAAGGTATTTGGTGCTTGTTTTCGTATCTCCAACCTTATAATAAACATAAAGTTGGCCTTTAAGACATCTAGTGCTTGTTCTTGGGTTATAGTCCCTTTCATAGGGATACAGGTGCTTGCATCCTGCTGGGCGATATATATGTTGCCAAGAGTATTTACATTTTTGATGAAAATTCATTCCCTTACAAGTCCTTGTTTATTTCAAACAACTCACTTCAACATCTTTTCTACTAAAAATTCTGGAGCTCCAGCTTTTGTGTTTCCTCCTTTATCTTCAAAAACAGTCATGGTTCATTCTTCAAAGTGTTCTTCTGTTACTTCAAATCCTCCTAGTGCTCTCTTCCCAAATCAACAAATTAATCAAACACTTCCAAGTCAACACCTTTATAATTCATCTGCATCCTCTTCCTCATGTCAGCATTTTAATTGTTCTTCTCCCTCCTTTTCCAAACAGAATTCTGAAGTACCCTTGGTTTAGAATTTACCCTTGTCCAGCAGTTTAGGTACCCTTCATCTCTTCTTCTTCCCCCTACTGAACGTCCCCTTCTTCGGTGTCTTCGAGTTTCTACTCATTCTAAGCAGAAACAACCTGTTATTGCCTTTCCTATTACCATCTACACATCCAATACCAGACAGATCAAAATCTGGTATATTCAAACAAGCTTCTTACAGTAACTGTATCCAGAACCAGCAAATGTATCTCTTGCTCTTACTGATCCTAATTGGGGAAAAAGCCATGAATGATGAGTATCAGGCTCTTATTATAATCATACCTGGGATCTTGTTCCTAACTCAATGCTACACTTGTAGTTCCAATGTAAATGGAGTCTTTGAACCAAACTCAAGGTTGATGGGTCTTGGGCCAAGTATAAAGCCAGATTAGTTGCAAGGATTTCAGCCCAGCACCTGGTGTTGATTTCTCTAAAACTTTCAGTCTGGTGATTGAGCCTCTACAATTCATGTTTTTACCTTAGCTATTTCAAGAGGTTGGGACATTCAGCAAATTGACATCAATATTGCTTTTTTAAATGGAGAACTTCAAGAGGAGGTTTATATGGCTCAACCTGAAGGCTTTATTGATCCAACTAAGCTTACACATGTATGCAAACTACGAAAGGCCTTATATGGCTTAAAAAAAGCTCCTAGAGCTTGGTTTGAGAAGCTGAGAGGAACACTAATAGTCTGGGGCTTTCATAACTCAATTTTAGATACTTTGTTGTTCTATTCACGCAAGCATGGAAGAGGATGTTACTGCTTCTGCTTGTTTATATTGATGATATTCTTATCACTAAGCGAGAGTCAGGATAATGTTGTGATTGTCAAGATCCTTGCAATTCAGTTTACTCAAGACTGCACTCATTATGTTACATGATTATTTGTTTGGGAATGATTAACATATTGGTTTTGATAAAATCAAATCATGCACAGACTGTACAAATAACAATGACTATGTGCCACTATGTGTTGTGGCTGTTCTGCGGATAACAATATTCTCTGACACTTCTCTGCAGGCTGTTGATTTTTCTAATACCCTCCACGATGACACATCAGATTTGGCATTTCAGTTAACAAGTTTAGCCAATTTTACAAGCTCCTGCTGTTGCTCAGTGGAATGCTTGTAAGCTTTTTCTCAGATATGTAAGGCACTTTGTCCTGGCTTGTTCTTTAAACCAGCTCCTTTCTTGGCTCTTGAGGATACTCTGACCCTCCTTTCTTTAAAACAGAGTGCTTCAACAGAGCCAACCTCCATTTCTGCGACTTCTGTACAGCTAGTAAAATAAAAAAAATGTAAACCTTTCCATTTCCTTGGACATGAAGTTCCAGCAATATCTTGTTTTTATGGATAATCTATTTCTAGTGTAAGAGCAAATAGTTTTATTTGCTTATGTGTTTTGTTGGTTGGAACACACTAATATGTGCTATTGATAAATTCCTCTAATAGGCTTTAGTCAATACGAGACCAAAGGAAGGAAAAAGAAATGGAAGAGAAATGTTAAAAAATTTCTTTGTTGGGGGGTTGGGCATAAATTTTATGAAATTAATATTTCTAACACACAATAATGGAGGATGAAAAAGGCTTTATTTTCATGTCTAGCTTTTTGTAATGAACAGGAAATGTTCAGTTCATATAATAAGGGAAAAGAGCTTGGTGAACCTTCGATCTAGTTCAAGGACAGTGCAAAATAATAGCATAGCACCCAAGTGCTAATGTTTAAGTGGCAGCGTTCCATTTAAGAATTCCAAAG
The DNA here is from genome assembly GCA_016808115.1 of Tetrastigma voinierianum. Taxonomy (NCBI): domain Eukaryota; kingdom Viridiplantae; phylum Streptophyta; class Magnoliopsida; order Vitales; family Vitaceae; genus Tetrastigma; species Tetrastigma voinierianum. The sequence goes on along the minus strand of JAEQBH010004873.1, from coordinate 67,295 downwards.
TCGTAACAATCGAAGGTGGAAGCGCCCGTTTGACCAGCAGGTGCAGATAAAGCTTTCTTAACAAAGTGTGGGTAGCCCAGCTCCCTATTGTTTCTATTGCAACTCCACTTGATAGTGAACCTATTTCTGTTGTTGCAATTCTACCCCGAAGGCTTATATGAGCGTTCCAGTAGATATTTGACGATCCATAAACTTGTTTGATTATACATTCTCATTTCATAAAAAAGTATTGATTAAGCTTGTCTGGTATTTATCAGTTCTCATTTTTTTCTGCTCTCCAAATAAAATTAGTTGATAGTTTGAAGAATGATTTCTGGGCCTTAGCATGCATGCGAGTTTCATGGTTTTGGTAGTTTTTAACTGGATTTTCTCTCAAAATTCACAGATGATGCAAGGCAATATCTGGATATCCTCAACCCTCAAAGGTCTTGCGCAGGCATGACGCTCGTTCTCAAATTTCAAATCCGGCCCATCTTTTGGCGATCCGTATATAGGTGGAAACTCATCAGAACAACCAAACTCCAATTCTATGTTAGAGGGAGTCGGAAGGTTGACTGGCGTGCGCGTGATGATATTACGTTAACAGGACAGTGGCCGAAGAAGCTGCTTGAGAGGCTGGGTTGTCAAGTATCTGCTGTATCGTCTGGTTTCGAATCTTGACTCTCTTACCCATTCTGAAGCTGCTTTTCAGATCCATTCTTATGGATCTTCAGATGCACCAAGAATGGATGGGTTTGAGTGGCGAAAAAGAATCCTAAAGTTCCAAAGCCGGAGCTGGCCGTTGATCATAGCCTTGACAGCAAGTGCTGATGAGCATTTGTGGGAGAAATGCTTACAGGCAGGAATAAATGGGATTATCAGAAAACCTGTTCTCTTACAGGGAATGGCAGATGAACTTAGAAGATTGTTGAAGAGAGCCAACGATGGGTTATATGATGATAATACATTTTTTTTTTAACATATTTTTGTGTTAATTATTCCGCCATTGTTATTCTGTTGAAACTCCATTCAAAACTTGTATACAAAATGTAACCGTTATATTTGCTAACCATTTTCCATGACCAAGCTTTTACTTAAGAACTCTATTATAGAATATGCATGGATCAACAGTACCAAGCTCCTTTTAACATTATTTAGAGTTTGTCCAAAAAATCATACATTTTTGCTTTAAAATACCAAAGTCTATGTGTTATTTTTTTGAAAAAATGAATTACTTTGATATCAAACCCTTCTTTTTTTGTACATTGCTTGTAGAGGTACCACTAAAATTATTATATGTATATATATATATATATATATATATATATTGACTTCCCCTAAAAGAATTTTTACTAGACTTATATGCTATAGGGTTTGGTTTGAACAAAGAGGTTATTTTAAAAGCACTAGAGACAAGAGGATTTGTTTAATCCTCTAGGGAAAACAAATTAATGAATTCATTGGTTGATTCAGTCTTATTTTGTTGTCTATGAAGACTCAAATTGTAAAAAAAAAAAAAGGGCAACATCACTGTCTTCACAACAACCATTGATGGGTGGGTTTAGAAGTATTTCTTAAGCTGAAACAATTGGACTAAAAAATTTGTCCATTTATTTGTCCTGTCAAGCCTTGGAAGTTTCTAATTCAGTAAGTATATGTATAAGCTACAAAAATTATGGAAAGAGATTGACTGACAACAGCTTAGTTTGGTTATAGAATAAGATATTTGCATTTTTTTTTTCTTTTTCTGTTCAATTTAGTATTAAAATTTAAAATTGAAGCATTGGGCGATGGTGATTAAGTGGGTTAAAAAAAGGGATGAAAAGTTGGTTACCTTTATTTACAGGGTAGTCCAAGTAAGGTTAGATTGACGGAGACCATAAAAAATATGTACTTTTTTCTATATAATAATATTATGCAATTTCTTAACTCCTGACTTTGTTTCTTCTCGATTCATAGAACCCTCCGATTTAGAGTTCTGCTGCCCCTTTAGCCCTTGTCTCTTGTCTTCATGTTGGTCTCCCTCCTTGGCTATCTAAAAAAAAGAAAATAAAAACGAAAAATGGAAGAAAAAAAATTTGAAAGAAAATAAAGAATATGTTTTAATTTAATAAATTAATTTTATATATTTATTATAGAGATGACAATTTCTTTTGAACTTCGTAAAGAATTCGAATAAAAAAGGGTATAGAAAAATATTTTAGACTCGATTAAATATTTGGATTATCATGTTTAGAGATTTTCAGATTCGGGAATGAGGATGGGTCTGAGTATATCCTATCTGTCACCTACCTGAATACCTGATTAAATATATAATATATAAATATAATATATATTTATTGATATTAAAAAGTCCTAAAATAATATAAAATAATATGTATTTATTGATAAAATGTGATTTCATGAAATCACATTACAATAATTATTAGGCTTATTATTATTATACCATAAATTATTTTTAATATTTATGATTATCTAGAATAATTCATTTCACAAATTATAATAGGATATTTGGATATGAAATGAGTACCCAGTCCTTTGATGGAGGTAAAAAATTTAAATCAGAGATAAGGATAAAAATAATAAATGAAGATGAGAAATCTAAAATCCTACCCAAATTCGATTAATTGACATCCCTAGTTTATTCAAACCCATTTTATTTATTTAATAATGACTAAAAAAAATTTAAAATATAAATTTTTGAGTAACTTTAATTATATTTAATTTTTTTATATATTTTTTCGTGGTTAAACGAACGTAGAAAATCGTTTTTCTTATATTTTTTTTTTCTTTTCCTAATACTTTCTAGTTCCAAATGAGCCATCCTGAGAATTCAAATTCCTTTGAATTTGGGGTGGACGTTAGATAGGCCAATGTTTATTAGTTTCAATAGGATTCTTTAGGAGTTTTGATCCTGTAGATTATGATTTAAGGATAAATTAAAAAAATATGGGTTAAGTTTCCCACAATAATAACTATTTTATTTTTTATATTGAAACATTAAAATAAATCAAATTGGTTTTTATAGCCCCAGCGACTTTATTCTGATATAGTAAAATTTTCATATTATGACTCGATTTTGTTCATAGGGCTAATTAGTCCTAAGGCTTGAATTTGTGAATTCAACCTTAGTAGCCGTATTCTACTTTTTCTTGCTCCTTTCATTCTGATACGGCCTTAAGTATAATTCTTTCGACCTAAATTAGAAAACTAAAATTATAAAATAAAAAACTATTTAAATGAATAATGTAAGAATAGTGTAACACATACAATAGAAGGATCATTAGATTGTGTCGAAGATATAACTTTCTTTGATAATTGATCTTTCGAAGCATGTGTGAAGGCCCAGGTAGGAAGTAGGCGGCCCCGTCCACTCGGGCGTGGGCTTATATAGGTCGCGTCAATCGGCTTTGTGTTCTATTTTGACCACATTGTTTGGTAAATACGACCGATCCTACGTAGGTCGTGGGCAGTATGGGTTGAAATAGTAAAACTATTAAAAATTAATATTACAATTTTCTAAATATTTTATAAATGAAAATTTGTTTAAAATACTTAAAAGACTACATAATAAATTATTTTTATTATTTTTAATTATTATCGTATGAGTATTATTTTATTTTATTAAAACAATTGAGATTATTATGATAACTATTATTTTTCTTTAAACCATATTTTCAATAATAAAAAAGAAACATATTTTTTTTTCACAATTATAAAGTGCTTACTTTAAAAATATTTATAAAAACATGTATAATTATTAAAAATAAAATACTATATATAAAATTGTATTGTAAAACATTATATAATATTTTTTTAAAAGATATTACTAAACATTATTTTTATACTCATTTTCAAAAATAATAATTAATATATGTTTTTATAAGAATGTGTTTGAAAGAGATTTTAAAAACCAATAGTATCAATAATTTTAATTAATGAACAAATATATGCTCCTTGGTTGCTTCATAGTTCATCATGTATTGGGTCTTATAAAGTTGGGATGTTCAATCCTGATTGTTTTATTTCTTTGGGGCATCACCATTATATTCGGGGTGATTGAATTAAATGATCTTTTGAAAACCCAAATTTTCAAATCCTGACTCTTCATCAAAATTTGACCTAATTTTAACAAAAATGTCTTTCTTATTTTCTTGTAAAAATAAAGTTTTTTTTGTAAGGGATAATGTAAATGCATGGAATAGAAAAAGGACATTTTTGTTCAAAATGTGTTATTTTTTAAGAAAAAAAATGAAAGCTGTAAGATTCATGAACTATTTGATGTTTTTTAATCAAATATTTCTTATATTAGCCAGTTTATAATGTTATACATAATGAGTTGAAATATGGCTGCTTTGAGTTATATAAGTATATTCTTTGGCCTAATAAAGGTTTAATTGAAGTGCTTTTGCTCAATGCTTCTTTCGTCGACTTATGATCTCGGATAATTAGTAGGAGATGGTAGCAGACGGGAGGCCCCATCAACCGATCCCGTTTATTTGTTATAATTAAATCGTTTAATTTAAAAAATTAAACGAGTCGGGTCGATGTGTTGGGAAAATTCTCATACCATTATGTCCCATTTATATTTTATTTTAAATTTTTAAAAGTTTTATTTTTATTATATTAAATTAATATATTTCATAAGAATAAAAAATATTATGAATTTTATAAATTATTTATTAAAAATTATTCTAATAATTATTATTTATATTAAAATATATAATAAAAAATATTTTTAAATATAATTGGGGCGGGGTGGGGCGGGGCTTAACGATTAAAACTGACAATTTAGGCCTGGTTCATTTGGCTAATCCGATCCATCCAGAATTAAGGCTATTAATGAATTTTAGAATTAAAAATTCAATCATATTATGCTAACCATTATCCAATCATATTATGTTAACAATTAAAAAAACGATAGTTTTTCAGCTCTCTACGATTCAATGAATTTTAGTTTAATTTAGTCATCATTCTACCTATTTTTCATGTTTCAAATAGGTGTATGACATTAATGAGTTTGCTATTTGACCCGTCAACCTCAAAATGATTAATTAATGCAACCGATATTGCTCAAATCAAAACCTCCTATTTTAATGTAAATTTTTTTTTTTGCTTTTATCTTGTAATATCAAGTTCAAGCATTCCTATTTACAGGAGATGAAATAAAATAAATGATAAATTAGAAAAGATATTTTTTTTAAATTTTATAACGGTCAGTTTATGCATCTATATTATTTATAGGTTTTTGAAGTAATCATCGGTCACATGCAGGTGTGAAGGGGCTTCGAGCACTATGTCTACAGGTATTAGTCGAACATAGCCTTGTATCGATTAATTCGTGGGATCTTAAGTAACCAATCAAGATAAATACGCTAATCTTTATCAAAGACTCTAACACATGCGGCACTGGATTCACCGCCTGGAGAACTAGCCACAAAGATTTCTTCATCCTCACTTATAAATATAAGGCGATATCGAGCACAGGAGTGGTATGAACTTTTTAGTACATTTTAAAAATTAAAATTTAATAATAATAATAATAATTATTATTATTAATATTGCTATATATATATATTCCATTATCGTTTGCTGCCACCACGCTCCCCCCTCCCCCACCAACCATTCTTTTCTACTTTTTTGTACGCTTTCTCAAATTCTCTTAAACCACAAAAGATTTTGAAACTTCGTGAAGAAGACGGTGGAGATGGTACAGACTGCAAATTCATCAAACCCTAAGAAAAATTGGTGGAAGATGGGAGGAAGCGGAATACTTCTCCAAGGATTTGACTGGGAGAAACTGAAACAGAGGTGAGTCAATCCTCTCTTTCCTACCATTTCCAACCATTTGATTCCATCTCCCATTCTCTACCCTCTCCTTCCCAAGACTCACAGGCGTGGAATCAATTTCACATTCGTCATTCCACTGGTAGGTTCTTCAAGGTCTCTCTCTTATTCTTCTGCCCTTTCCCCTTTTTATAATTCTCCATTTTCTTCTCTCTGCTTAGAAAAACAAATTGAGCTCTTTCTGCTTTGCTTGTTTGGTTTTTGGAGCCAAAAATTTGAAGAGTAATGACGGGATTAAGGACAAAATGTTGGATTTTTAAACGTTTTGTAACGTTTTTTTTTAGTGTGAATAAATTGTAATAAATATGTTTTAAACGTTTTAAATTAGTAACGTTTTTTAGTGTGAATAAATTGTAATAAACAATATGTTTTAAATTATGTTTGGAAACGGTTTGTATTTATTAGCTCTGGTGTCATCTTTATAATCTGAGTTTTATTTGTATTAGCTGGTGTGTGGCTTTTGGAAATACACGTTGTGTTATTTTGGTTATAGAGTGAAGGCTTTCTTAGGTTCGTTGGTATAGGATTTTTGGGGTGCAATTTCCAGAAATTCTCGGATTGGTCGTTAATCACGGGAGGCGAGCGTTCCGATTGACCGCAATGCCGTGTGTGGAAGCGAGTCGTTTAAGGAAGCGTGTTTGTGAGCGAATCGTATTGTATTCATATTCGGTTTGTTGAACAGGTTTAATCTTAATTTCATTTTATTCATTGATTTGTAATTGAGAATTTGCTACATTACATGGTGTGTTATATTTATGTAATTTATATAATCTCTGTTTACTGTGTGTAATTGACCAACAATCTTAAAACGAATTCATGGTCTCTGTTTTTGAACAGTGAACAGGTTGAAGTGGAAAGGAGATTTTCCTTGGTTTATTTCGTTAATTTATATATATACATGTTTATCTAATCTTTGTTGCAGGTCAAGAATATCTGGATTGAATTTTTTTTTTTTCCACAGAAACTTGTTTTTTAAATTTGTTTGAAAACCAGTTTTATCAAATTTTTGGACATTTGATTAAGAATCAAAATTAAAAATTTTGAAACATTGGATCTCTAGCCCATGTCGGGACGAAGAGATAGGCAAGTCTGGCCAGGGTTCGATTAGGCGGGTGTGTTTCGGCCGGGTGGCTTGAGCACAAATACGGAAAATGGGTCCATTTGGACTCAGTGGAGGTTGAAGAGTGAGTTGAACGGCGTCGTTCGTTTAAGTGACTGAATCTGATCTGCGCGTAATGGGCTTGCAATCTTTGGGGCTGCGGTCTGGGCTTCTTGTGTTGGGCCAAGTGAGTTTAGGCTAAGCCGAAATTTAGTCACGTGCTTAGGCTTGTAAAACTGAAATTGCATAAGTGGCCGTATAGGCTGAAGCGGGAGTACACGCGGGTCGCGGAGTAGGAGTGGACATGCGGGTCGCGCTCTGATATTATTTGTTGCATTTTGAAAGCAATAAATTAATAGTTTCTTGTTTTTGAGCGGGAAAATGGCGATGTGGGGGAGTCTTCCAACCGCAGGGCACAAGTACCTATTCCGGTTCTGCGGCTGAGTGCCAACGCCAATTTATGTGATTAAGTGTTCTATCTTTGAGAAATAGGAGAAATTCAATAGTTTGAATTTCAAAAGGTGAGAGATCTTTGTTTTATCGACCACCTTTGAACCTTGCGAGGTTTTTAGGCGGGGATCCACCTCCCAGTGAATGAAGAGAATGAGGTTCTCTCGCCCAGGCGTTTGATGTGTGGAAGAGTTAGACTATACGTGTCGGAGTGTATCATAAGGCTTGATCTAGGCCGATGCTTTGTACAATGTTTACTATGTGAAGAGAAGGCGGTAGGAGCGTAGGAGTCATAAGGCAAGAAATATAAGGAGGGCGAGGATCTTTGGATTTGTCACACCGTTCCGGTTCGACCCGATTGACGGATCCGAGCCAGGGTTCGAGTGCGGGACTCGAGTGGGACTCTTTACCTGATGATTTTTTTTTTTTTAAAGTTGTAGTGCATGGGTATGGCCCACATCTTATAAGCAATTAAAATATTATATATAAATCAGAAAATACGGCTAGGAATTAGTGTCGTGAAAATCTAGACACATATAAGCGAGTCCCATTTCGTATACAAGCGAACTTTACATTCTGAGAATCAAGCATGGAGCACCGTGTGGTGAACTACAAGTGTGTTGGCCCATTGTATCTTGCGGATGTTCTTGTGTCTTCTCACCTTGTGCACGGATTGAAAACCACGTGCTAAAGCTTTGGCTGGTGGAAACATATCTTATAACATACGGATGCACATGCATATACATGATTATAATAAATTAATATAATCATAACGAATATCATAAATTTCATGCATTCATATCATGGACTTATAAAAGTACTTAAGCTCATAACGGGCTTGTGTTGCCGGGACTCCTGCCTTAGGAGTTCACAGGGGCTTATTCTTATGCGGGACTTATACTTATAACAGGACTTATTTTTGGTCGGGACTCGAGTAGGAGTTCTGAACATCTTATCACGGACTTCTACTTATAACGGACTTGTTATTCGGGACTCAGGCCAGGAGTTCTGAGAACTTATCCTTATACTACCGGAACTTATCTTTGGTCTTCACAGGAACTTGGACATGTATTTGAGATCCCATACATGTCTTACGAGTATATACTTATCTTACGGAACTTATACGTCTTACGGGCATATACTTCTTCACGAAACATCGCGGTCTTACGGACATATGCTTTTATCATACGGATCTTATCCTTGTGAAGGTACCGTAAGTACAATAGTAGAACTAATCATAATCGTGCTAACATACGAAATTCGAGGATCAGTTATGCGAGATACATATCGGTGGACATTAGTCATGCGCGGTCTGAGATCATAACAGGATACATATACTTATTTTTGCGGATTACGAAATTGCAGAATTTTCTGGAACTTATACTTATGTTCTTGCGGGGTGAGTCTGTGGGTCTTCCTGGAACTTTCTCACTTGTATTCTTGATCTGGGGAGTCTTCGTGGGTCTTCTGAGCTTATCAGTCTGAGTACCGTGGGTGCCCGTAACTTGTCGATCACGGAGTGCCCTAGGTACTACGAGGGCTTGATAAAATCACGAGGTACCCGTGGAGTGCTGTGAGACTTAATCGAATCTGAGGTACCGTGGAGTGCTATGGGAACTTAAGTAGAGACGGGACTTAATCGAGACGGAACTTGTTCGAATCTGGGAGTACCGTAGGTACTACGGAGACAATCAGAGACGGGACTTATTCGGATACATAAGTACAGAAGTAGGTACTCACCGGGACTTATTCAAATCTGAGGTATAGGTACTCTACGGAACTTATCAATCGGGGAGTACGGAGGGTACTCTGAACTTAATCGAGAGGTAAACGGGCAATCAATACGGGTATCATTGGAGCACTCGAGAACTTGATCGAATCTGAATGGAACTTATTCGGATCTGGGGCCAGAACTTATTGATCTGAGGAGTACGTAGGTACCTACAAAGCAATCAAATCTGAAATGCCGTGGAGTCTTCTGAAAGCAATCAAATAAAAGAGTACCCTTAGGTACTACGGGGCTTGATCGGATCTGGACAGGAACTTATTCGAGGATCTGGGGAGTACGTGAGTGCCTCTGGAACTTAATCAAATGCGGGGTACCCGTAAGGTACTACAGCCCAAATCTGAGGGTACATTCGGATCTTTATTCTTATTCTCTATGAGTGCATCCTTATATTTGTTTTATTTACGATAGGTAATCTGGAATGATGAGGACAATATGATAAGTGAGAGATCTTATCTGATGCAGTCTTAGTAGCATTAGTCAAGGCGAGTCTTGAGATAGCATAACGGGACCCGAGTGCCGTAGCGCTAATCGGAAACGGGAGTCTTAGTGGCGGCAACGGAGACCGGTCTTAGTAGCACTAATCGGGAATGTCGGATTACTAATCGAGTGGGAACACTAATCGAATCTTAGAAGTCTTGTCGAGTCTGCGAGTCTTGATCGGGCCAGTGCAAAAGCACTAACAGGACGTCCACTCATTCATTCTCCGGTCCTAGGTAGTCATAGGATCATATATCTTTCAGAACTTATAAGCGTCTTGTCGCGTTACGTGATCATGGCCATGTGTTTCGTGTTCATGTTCGTGTTTTAGGTTCGTTTCGGGTTTCATTTCGTATTCGGGTTTAAATGCATATTAATATGGCGTTTTCGTATTCTTGTGAAGTATGATGTATGTGGAATCGCACCTCGTTCGTATATTAACATTCGGCTGTGAATGCTTCTTGGGAATTGGAATCGATCCGTCGGATCGGGCTTCAGTTATGACATTTTTCGTTGCCAAGTGGTCGGTTTCTGCGATTTTACTGAAACGGTTGAAATATTTATTTTCCAGTGCCTTGTCTCGATATTTGACAACATGTCTTTGTACTCCTTTAAAGTTAAGGTCTTAAGGGGTTACATTGACTGGAATCACGGTCGAACACCGGAACTCGAGGTCTGTCCGGCTTGACCGGACTTCTCCATGTTCAAGGCGATGCGGGAATTGTGGCTTGCACATAGCCTCACTTTAGTGGATGTTTCGACCACTTAGAGTCAGAATTTGACGATATATATTTCTATATGGATGGTTCTCGGCGGAAATTATTTTTAATTGGCCACTTGAATCACTCGCGCCGGATAAGAAATGAAAGTTATGGCCCGAAAATCTGGCGGTCGAAACGGGAAAACGGAACACTAGGGTGTGCAGGGTACCTCGACTTGTACCAGTACACCCATCGACTTTTTGCGGAATGTGTTTTTCTTTATTTTTATTATTTTCCATCCCGATTCAATCTATAGGTCAAACACACATGAAAACCATTTCAAATTCACCTTGTAATCGCTACACTCAATTTATCTTTCAATTTCTATCTTTCTTCAAAATTATTTCATGAATTCCTCAAAAATCATTCCAGCATGAGTTATGATATCCTGAATAACCGTGATGATTAGTTAGGGTTTATTAAACCCCAACTCAATTCTTTCAAATTGTAGATCCAGCCAAGGGAGGTCCATACTTATCTTGTTACATATGGGTTTACCAACCACAAATTCAAGAAATCAAGGTTAGAATGAATTCTAACAAAACCATAGATTTGGAGATAAACTCTTAATCATACGACCTTAAGTTCCATAGATCCATTGATTCCATGATCAAGGTTAGTTTCCATACCAAAAATCCAAAGTTCCATACCTTGGCTTGCTTGATCACCTTCCTCCTCTTCTTCTCTTCTTCTTCTTCCTCTTCACGTTTTTCTTCCTTTCCCAAAATGAGACCAATTTTGGTCTTTTAAAACCCATGTTTGCTAAGGCCTTGTTTGGCCCTCAAAACGTTTTGGGTTAGAACTCTCTAATTGCATTTTGGCCTCTCATCTTAACCACAGGAATTACCTGACAATTCATATTATTTCTTCTTTGGCCCATAGTCTTTTCATTAGGACTTTTAAGCCTTTTGGACCAATTACAAAATTGTCCTTAATTCTTGAAATTTAAGGTCTCGTTTTAGTGTTTGCGTTTAAACTCACGAAACTTTCAAATTATGCTTACAAAATACCACTAAACATGGCAATTTGGGGTATATTTTGGGGTGTGTTACACAGTGTCTTTAAGAAATTTGTCGTGGGCCGATTCCTAGATTACAAAATGGTGGACTCGAATTGTGGTCGATCGAAGTACAGAATTGCGGTTAATTCTTCCATGAGGTCATTACGGAGGATGGTCTTGAGTGAAGCCTTTCAAGTTCTTTGTATTGTGAAGAGTTTGCCTCTGGGTGGGGACTTCCAGAACTACCTCGAGAAGCATAAAGCGAGAAAGGGAAATGAGCTCGAAGAATGATTATCGGACCGGGTGAAGAAAACTGATAGGCGTTACGAGAAGAGGGGTTCATTTTGATCCCAGTAAAGGCGATGTAGTGGGCGTGGTCGAGCTCAGTTCGAGAAACATGACCAAAGGGAGTGATCACGGGACCAAAGGAGGAATATCAGCGAAATTCGAGGAAATTAGCGGTTGTGACCAGATGGGTCACAGCGGATTGTAGGCTGGGAAGAATATAAAACGAAGCGAAATGCGATGGAAAAATCACGTAAGAGGTTGACATGAACCTCGGCGGTAGTCTCACGAAGTGAACTGATTGGGTGAACCCGAAGGAATGGTGGATCGATCTTGGTCTGACCCGCCCGTATACTGTTCGGGCGGGAATATGTTCACTTCCTTGACCAGTTGATCGGCTAGGAGAAGTTGTTAATGGGAATTACGCTCGTTCAGGCATCAGGGACAAGGAAGAGTGATCTTGAAGATTGACCTCGGAAAGTCCACTGGCCCATTTGAACAATGTATTTATATGTACACAGTCCAGCAGTAAGAATTTGGTTTTACGGTTCCTTTGTTGAAAAAACGGATTTAGGATGGTGTTAGTGCGGGTTATCTTGTCTAAGTCGAGGGATGTTTGTGGGAAGGGATATGTTTGTAATGGGTTGTTAAACTTAATGTTATGGTTGTAAAGCCCCAACGATGAATAAAGCAAGTACTTCTTACCAGCATTATTTGTTGGAGTCTTCTAGTTTATGGCATAGGCTTGGACATGTTAATTTATGGTTCTCTCTAAGGAGATTGATGGCAGAATATATTTCCAGCTTTCAAATTGATGCAAAGCCTGAAGTGTGAAACTTGTGTTGAGCGAATAACGAGGTCATCTTTTCAAAGTATTGAGACACAGTCCTCTTGACTTGATGTAGTGACATATGTGATCTTAAATTTGCAGACAAGGGGTGGCAATAAGTATTTTATTACTTTTGTTGTTGTGATAGCACGAAGTATTACTTTATGTGTATTTGCTTAAACAAGGATGAAGCTTTAGAAAAAATTTGTTTTCACAAAATGAAGTTGAAAATCTTAATAAAATTAAAGTGATTAAGTGATCGTGAGGTGGTGAGCATGTTTGGAGTTGGTGATTCTTTTGTGGGCCAACCTGGGATTAGACATGAAGTCACTCACGCTATTCACCTCGATCGACAATAGTGATGTGAAAATGTGATGTATAATGGTAAGTCTAGATACATCGTGGGACCATGACACCATTGTGACTAATGCGATTGGGTTATCTCACATTGACTATGTAAGTCAAAGGAAAATATTCTTGGATCAGCTAACAAGGTTAATAAATTAGTGAAATTAAACCAGGGGATAAGACTAAAATATAAAAATGAAGAGTCAATACGATGGAAACCCTAGTGGTGAATCCAAATGTCTGGTTGAAAGGGCAAACTCAAATAGTGGGCGGTTTGGATCTTCATGCCAGAGTTTTAACCTCTGTCCATTCCATTTGAAACAGTGATATATATTGGAGATGACGTTAAGTTATGCTTTTAGTGATTCTGATGTGTCGGGGAAATCAGAAAGGAGTAATGAGAATACTACATGGATTAAAATCTCTATCTTGAGAGGAGAGAAGGGGGCGGCACTGAGAGTGGAGCTGATTCTTTGAACTCTTGCGAGAAGCAGGGAGGAAGATGCGACATGGACCTTATGTTAAGGCTAGAGAATCTGGGAAGAGTCACGTGAGATATATCTGTCATTTACATAAGCAATGAAGGTTCGAGGCCTCGATATACACCTTTAAGTCGATGAAATAAATATATTCTCGTAAAGGAAGGGACTAAAAGGATAAAACCTCACTATCATATGGGGCTCAGGCTGAGCTCCTATCACCAAGGTTGAGTCTTGTTTTGACCAATTCATTCATGTAGGATTGTTGGATTTTAAAGCGTTTATAACGTTTTTAGTGTGAATAAATTGTAATAAATATGTTTTAAGCGTTTTAAATTAATGCGTTTTTAGTGTGAATAAATTGCCAATAATATCTTTAAGTATGTTTTGAGCAGTTTGTATTTATTAGCTCTAATTGTCATCTTTATAATCAGTTTGTTTATGCTTCGTGGTGTGTGGCTTTTTGGAAGCCACAGTTGTGTTATTTGGGTGATGAGTGAAGCTTTCTTAGTTGGATCAGACATGGTTTTGAGGTGTTTCAGAGAAATTCTCGGTTGGTCGTTGTATCCTGGGAGGCTGAACATCTGATTGACACAGCTATAGTGTGTGGAGTGAATTCGTTTAAGAGCGTAATTTCACGAGACCTCGAATCATCTTGTATTCATATTGGTTTGTTGTAGCAGTTGTTTCTTGTCTTAATTTCATTTATTCATTGATTGTAATTGAAATTATTATAATTATCTTATATTATATGTTTATATAATCTCGTTTCTGTATAATTAACAATGACACAAAATCTTTGGTTAGAATTGAGATTTATGTTCTTTCATCTATGTTCTAAACACACAGTTATAGATTATTCAGTTATGGTTTCTCTAATGTTGCGATATTGTTTCTTTTCACCTTTTTGCCTTTCGTTTCTGAAATAATTGATTTGACATTGAGATGTGGCTTATCACTATATATTTATTTAATTACTTCTAAATTTAGATTTTCAACCATAATTTTAATAAATCTGTGAGATGAAACATTCTGATTTTCAAGAAGTAGAAAAGAGTGGAAAAGACCATAATACCTTTGTCCTTCGTTTTATATCTTCATTGTGGTATTAGTTTATACCAAGTTAATCAGCGTTAACTTTGCCTGTGCACTCCGACCGGGGAGGTGAAGGAATTTTTTGAACTTTTCTCTATCTTTGTTATACTTTATCTTGAAGTGACTTGGCATGGCATTTCTTAGAAAATGGCTTTTCGAGATTAGAGTGCGACATCCTTAGATGTGGCCTAGATAAATCTAGGGGCTTGGAGCTTACACCCTAAATGATGGTCTTTGACGCTTTTGTTAGGTACTGGATTCATTTTAAAGCGCTAAAAAATACATTATTTGCTTGGTAAAATGCAAGAGGCACTAGTTTGTAAAAAAACTTGATCAAATTTTGTTTTCAGATGAATGTGATTCTAGATTTTCCAATATAATTCTAGAATGTTTTCCAAGACCTTTTCCCGTTAATTTTCAGTTTGTGGGAAGCTTGGAGCTGACCACATTCTGGTATAGCATTGTGATGTTACGAAGAGATATGTGGCTTCATTATCCCAATTTTAAGTGATCCACAGAAGGAATGCGACATAGTAAGGAATGATAGAGAAAAATAATTGTGAGGCTGAGAGTAAATTGAAAATTTGGAGAGAGTCACTAGGGATCTAGGTGGAGAAAAAAGCATCTACTCTTAAGAAGATGATCAATTTTGACTCCTTAGGCCAGGTGAGCCTTTAATGGGTAATCTCGAGTGTTTCGAGGTTAGGCGATGGAGCTAGGGTAAGGTATCATTGCTTGCTAAATTATGAGTTGGAGATAGTTTTTAGTAGAAAGTAGTTCGAAAGGTGAGTTGCGATTTGAAGCTCTCACGTGCAGACTCTTGGTTGAAAAAATCAATTAAATCTATTCAGGCACTAGACCAGTTGGTGTTTGTTGGCAAGGGACATTCTTTTGAGAGAGATGACGAAGAAGAGAAAGGAGAAAAACATAAGACAAGATTCTTACCTCTAGTGTTTTCTCTAAGTAGAGGTGGAAAGTATCTATTTTTGGATAACTACGACCATCTTCCACCTGATTCTCTTCAACAAATTCTAAAGGAAGATTAGAACGAAGAAAACATTGGTGAATTTCTCTCTATTTATGCTATATATACTGAAATGTTTGTAAGTTTGCCTCCTTATCATGAAGTGATAAAAGCATCCCTAGATGACCGCAAGAATAATGATTATGCCCTTAAATCATAAATCTTCTAAGTGTGACAGAGTACTTACTAAAATACCTACTTTAATTTAGTTGATTATCTTTTCTTCTTGATTTCCTATATATTTTGAATCACTTGAATTAATGTAAGATCTTTAATATATTAAAGTTGTCAAGTTTATAGTTTAAGATGAATATTATTATAAAATTATGAGAGATTCTTGGCTTAGTAACTTTTAACTAATATATTTGTACATTATTGTTTTTACATAATAAATCTGCATAGAAACCATGGTGGAAGATTATGAAAGATATGAGGTTGTAAGACTCATTTATATCTATGGCTGAGAGTACTTTGAAAAAGTTGGAGAATTAAGTTCCATGATAATAGTTAGATTCTGCAACAGATAAAAATTTAATGTTGCTTGTGATAAGCCTTATGAATAGAGATAAATATTTCAAAAAGGTTTTAAGTGGATGACATATGTCTACACATGATAATGATATTTTAGGAGCTATGTAGTAAGATAGACATATAGATAGAGGAGGTGCACTTGTGGTGAAGGCATGTATTCATCAAAGATAGAAGATTGACTTGATTGAATTAAGTCTAGAGAGTTTGTTGGAAAATGTCTGATTTTTATTATGGTTTGACATTCCCTTCAAGTTGAGTTCTTCTAGTGGACTAGCAAGATATATATGGAGAAAGTAGGATAAATGTTAGGGTTGATAGAGCTTTGTGGAAGTCCCTTTCCATTTGGCTAACTTATGCTTTCATCTTGATGGTTCTTTAGGAATTTGGGAGGAATGGGGGTTGGTTGGACTTTTTAATGGATTGTTGTTGTAGCATGGTTAGACCTTTGCTAGTTCATTTAGTTTTGGTTTAGCCATAGAAGCAAAAACCTTACTTTTATCCGAGAGCTTGATAGATTTGACATCTTTTGGCTTCAACAATTTTCAAGTGAAAGGGGACTTGATGGTTGATCTTTCTTGGGTTTCTTGAGGAAAGAGAGGGCCTTGGGGTTTAAATAGTTAGATTGAGTAGCCAATCATGTAAGATGATTTAGTTAAGTGAAGAGTTTTAGAGCAGAAGATTTTTGTTGGGCTACCCACCTTTGCATTGTGATGTAGGATGTTCAAACTTTTAGGGAATAATTGGGTTTCTACCTTAATGGTAGAGGCTATGTTGATTATATTTCAAAGGCTTTTTTGGACTTAATTGAGGTAGGACTTGTGACGCCCCAAAACCCGGGGGTCCGTTGACAACTCGTCAACCTGCGGAAATCTACATGTCTCATGTCATGAGACCCATACATGTTCAAAAATGGCCACTTGGGCTTACACATCCTACTCATAAAATGTACATTTATACAAAAATGATTTATTACAATTGTATTTAATCACAATTTATACAAAAGCTGGTCTCTTGCCAGGAATTTCTGAAATAAAGTGACGTAGCGTTCTTAAATCTCTAAGGCTCGGGATGTGTCCCATCCCCTGTGTGTCTTGATTTTGAAAAATGGTCCCACGGCGGGGTGAGCAAAGCGAGTAGTGGAATTTCACTCTTGGATTCTTTCATTTAAGTCTGTCTGATAAGCGTAAAGCATACAACACATTCTAATATATCACTCAGCTGCATATATTATGATTTAAATCCCATACATCATGTTATTCGGGTTTATAAATAATAACATAAACTTAGCTCACATGGGCTAAGGCACCATTCGGTTCGTCTTGGAACAGCCAGCGATTTCCTGATCGACGTGGTATTAGCGTGGCAACCAGCCTTGCGTCTTGTAGTCGTGCAAACGGTCAGAGTGGGCTATCCAGAAACCTCTAGGGATTTCTTAACTTTGGTCCAGCTTTTGGAGCAAGCGCGTAACCGTCAGGGCTTAATAATCCCACTATCATTCACGTAACCTTAAGCCTTAGTAAATGAGCGGAAAACTACACCTTTTAGGGTTGTAGAACTCCCTAAAACCGGAGCCCACACGTTGTCCTCTTCATGCGGAACAACTCTCCTTGCTTTGTGTGAAAGAATCAGGCCCGGTCGGATTGAAACCTAGAGAAGGAAGACACTCTCTCTACAAAATGGAGAATCCCAAGCTTCTGTGCGAGACTCCGTACTCCGCAGCGTTTTTATACTTCGGCACTAGCACATTTCGTTTCAGTTTCTTTTCTTTGCTTAAGGTTCTCTTTCCTCATTTCTCTCAAATTTCTCCTGTGATCTCATTTTCTTCTTTGACTTTCTCATACGTTTTGAATCATTATACGTATGAGACAATGGGAAATTCCTCCTACGCGCCTCGAGCGAACATGTACCAGGGCACTGCCGTTTTAACTTTATTCTTAGCTAACATGACATCGTGCTCTTATGGCTCGATGTGGTAATGGGATTTGTTCAGCTCATTGCTAATTGTGAGCCACTCTCTTTCAATGCAGAGTGTCACTCTGCAGGTGCCATGTGGCATTCTCCCAGCACTAGCAGTAATGGAATTCGGCGCGTGCCCTCAGCGTGAAATCTGACCATCTCGAGATTAAACGAGTCGGCGTGGTAGCAGCTAGATTGAGACAATTCCAGCGGTCTTGGTCAGTTTAGGTAAATTAAGATCTGAAAAATTGGGATTTTATTAGAAATTATAATTTTATCATTCAGCCAGGAAATGCGGATTTTAGGGTCTCACGGGACTTGTTTGAGCCTCGTTTGCTAGATTGAAATCTAGTTTGTAGAAGCATAAGGTTCCCACTTAGGAGATACTTTAGAGTCTGAAAGAAAGAGGTTTGTAGGATCATAAGGTCGATTAAGAAAGAGGCGATGAGCGTAATGGGTGGTTAATTGAAATTATCAATTATTTAGAGTTGGTATGTTTCTTCTTTTAGGTTCCCTCATGTAATCACTTGATAGATGTATTAGCAAAATATTTTGATGGACTTTTGGTTTGTTTTGTATGTGATTTTATACCTTTGTGAATTGGAGCTAGCATTACTCTCAGTCATTTTAGTGTGGGCAAATAGATTTCCTTTTGAGCTAGCGTACACTTTGTGAAACCCGGGAAAAAAAAAAATTTTTTTTGAAAATGAGCGAATTGGTAATTCTTACCAGACAGTCTGAGACAAAAACCAGATCTTTTACCAGACCTCGGATGATGGCGAAGCGGATCATGCGGATTAGAATGTCTCATGAGAAATCTAGTTCCAGACCAAGCGGTTTATGCGTCGAATTAGGCGCATCGATTTTTGCGCGTATTTAGATGGAACGGGCCAATCATGGGGTGCCATGTGGCGCGCTTGCATGGAGACACTTGGCACATGGATGGGCGAGTGTCGCTGCCGCTAGTTGCATGAGTTGGGTGGGAATGATATCGAGCCACCCTCATGCATGAGCATGAAGAAAGTGGTTGAAGTTGTGGCATGGAGAACACTTGGTCTTGAGTTGACCAAGTGTCAAACAAATGGATGTTAGGTGGGCTCCCCTAGGTCAAACCAACTTGGTAGTTTGAGGAGAGATGGCAAACAATTCGTAGAGAAGAAGAGAAGAAAGAAAAGAAGAAAGAAAAGAAAGAAAGGAAGAAAAGCAAGAAGAAAGAAAGAAGAAAGGAGAAAGGGAGGAGGAAGTTTTTTCCTCCGTGGCACGGTTGGGTGGATCGAAGCTGATCCTACACACTTCAGAGAGGTGAGGATCTTTCCTCAGTTTATTTCCTTGTTTGGGGCCATGGAAATGGCATTTGGTTGAGTTTGCTATGTGATTGTTTGGAAGGAATAACATCTTTGAATTTGTGATGTTGTACTTGCTAAATTTTACGGATTTGGTAGATTTGTGATGTTGTACATGCTGTTTTTTTAGTTTTTAGGGGCGAAAACCCAAGTGGGTAATATTATTTATGAATGAAAAACATACAGAAATTTAAGGCTTCCATGCGGAAATGTTTTGGAGTGTTCCGTCAAAAGAAAACTAGTTTTGTGTATCCTTTCATGCATGGTAGCATGCGAGAATGTTCTAGGTTTTTAAATGAAGAAAACTGATCTGGTGTATTATTTTATGAATAAGAAAACATGCATAAATTTGGAAACACATGCAGAATGTTTTGGGTGTTTAGATCAAAGAAAGCTTCGAGTTTTATGTGTCCTTTCATGCATGACCGACATGCGAGAATGTTCTAGGTTTTTTAGGCGGAAAGAAAACTGATCGGTGTATTATTTTATGAATGAAAAACATGCGAGAATTTACGGGCTTCCATGCGAGTGTTTTGGGTGTTTAGATCGAAAACTTCAGTTTGTGTATCCTTTCATGCATGACCCGACATACGCGAGAATGTTCTACAGGTTTTTAGGTGAAGAAAATTTCGATCGGTGTAGTATTGTATGAATGAGCGTACGAATTTTAAGAACATGCGGGAATGTTTTGGGTGTTTAGATCGAAAAAACTACGTTTTGTGTATCCTTTCATGCATGACCAACGTACGAGAATGTTAGTTTTAAATGAAGAAACTCGATTCGGTGTATTATTGTATGCATAGAAAAACATGCGAATTTTCTCTTTCATGCATGACTAAGATGCGATGTTTTTGGGTTATTAGATCGAACTTCGGTTTGATGTATCCTTGTATGCATGACTAACATGCGAGAATGTTCTGGGTTTTATGCGAAGAAAACTCGGTTTGTGTATTATTGTATGCGCCAGAAAAACATGATGAATTTTATAGGCATTCATCCCATGACTAACATGCGAGAATGTTTTAGGTTTTTAGATCGAAAGAACTCGGTTGGTGTATCCTTGTATGCATGACTAACATGCGAGAATGTTCCTGGGTTTTTATGCGAAGAAAAACTCGGTTGGTGTACTTTTGTATGCGCAGAAAAACATATGCAGAATTTTATAGGCTTTCATGCATGATTAACATGCGAAATTTTCTAGGCGATGGTGATGAATAACATCTGCGAGTGTGAATATTAATTGTTATGAATGTTAACATCTGCAATTTTCATGGAACTTATGATGATGAACAACATGCAAAATTGTGAATATTAACATGCGAGGAATTTTGGAACTAATATGGTTATTGCATGTTTTGGATGTCTTTGTTTGTTTTTAGGTTTAAGGCGAAAATCGAGGATTGGTATTATTACTTGAATGAATGCCATGCGAGAATTTTTGGAACTAATACGGTTAGTGCATGCTTTATGTGATATCTTGATTTAGTGGAATATTCATAGTTGCATATGTTAAATATATGAAATGTTGTGTGCATTAGACATGAGTATTCATAGCACACACACATAGTGTACGATTATTAGAATGTCCATGAGAGGTCTTTATACATTGGTCATGGGTTTGAGTGCAGTGGCACAAATTGCATTACATTGGTGTGCGGTAACACCACATTACATGTGTGTGTACATGAGTGCGGATTTGCTTGCATTTGGTGTTGAATCATGTAGGCTTGGGAATGGGACGAAGTGAGTGGAGTTCCATAGTGTTAAGCAATGGAAAATAAAATGTGTCGGGCGTAGCAAGTAGGGGATAGACCCCCTGGGGTGAAAAACTGGCTGGTTGAGCGGCGTATCACCGGTGGCTTAGAAAAATGTCGGGTGTAAGGGCATGCGGTGAGACCACGAAAAGTTCACGGTGTTGCCCCGAAAAAGACCACGAAGCGATCAAATAAATATCACCACAATTTGCGAGGTTGTGAGATGGAGTCGGAATTGACACGATGTTTCCTGGCACTTGCGCGTTAGGTGGTGGGTCGGAGGTTGACCGTACTTGGGCCATGTACGGTCTTCGGTCTCATACATGCATGTAAGATTTTCCATGATAGGATAACATGTATACGGATTGGTTGTGGGTTTGGCCCCGTGAAATGATCGTTTGCGTATGCGCTGGGTAGGAAATAGCCCTTATGGTTTATACGTGGGCGTTAGCTCGCCCGTCGTGGGCCATTTCAGTCCTGACAGTCACGAGCGAACCTTGGCCATTTCATGGCGGGATTATGGCGGGGCGGATGTGGCCTTGATTCTTGTTTTGTGTATATATTAGAGCGACTGGTTTTAATATATGTTTTGTGTCAGGTGATAACAATAAGCTCTTAGATCATAGAAATGTATGATGCTGGCAGTATGGGCCAGTATGATGATGGGCTCTATTGGGCCATTTTACTCATGTATGGGTCTCATGATATGAGACATACAGGTTTTCGCAGGTTGACGGTAGTCAATGGGACCCCCGGGTTTTGGGGTGTCACACGCTTATTCCTTTATACCTCTTAGAAGGATTTCTGAGACTATGTATAGACGATTTTATACCTCTTTGAAGGATTTCTCATCGTTCTTTGTATTTTACCATTTCAATGCAATGAAATGGTAACTGGTTTTTATTGCGAGAATTAAGGCAATTTGAGTGTCTTCCAGGTTTTGTAGATCTAGACACGCCGGAGCCTCCGGTCGAACCTACTCGAAAGTTTCTTATCTTATAGGCCAAAGTAAAAATGCGAATTGTCAACCATAGCAACTCATTCTTATGAAGAAGGTGGGTGTGCCTAGACCCTCGTTTTTATTTTCCTTTCAAAACTCCTGTTTTGTAAATAGAATATTATAGATAAACACTAGCGAGAAAAAAAAAGGGGACCTCAGATCTGATGACACACTAGAACCTGACTCGAAAGAGAGAATTGCAACGAGACCGCGGTCGACTTGCTCGTCAAAAGTTATAATAAAGTTGTCTCATTGCATGTATTCAGCATCTCAACATCTTTCAGAAGTCCTAATACATGCCCAGAAATAGCGCATAAAGTTTATCCTCCACAACCCATTTTTTTTTTTTGGCATTTCGGTGCCAAAAAATGTCATGCCACGAGCAAGTTGGCACGTTGCTTTAAGAATAACTCACCTCCTGCCCAAGAAGTGATAATAATAAAGACATTTACCTATAAAATAAATAAATAAAGACAACGGAGGAGAAACATTAGAATTAATTCGAAATAATGTTTTGTCTCTCCTTTATTGGAATCAAAACCTCACATTATTCTAAAATTGTTACTTCTTCAGTTTTTCTTGACCATTTATTGAATAGTGAAAATTATAACAAGTTAATGGCTTGTAAATTCTTTTAGTAAATAAAGAGTGATTTCAAACTTAGATATTATTGTTTGCATTGAGGCATATCTTGCTTACTAATGACACAAGTTGAAGAAACTAGTCACTTGTTAATTCAACGCAAATCCCCTTTATTTCCTACTGCGGGCATGTATCTTGGATAAGGATAGTAAAGAGTAAATCTACTGTGGAAGGCTCTTTTAGAGAAGTTACGCCCACTTTACTTTCAAATTGTTTAGAAATCATAGAAAGATATTTATATGTAAATATTGAAATTTCAGCTTTCATTTATTTTGCCATATATATTCATTGTCATGTTGATTTATGTTTAAGAAATGAACATTTTTCCCCTTTAAAGTTTATCTAAATTGGTTGCTTGGTTGTCGAATTATACAATGAAGTCCACTTTTGGCCCTTCATGAGGTTTTATGATAGTTTATTAACTCATTTAACTAGAATATTTGGGTGCGGGAGGCAGTGTTTATTGGAAGAATTCAGGAACTCTTTCTTGTGATGAATATTCCAAGGTTTTAGGGTAGGATGTGGTAATGGAAGCAGCTCTTTGATATTGGCGGTAATCTGGGACATCTACTTTGAGCTAAATTGGTGTTGCAGAGGTTCTCAGTCTTGAGTTTTTTTAATTAATTTTGTTTAGAAGGCTCTATCCTTTGACGTATCCATGGTTATGTACGCACGCAATTAAAATGAAATTGGAACTCTTGTAGAACTTCTTATTACATCCTCAGTAACTTCTTGTCAACTCCCATTTTGTAATACCTACCTTGGATAAAACTCATAATGCAAAAATATAATTTCAGTTTTGGTGATCATATATGTGAAATGAGATAAGAAAATAATGTTTTTTCTTTATTGAATGAATGAGTAAAGTTAAATACGACATAGGTTCTACCTGTTGTAACATCGAGGAAAACCACGAGAAAACAAATAAAGTACCAAGGAAGGAAAATAAACCAAATGATATCCTATAATTATCAACCTCCCCCCTCATTTGGAGCATATAGGTCGTATCTTGCTTAGAGAAACATTCTAATGTAGAATCACTCGGACCTCGGAGAGACTTAGTGAAAATGTCTGCTAGTTGGTCACTCGAGTTGACAAAGCTAGTAGTAATGCATCTTGAGGCAGTCTTCTCTCGAATGAAGTGATTGTTCATTTCAATATATTTGGTCCTCTCATGAAAGACTGGATTGGAGGTAATGTGTAGGGCTTCTTAGTTATCACACACGATCATCATTTGTTCATCCTTACTAAATCTTAGCTCCTGAAGAAGCTGTTTGAGCCATATGAGTTCTCAAGTTGCTAAAGCCACAGCTGATCTTGACGACATGGGCGACCCTTTACATCTTGTTTTTACTCTTGAGGATATTAAGTTGCCTCGATAAATACCTTGTGCTCCAGGAAGTGAAGCGATTTGTCTGGGTGAGCTTACTTGATCGCATCACAATATCGACAATTTAGGTGTGACCTTTGTTTTCATATTACACCCCACAGCGAATGTTCCTTTGATGGAGGATACGAGATCACGATCCGGTGACTATCACATGGTGATTGTGGGGGTCAAACTAACTTCCTCCACGGGAAAAGAAGTATGCAGTCGAGTGATGGTGAAATTGGATTCAGTCTCGCTCTGGTCGTCGATATCTCCACAGGATCTGTCTGGTGATCCCCACGTCCAGGTACAAACCCCGACATTGTCTTCAGATCCGTAGGAGTGTACAGGGTTCTGATCCTAGCATACCCGGTTCGTCCGATGTCGGGACATACTTCCTGAGGCCTTAACCACCGGTTTAGGTGACGATCGATCGAGAAAGTACTTGAGTTTCCCCAAGTCTTTTTTGTGAAAGTGGTTGAAGAGATGTTATTTAAGTTTTCGAATACCATCCTGATCAACACATGCGTTATAACGATGTAGGTACATGCAACGATCAAATAGATGCATTGTCTGCTGGATCTAATAGATGATGAAGACATGATGTTGATGTACTTCGAGTCATACCAAACTCCTGTACCATTGAGCTAAAGAGGCCAAACCATGCTCGAAGGGACTATTTTAGGCCATATAAGGAACGATGTAGCCTGCATACCAAACCAGATTCCCCCTGAGCAACAAATCCAGGTGGTTGCTCCATATATACCTCCTCTACGAGGTCACCATGGAGAAATGATTTCTTGATGTCCAATTGATACTGGGGCCAAAATCTCATAGCAGCCATAGATAAGAGAAGACGAACATAAGCCATCTTGGCCACGGGAAAAAAATTGTCATAGTAGTCGGGGCCATATATCTGAGTATACCCCTTGGCAACTAAACTAGCCTTAAGACGGTCCACGACCATCAGAACGATCTGCGAGTATAAGCGCGACTACCAATAGGTTGCTAGCGGTGGCGACTGAGTCATGTACCGATCAAAATGCAAAACAACCATTTCTTGACCATTTGCTTGTTTCCGGCCGGATGAGAGAGCCTCGCACGGTTTAAGGGAAGAAATAGAGACAATGTGGAAATAAACGAATATAGTGAAGATAGCGGTGATAAGTCGAGAAGTGATGCAGAAAATGGGGATGGTTATGGGACCGAGCGGTGCCTTTCCGAGATGGGAATGGAGGGTGTGAGGTGGGAAGGCCAGAGCGTCGGAGGGGAGGGCGCCATAGGAGATGAGTCAATCGGGAAGCCTTGGTGTCAATCTGCGCGGGTGGCGAGTATAAACTTACGATGGTCGGGGTGAGTAGTTGGAGAGTGCAGGATGAGGTATCCGGGTGGGATGAAGGGAGTAGAGATATGACATTAGAGCGGGGAGGGTGGATGTCGAATGGGGCCATCCCTTTAGTACCAATTGATATTAGTTTGAAATGTAGAGGATTCAAAGAGATCTTGAAAGGGTGTATCTCCGGTTCTGGTTCTTAGGTTTCATAAATGCTGCGAAATTACAAAAGGCCACGAAGAAGGTGTTCTTAAGGCTGAATAGAGTATTGGCAGTGTGAGGACTGCGCGAGGAGGTTGCTGGGTGACTTTTTTGGGATGATCTCGAGAGAGGGAGTTGGACCTCGAGGGAAGTTGGCAGGAACGTGCTAAAGCGAGTTGATTTCAGCCTGGGCTGGCCCTCTTGGGGAGATCTCACGGGGCCAGAGAATCTAGAGGGCGTGTGGAGGGATAAGGAATACGAGATTTTTTCACGGGTGGCTGCCCACAATGAAAAATTGCTTAACATTTGCATTGTGTGAAGGTTAAGTGAGGAGTGATATCAGGACGGATGTGGACCTTCCCGAGTGCCTTTCGGCTCCCAGTTGGGGCCTTTCCATGATTGACTCAGTGGGATTGCAAATTTACCAGGCTATTAGGATTGGAAAGCTTTGCCGAAGGAAAGAAATAAGCGACTATTCTGGTCTGCTGCGATAAGGCTCCAGTCCAGATGGATTTCCCACCCAGCCTTTTTAGTATTTTAATGAGTTTGTGAAATGAGGTCTAGGTTTTTAAAGAGTTTGACAGTGGAATTTGTTAAAAATCATCTGACTTTTAGTTTTGATCAAAAGCAATTTTCAGAGACTTAGTTTGATCAGTGCTTCAGTAGGGGCTTCTCCTAGATTTGACCAAATGTTGCCCAGTAGGAATAAGAAGATCATGGGCGAGGTGATATCCATTCTAAAATCTTTAATGAAATTGCCAATTTAGACGTAATTACGACCTTACATGAGATAGTGGATTCAACCACGGAAGGAAAAAGTGTAGTTGATGCAAAAATTTGGATATAGAAAAAAACATGATAGTATCAAGCCCAGGAGTTCTGACACCGAGCCATGGAGGATGGGGTTGATGAAAGATTTTGAGTTGAGATAGACTCGTGCTTATCAGGCTTTGCGCCATGGACCGCGCTCAGCTGGATTCTGGTGAAACTAACTCAAACTGGGGTTGGGATGAGGCGATCCTTTACACCTCTTTGTTATTAGAATGGAAGCTTGATTATCGATAAATCGTCTTTGATATGAAGGAAATATCTTTACATGTTTGTGGGATTGAGATGGGAGAGGTGAGGACTTATTCTTCCCGCCTCCTCACGAGTGACATGCTCTTCTTTGCAGGCATTCAGACCGATTAAGTTTCTAATTTGGTCTGATGTGGTTTGAGCGTCTTGGGTTTGAAATTAACTTAAACAAAGCAAAAGTGTGGAGGGTGACTTAGGCTGAGATGTAAAATTGGTTCCCTTCCTCTAAATCTACAGGCCTTCCCTTAGATTGCTAAGCATAAGGCTCAATTGTGTGGGATTCGGTTGAAGAGAGATTAGAAAGAGCAGAAGGTTATTCTGCACATCATTTGGCGGGAGTCTAATAATTGCATTTTGCATACGTGACTGAGGGGTGTTTGTGGGTTCAGCTGTGGAGGAAATTAACTGTAAGAGTGGCTTTATTTTTCCAGGCGCGATCTTTTCTAGGGGATGGAAGGAGGATCAACACAGAAAGATGTTTGGTGCGGAGAGGAGGCGTTGTGTTCTATTCCCTCTCTTAATTTGGCATTGAATAAAGAGGCGGTTGCGGACTTAGGATAGGCGAGACCTTGGGTGTTGGTCCCCGTCAACTACAAGACCTCTCAACGGCCCGGGAATTGAAGAGATGGTAAGATTCCTCTGAGCTCTTCAAGATCCAAATTTAGTTCCATGGGTGAGATGACTTTGTGAAGGATGTTCAAGAAGAAGTTCTCATTAAAGAAGATCATGTATGAGTTTAATATATACACATGCAGTTTCCTCTTTGTGGTTTGGAGATCAGGTTGTTACAAAAATTGTGATCTTTGCAGGAAGGCAGGGTAAAGTGCTCACATTGGATCTTAAATGCCTTGGTGGCTTTGCTGATAGTGTTTATAATGAGGAAGGGAAGCACAGTGGACCATATTGATTCATTAAAAGTCTTTAAAATGTTGTGAGTCTTTTTGTCAATTGGATGTTGGGTTTCAACGACCGGTCTTTCACTTTTAAGCTTAGCGGTAAGCGAAGTAGATTAAAAAGTGCGTTGGATACATGACCAATTGGGCTGTTTTGAAACTCTCTGATGTCATTAGAAAATAGGTTGTTAATTAGGGAAACAGATCACTTACCCAGGATCAAGCTAACTTTTGTTTCAATTTGTGGACTTAAAATTTGCTGTAAGTGTGATATCTGAGCTTCTGTTTTTGGGTTCCTCGTAGTTGGGAAGTAGGTAGAGGTTTGTGGAGTGCATTTCTGTATGGTTTTGTTTTGTCTTTTATTAGATGGTAATACACTTGGGGATCTCTTTCTACATTTATAATGTTGCTCTTGGTAAAAAACGGGAGGGTGGGTGTGAGACAGAAGTTCTGAAAGTGTGTGGAATAAATCTCGATGTGTGTCGGAAGTAGTAAGCGATAACCTCGTTTAGTCGGAATAACTTGAAAGACACATGCATGTTTGGTGATATGAACAAAACAAACATAATCAAAGACCGTGGGAAAGCAGAGGAAGTTGGTTTTGGAAAAGGATGGAATAAGGCTGATCATGTAAGATAGATGATGACATATGGGTCAAATCAAATATGACGGCTAAGGTAGCATCACCCTAAAAACGTTGAGGAACCTTATGATGGAGTAGAAGAGTGCGAGGTTTCCAACTAAATGATGGATTCTTTGTATTTCAATTTCTTTTCCATTATGTTGAGAGCGTAAGTATGAATGGCGATGAAGAAGAATCCCGTGAGGACATAAATGAGGAGAATGGTCCAGAAAGATATTCCTTAGCATTATCACTGTGTAGGATACGAATTGAACTATTAAATTGAGTTCGAACTTCAGCATGGAATTTATGGAAAATAGAGAATAACTCAGCTCGAGTTTTCATTAAAATTAGCCAAGTACAAACGAGAATAATCATACATAAAAGTGGCCAAATTATGGAACCCCCGAGGTAGACTCGTCAGGAAGGACCCTAAACATCGGTGTGGACTGACTGGAAGGAGATTTTGTTCGTTGTCCCAGGCGCTTAGGGAATTGGGCAGTGAGTATGTTTCCCAGTGACATGTCCACTGATTAAAACAAACTAAAAACGAGGAACATTATCAGGCACTTGGAAATATTCGAATGACCCGAAATATTTGTGAATAAGGAGATGAGCATCAAGTAGTCTGACAGTGGAAGATGAGGCGAAGTGAGAAGAAAGATGAGACTCACTTCCTGTGATCGTCCTCCTTGAACTCCAGTCCTGCAATGTGATAGAGTTATCGAGAAAAAGGTAATCAAACAGTGGAGTCACGAGTCAACACTAATAAATGATTTAAAGGCGAATTCAGACATCTGGGACAAAGTAAGGGAGGCAAAAGGAAGAGGCATGTTGAGTAGTTGCTTAACTGTAGTTTAAGGGTCGTGCTTCTAAAGTAAGCGTGGGTAGAGGAAGTAAGGGTAAGGGGAAGAAAAATGTCCTTATTATCGGAAGATGATCGAGGCTCCATAATCAGATCGAGGTCGGAGTTAATGAAGGCAAGCGAGAGACATTGCAGGTCTGACGTGAGATGAATTGGATGCAAATTTGTTGCTTGAGTAAGGTAGATGTACCTCCTTATATTGGTTGAAGTAGAATAACCCCCGAAAGAAAGGTGTGGGCTGTTTCAGTTTGAAGTGAATTGAAGTGAGAAAAGGCAACAAAGTGGTTGAATCTCAACGAATCTGGTTGCAGGAGCCCTGAGGTCTCTTGAAGTCCCAGATTGTGAAGAAGGGTCTCAGAGATGTTGAAGTTGGAAGAAAAAGAAAGAATAGGGGTTGTTTGCTAGGTGTCGGAGAAGTAAAGTAGTAGTCTGGGTGTCGGATGGGAATCGGGGGCATGAGTATAGATCGGCGATGACCTTAGGTGAAGTGCGTCTCCCGGAAAGTGGGCCATGCATCGGCGCGTGATGGATAATGGCGGAGATTGTGGCTGCGTGGCAACAGCTGTCGTGGGTTTATTGGGTTCTTCCACCAGCGGGGGTGGGCTACAGTGATTGGGATCAGCAATTGAGTTGAGGTGTGCAGGGCGGCCGGCGATGAAGCGAATCGATGGCGTCATAAACTCAGGGACGAAACACAATCTTCACATTGGCTTTGATACCATGTGAAATGAGATAAGAAAAAAATGTTTTCTTTATTGAATGAATAGATGAGTTCCTCTAACTAGGTCCTACCTATTTTATATACATTAGGAAGACCACAGAGAAACAAATAAAATGCAAAGGAAAATAAACCAGAGAATATCCTGTAATTATCAACCGTATATCAATTCGAGTTTTATTTTATATTTTTATACAGTGAAACTTTGCAAAATGGTATGTATACTTTGAATTAGTGTATAATGGGATAAACTTGGGTCACATTTATTTGATTGGAAAACAAGTATTCCTAGCTCTTTTGACTAATTGGCATCCTTTTGTCACCCTCCAAGTCAAAAACTTTTTCTTTTACTATACAGATCATGCTACCAACGCAAATGTTGTTATGTTCTGAATTGATTTCTTTTGTTTGGTGTGGAGACAATATTACTATATATGCATGTGATTGTATGCTTGAGGCTCTTGAAGGGCTAATGGATGATAGGAGTCAGCAATGTGGGCTCGGTTTTGCTCGTTTCCATCTATTTCATTGTAGTTTTTCTACAAATGGGTTTCCAAAGTGGTTGGCTTGTGATTGCGAAATTTTACGCAAAAGTATACGATCAGTTCAATTAGTGAAATGCGATTATTTAGTTCTAACTTTATGAAGTTACTCATTTATATTCTCTTCACTATGAAGTATGCAATTTAAACTCAATTTGTTTGCTTCCCCGAATCTTTGAAAGCAAAGATATGAGTTTTAATAATTCTTCTTCATTGGGAGAAAGAAAATGTTGCCTTGGTGGAGTAGATTTTGTTACTACGGTATGTGCTTTTCTTTTCTCATATTTTGTTTTCTAAGACAAAAGCTTAGATGTCAGTGGGAAATATGGAAATGGAGATTAGTTTATGTTATTTTACATCTATCTTATTTTTTGGAGGTTCATTTATTTTCATCTTGCTTTGCTCTAATTACTAGCTCCTATATTTTTGTAAAGCATGGAAAAAGATGGTGATTCCTTATTTGATTGTAGCTTAGTTGCATTCTTTTTGAATTTTTTCTAATATTATCAAGGTTTAACTCATCGTACAAATTTAGTCTTTTAGACTTCCCTCATTATACAAAATTATACTCACAAAAAATAGGGCATCAAACTGTTGGAACGATGACTTTTATGAAGGATGTGACGATTTCCTTTTGTTTTATATATGCGACTTGGTTATTCCATAGCTCTGAATTTCTATACATTTTTTAGTTATATCTTCATTGAAGAAGACAACATTGAGTATCTAAACTTGCTTCTATTGTTCTATAATTTTCGAGATATTCTACATTATCGAGAATTTGTACCACTTCACGAGGATGCCATATTTATAAGAGAATGCTTCTCTGTTTTAAAGCCTGGTGGCCTGTTGTTGTTCAGGGATTATGGTAATGGCCTGAAAAATAGGCGTTGTCGTTAGTTCTATAACTTATCTGATTATTGCTGATGATACTTTTATATGTGACGGAAACCAGGCCTTTATGATATGACTATGCTTCGATTTGAACCAGACAAAAGAGTGGGTTTCGGGGGCCATGCGTTATGATGGAACTGGGATTGCCCATTTCTATTACGTGTGGATCTTGCATTAGAGATGCATTTACGAGTTGGGGCTTGATGAGGTACTTGTATATTGTCATAACTGCGCGACCTCCTCGGCCTTTCATTTAAAAAAAAAAAAAAAGCTTATTTCCCATTCTCAAATAGCACTTTGATGTAAATAGTTAGTGATTAAAAAATAGGGTTCTGGAGGGAACAATATTATAAGCTTATTTCCCAGTACACTCCATTTGGTTGCTATCAAGTGAATGAAAAAGTAAAGAAAGACATGTTATAAGTTATAACCACTTTTCCATGTGGATGGGTACGCCCTGGTGCTACATATTTTCATTGTTTTCCATAATCTTGTGGCAAATAAATGAAGCACTATGGTTTTTAAATGTGATTGCTACTGTTTAAGTTTTTCATTTTATTTATACTGATGTTTTCTCTTCTTACTTCTTGCAGCAGGCTTGAATATTCTTTGCATGTCAAAATCCAACAAATCACCGAGCGGAAGTATACGTAAGAGTTTGGGTTCATGGGAAATTTCAGAAACCCTTTTGATGTCACTCTTCACAATTTTGTTCATTGAGGTATGATTTTGTTCAATGAAGATATTCTGATCCTCTTGTGTTCTCTTTGAAGTGTCAAAGAATGGCCTCTCTTTCTTGTGTGTGCTCTGGCACTACCATCGACTTTGTGATGTGACATGTTGTTGCAATGGATTAGAAACTATGAGAGCTGTTAAAGCACTTGTCAAATGATTGCCATTTCCATTAGCTATGTTTTTGAAGTCACAAGCAAAAAAAAGAAAATAAAGAAAAATATAGGTTGAGCCAGAGTTTAATATAATTATAACTATTCTGCTTCTTTTTATTTTTTTAACCTAAATTTAGCACAATTGATAATAGAATTTTGTAGTTTATGGTATATTTTATTGGTTTCCAAAATTATTTAATTTAAAAGCAGCCAACTTAGAAAACAATTGTGAACTGACCATGTTTCAGTCCATTTCCATTTGAAATAACTTACCTAGCATCATAAGCTTTTCAAAATGTCGAATGATCTAATTAGAGATCTGAACATGTAGCACGTCTAATGCATCTCTCTCATGAAACACAACATTTGTTCTTTGCTTTCCATGTCTGCTTTTCTTAGATTAGATAAATAAAATAACACTTCTATTTTACATGTGCATATCTTATAACTGATGAATAAAACATTTTTATTTCAGTTACATTCAGGCCACATTCCCTTACTTAGGAAAATAACATTTAAATCCTGATAAATACACAAGATATATCATGCAATTCTCAGTTAATTCCTTTCCTAGACTAAGAGTTCTGGATGCTAAGTGGATATGGAGATATTCTGGTTGTGATTCCTTCCTTTTATGTTTTAAAGAGTACATAATCTAGAAAGGAGCTTAACCATAGACGAGAGTGTAGTTGGAGTCAGGAGGTATTCCAACTAGAAGGACTTATTGAGGAAAGTCCGACCAAATGAAGCACAGCCACGATTAAGAAGAATATGGTTGTGTGATCTTAGGGAGCTAACACATTTGTGGAAGGAAAACAACCAACCGGGTGATTTGCGAGTCTGAGAGGCTTAGTGCAGTGTGACCAGTCTGATACAATTGCTACCATCTATCGACATCGAATCCAATCTTGCTACTCTAGATGTGTGCTCTTGTGAAAAGTCTAAAGTTGATATCATCCTCAGTAGCTAAAAATACGAGTGAACCCAAAACACTCCAAATTGGTGAATCCACGTATGATGATGGAAAAGTAGTTTCCAATGAAGGAGGGAAGCAACTTATCTGAATAACTTTGCAAATTACAACACTTGGAACTTCTAGATTTGACAAACCTCACAAGCTTTCAATTCTGAGTGGTTGCCATCTTATATTTACCATCAACCAGAAGTATATTAGTGAAAAATGCTGATATGAAAATTTTCTCTTCAAACCTCTTTAATACACCAAGTTAGAAAGAGTAAAAGTAGAAGACAATGAGTGGCACCGACAGAAAATCTAATACCATAAAAGTTTATTTATAAATACACATAGTATCATTGATTCAACAATCTTGAATATAGAATTGAAGATTTTCTTTCTAGTTGAATTATATCTAGCTATATGACTCTTAGAGACACTATCAAACATGAGAGGTTTTACCTTTTCATATCTTCATAATTTTCATAACTATATTAAGATTTTTGTTTGTTTTTCTATATTTAGACTGATATATCAATCCCTGACTATGTTAGCATGCTCATAGATGTGCATTCTTACTAATTATATTGAGTTGTATGTTGGGGAGACAAATATTTATATGCATAGGTCATTTTTTAGATTGCTTTTAAGTTTAATTTATACTTCACATGTTATTGTCATGCGAATTAGCAATCATTAAACTAAAGGCTTGTGACTATTTTGAAATATGTATTTTGTAAACAAAGAAAATGGTATTGTGGAATGTTCTATTACCATATTTTCAAAGAAAATGTTATACAAAATGCTTCTCTGTGCTTGTTGTGGGTAATCTATAGAGAGGGAAGGAACAAAGTTGGTTGAAGATGAACATTTTCTTTTGATAGGCTGAAGTCTTTTTCTTCCTTTGTGCTTGGGATATTACCAGTTCTGATGTGGACTCTCGTCTTTTTGTAAGATTCCTTTTCGTGTATTCTTTAGGTTGTCAGGTGGACTAGTAGAAGTTTTTCTTTGGCCCTCTTTTTGTATGGGCTCTTCCGGTCTCCTTTGTATGCTTCTATATGCTCCATAAGTTTACCCGTTTGGCTTCTTTTCTCTATTATATTTGTTTCTTTTGCCTATCAGTTTTTATTTTTTATTTTGCAAAATAGATAAAAGTGGTCTCATATATTGCTTTATGTTGAGAACAGAGGAGTCGGTGGGATGAGAACACAGTCTTCACCATCTACTTCACCTCTAACATTCAATTTGCAATAAAAGTTCACTTAGCCCTGTGTCACTTTTCCTCTTTTTTTTTTTCTTATGTATGCATTTTCATTTGAAAAAATATTAGCAAAACAAATATTTAGTTAAACTTAAGGCATAAATTAACCCTAAATATGTGAATTTAATATTTCCTATATTTTTAATTAAAAATAACCCTATTTTGAACTAAAATATCTTCTAATTTTCAGTATTTACATTCTCTTATTTTGTAAGGACATTTTCATCAAATTTCAAAATTTGTTTTCAAAAATATTTTTTGATAAATAATCAAGAAATAAAATAAATGACAACGTCTTAAAAAAGATAAGGGTTTGTTTGTTTGTTTGTTTCTTTCATTTTTATATTTATTTATTTTACATATTACATTGTAATACTTCATTTATCTTTGATTCATATCTCCCATTCACCAACACACCATTTGAGCAAGAATCTCAGGGCAGACAAAGGGTTTTAGGTAA
Organism: Tetrastigma voinierianum; assembly: GCA_016808115.1. Classification (NCBI taxonomy): domain Eukaryota; kingdom Viridiplantae; phylum Streptophyta; class Magnoliopsida; order Vitales; family Vitaceae; genus Tetrastigma; species Tetrastigma voinierianum. Next base: position 32,530 of record JAEQBH010004873.1, on the reverse strand, counting down.
TTAATTTAATTGTGTTCAAATAATAATGATATTACAAATAAGAAAATTATTTACAAGCTTTTATTTTCTTTAAATATTTATAAAGCATATTTAAAAATAAAACAAAACATATTTAAAAATACTTTAATAAGAACAATAGAAATTCAAACTAATTTGGTTTCTAAATGACTTCACTGATGGTATAGTTTCATATATAGTGATCAAAATTTTAATACTTCCTTATCATGTTCTCCACTTCGGGTTTTCAATCAATTTTTTTCTTAGTATTTTAACTACAGAGTTAAAGCTTCAAAACATAGTGTTAGATAAGACAAAGAAATCTAAAAAATCAAGGAATAAAAAATAAGAGTATAAATAAATAATAACGTGTGGTGGGTACCTTTGTTAGGTGGAATTTTCCTTGTGTGTGATGCAGAAATGAAAGCGGGCCCATTATATTTATGCGGTCAAACCCAATTACATTGATTGGTGAAAATTGTTCATCTCGAAGAAAATATTAATGGTTCGGTTTCGTAAAAGAAATATTAATAAAAATTATTATAAAAAATATTGGGAGAAATATGGCATGATGAGAAGTTTCATAAAAATAAAAATGACTGAAAAACATGAAAATTGTGTATGAAACTTTAACAAAATTTGATTTTTCAAAAATTTAAGACCCCTTCCTCCATGATGTCACTGTTATGGTGAATCTTTTAAGTGACATTGTCTTACGAGCGTGCTTATTTTTCAAACTTGCAAGGGATATATTCTCTTTGATAAACGCGACTTGCCATAAATACTTATAACTGATGGGTTGCGAAAAAACCAGTAGCCTTGACCCACCACCCCAGTCGAAGTAGGATTAAAAAGACCAATTAAGCAGGCCAATTAAAGCGGCTGACACACTTTGACTTCTGAGCCTAAGCGGGAGCCAAAACAAATACTCCCAAAGTAGATAACCACAGAAAAGCCGAAGAACCCGTATCTTATAAATCTCAGGCAGAATGTAAATTTAATAAAGGAAAGTAGGATAATTAGATCTTCTTTACAATTATCCATATTAATCTAACTGGCATTAGAAAGAAATTAAACTGTCAAGTAAAAGTCGTATCACACCCATCTGATGGAAAAGTCACCGCTATAATTAAGGCCAGTCCAGCCGAGTGAAAGAATACGCGAACATACGCGAAAACCGTTCCGCAGCGGTTGATATTCTCTTCCGCCGGAAAAGCGACCAGGCATCGGAGAAAATGACAGTATTACATGGCATCTTTGTTTCTGCTTTTTCTGAGCCCGGCATCAGGAGCACGACGGGCCGTGAGCGGCGCAGCCTTCCGAAGCCCGGTTCGGTTGAAAAAACATCATCGGTTGCTTGCCGTGCGTAGGAGCAGCCGAGTTCCTTTACAAATAAAACTAATCTACCGTTGACTGATGGTATCCTTTCGGAACCTGGCGAGGAGTCACGCCCGATCCCCAGTCTGAGACCGGTAGGCAAGCGGCGGTGTGGAAGCCTCCTGGGTACGTTTGAAGCTATGCACGACAACCTGAAGCGAGATGGAGCGCTCAGTCCTCACGACCAACGATAAAGGGAATTGGGCGGCTATTTGGAAACGGTCTGGCTGGGAAGTACAACTGAGGCCCGAAGGCCCTGATATCACTCCTCGGGAAAGCGTAGACCTCGGCTGGGGCGAAATGAAGCCAGAATCCATCAGGAGCGGCGGGGCACTTACCCCACGAGGAAGGAGCGCCTGCGGCACTGCTGGGGGAGGGAGACGCCGGAAGCGAGGGCTTCACTCCTCATCGGCGAGATGGGAGCAATAATGGGAGGCGAAGTTGAGGCGTCGGCGAGACTTGACCACATGAAAAGGGTTGTAAAGGAAGTAGAGCTCCGGACTCTATGGACACCACTGAGTGCGACAAAGCGAGTCCGGGTTACGGTAGAAGTGCTACATTTCCCCCTTCCAGCAAAGTTCAAGATGCTGCAAATAGAAGCGTTCGATGGAACGAAGGATCCATTGACCACCTTAATGCCATAAGAACGGATGGAGTTTGCATGGTTCTCCGAGTACGTCACGATCAGAGCCTTCGCTATCACACTAAAGGCCTAGCATTGACGCGGTTTTAACGGGCTCCCACCATCGTCGTCTCTTACGTTTAGAAACTCAATTTGCATTTGTCTCACTTCATTGGAGCGGCCCGTCTGAATCGAGTTATCACTTGTTATCCAATAAAGTAGAGCCTGAGAAAGCACGAGGTCTTGTGTCCCGGAGGTTCAGCGAGTCATTAAAAGGTAGATCTTCGGACTGAAAGTTCACCGTCAAAAACTCATCATTTGGGCTAGATTGGTCTGAAGGACTTAATGTTTTCCGTCTCAGAACATCGAGCAAGCATGGTGGCGCTCGTGAAAACAAGAAGTACATTAATGGCGAAGAAGCCCTCATATCCTAAGAGGCTCTTCAACCCACAAGGAGAAAGCATAACCGACAAGAGGGACGAGCTGGGAGACAAGGAGAGAGAGGGTCCACACGAAGGGACGGGAGGCGATGAGGCGAGGGCGTTAGGGCCTTTGGGACCACCTTGTTGAGCTATAACGGCGATGTCCGCCGGCGGTTTGCCCCTCACCTTGACCTCGATCAAATCGGGTTTTCTTGCGAGTGCAGGCAGAAGAGCTGCGAGATGGCCATCCGGATGGTCGGACCCAACCAAAGAGGCAACCGATCTGTGGGTTATAGAGACCATAGACATCGAACAGACGATTGCATACAACTAAGGAAGGAAATAGAGTACTTGATCGTGAGTACCATACGCTAGCTATAGCCTGAAAGGTCGGGATCGGTATGACGCCACCTCGACAACAATGACTGCGACACCAGCGGCCCTTGGGGGGAAATCCATGTGATCTCGGGAGAGTTAAAGCTGGAGGTAAGTCAGGCTCAATGAAAGGAAACATTTCGTGATGTCGGTCGGGAGAGGTATTGGAGGTGCAAGCAGTGTCCAAACTCCTGTTGGACTTTACGCCATAACCTTCTCGGTCGGACTGGAGGATGTCAACACCCCATGACCCATTAGTGGCAAGGCGGTTATGGCTAACGAGAATGATCCACCAGGGTCCTTGTTGGCCAGCGGGAGCTCGACCCGACATCATCTTTGCATCAACTTTTGACAAAATGGGCATCGGAAGGAGAGAATTTGCTGGAACAGTCTGACACCACGCTGCGAGGATTCTCTAGAGAGAAAAAACACTACCCTTTTGAGGGTCGATCACATTGGAGTGCTCACTTGGAGACCCCATGCGAGGTAATAACGTGATAAGATTTCGTAGTAAAATTCTTTCGACATAACATGTTATTGGACGGGCTCTCGCGCCATAAGGGCCATCATAGCTTATCACGCGGTGATCAGGTTCCCCTATTCTGAAAGCGGGTAGGAATGGTTCGAGAGACCCGGTGGCAGCCGAGGAGAATGTTACACCGGCGCAATGAAGCAAAAGCGGTCGACAAAAGCATATGCATGGACGAGCTTCAGCATGCGAGGCGAGGTGAGCACTTGACCTGAGTCCCCCGGAAAATTTGGAGCTATACAAACGGGCGGCCACCTGAACACCTACTTCATTGGCTCGAGCTAGCGGAAAACCTCGAAGCCTCATATAAAACTGCCATGGAAACGAGGGCGTTTCGCGTGACGAGAGGACATGGGAGAGTTGACCGCAATAATCACTCACAGACTAAGCGTCCATCCATCCTTCAAGCCCAGGTTAAGCAAAAAGTTTCTCCCCGGAAAATAGCGGTGTGAGGAAGTGTGGCTCCTCAGCGGAGTGTGATGGAATACTCGGAGTGGTTGGCGGCTTTGCATTGATTTCACTGACGTCAACCGAGCATGCCCAAAAGATAGCTTCCCTCTACCTCGGATTGACCTCACCGCGGGCGCGCGGCCCGTCATGAACTCTCCTCGGCTTCATGAGCGCCTTCTGCCTTCTGACGGTCGGTATGGACAACGACCGGAGAAGACCTCCTTCGTCCTTTGGGCGGGAACCTGTGTTATCGAGTAATGCCCTTGATTTGAAGAATGCGGGTATACTGCTAAAGGTTGGTGAACAAGATGTTCCAGAAACAGATTGGAGCATCTATGGAGGTGTATATAGACGATATGCTAGTAAAGTCAATAAAAGCCGAGCTCCACATAATCCATTTAGATGAGGCGTTCCAGATCCTGAAAAGCTACAATATGAAGTTAAACCCTACAACGCGCTGAGTCTCCACCTGAAGCCTCGGGTTTTATAGTCAACAATGAGGAATCGGTGGCAAACCCGTATAAGATAAAGGTCGCATTTTGATATGTCGCTCCACAAACATTAAAGACGCCTAACGCTGACAGGGAGAATACCGCTTTGCCGCTCTAGATCAAGGGCCGCGATAAATGTCACTTTCTTTCAGACTCGAAAAGGCCTTCCACTCGACGCAGCGCCGCTAGAGGCATTCACGCACTCAAAAAACCCAATTGTTCCTCCCCCATTCTAGTAAGCCCACTGTATGGAGAACTCCCACTATGTACCCGGTCGTTTCGCATTTTCTCAACTAGCACCCGTCCCGGTAAGAGCCTTATAAGGTGCAACAACCAAATTTACTATCATAGCTGAAATCGAGGGAGTGTTGCAGAGGAGAGGTATCCAAAATGGAAAATGATCTTAGCTGCTGGTAACCACAAATAGAAAGCTCGACCTTACTTTCTTACACATACCATCGGTCCCAACCGAATATCCATGAAACAAATATCGAGATAAAACTGTGAGACCTCTGGAAGGTCGGGAGCAAAGTGGGCCATGAGTCAGTGAATTTGACATCAAAAGATAAACCGAGGATAGCTGTGAAAAGGGCGTGTCTCGCGGATTTCATCATGGGTGCCCGCCCAAACACGCCTACGAGGCTATCTAACCGGCACACCGCACTTCTATCCGAAATTATTTGTCGACGGGGTCACTAACGCCCAAGGAAGTGGGCGCAGGCTGATCCCCGACCTCCCGACGGATAGATATGGAACACGCCCGTATTCGGGCTTTAAGCTCCAATAACGAGGTCACTACGAGGTTGTCATGGCCTGGCCTCCCAACCTCGCCCCACTTCCACTAAGGCATCAGCCGGAGATAAAGTGACTTCAACCCGGTAGTAAAACGCATATGACTCCTACGAGGCCGAGGTGAGAAGATGATCTTATAATTTAAAAGTGCTAGAATTGCTTAAGAAATCATGCGGGTTTAGGTCGACATGTGCGAGGGCGTAAAATTCCTCGAGCCGACGCCTAGCCAAACTCGGGCGGGCCACTCACAGTTACTCCAGTGCTCGGTACCCGTTGAACACCTCCTGCAGTCCCCGCAAGCCAGCCAATGAAGAAGAAATCTCCCCGTGATGTCCCTTCTGAAATGAGTCGATTGGACCACATCCGATTACCCATTGAAGGAACATTACCAAGCGACCTGAAGGAGGCGTCCAAACTCGTATGCAGACCTGGGCGAGATTCACCATTCATCAGAACCCTTTATAAACGAGGCATTTTTTTCACACCCATCCTGCTGCACTGGCAGGGAAGACGCCAACCACGTGTCGAGAGAAGTACATGAAGAAGTGCATGTGGAAATCTGGCCACCGAGTTCTGGCATCGACTGAAAAGTCTTGGGGTAATATCAATTCACACGTCGAGACGCAACAGCAGCCGGGTCGAAGTGCAAAGCTCATTAAGCACGCTAAAATCTCCATCTCCTATCCGAGCCACTAACGCCACTACAAGCCCCGCCTTTCAAGAATTTCCAAAGGTTGGACATATTGGGACCCCCCCGCCCATCGGAAGGGCAAATGGAAATTTATCATCGTAGCAAAGGATTATTTCACCAAATGGGCGTGGTCAGCGCTTCACATTTTATCATTAACAAAAGGTATGCAAAATTAAGCCATGCCCATAGTGATTCGTGCTCGTATCCTAAGAGCCCGTGTCGATAATGGGAAACACCGACAACTTAAGTTCAGTGATTTCTATGCCGAGCTCACTGAACTACTACTCTTCGCCCCTTGTACTTCAACTTACAATCCAAATCTGACAAGCATAAGTCACCACTCGAACCTCAAAGCAAAGATTAAAACCAAGTTGGAAGATCTAAAAGGCAATTGGGTAGAATACCTCCCTGAGGTGTTATGGGCATACAGAACTACACTCAAATCAGCAACTCAGAGACCCCCATCTCTTTAAATTTCGACACCGAGCCGGCCCCCCCAGAGAGATCGGATCAAACCCCAAGGATTGAATCGCGCGTAACTCAACGAAGAGGCTCTACCTAAACTCAGACCTACTACGATGAAAAGCGTGGGAGCGCATCCGTAAACGCACGTAAGACTACCAAAGGAAGACTAAGAAGGTACTATGACCTAAGGTCAAACCCAGAGTTTTAAAGCCTCAAATGACCTAGTTTTAAAAAGCTTCGGCAATGAGGAAGGATCCTACACATGGAAAGCTAGGACCCAACTGAAGGCCCTTATATCGTGTCCCGCGTGGTCCGACTTGGTAACTACGAACTCAAAAGGAGAAGGAAAGATTCTACCTCACTCTTGGAACGCCACACCTCAAACGATTCTATCGTAGAGACCCTTTACTAACTTAATAAAGTACCGTCGCTCGTGATAATGGGCCTCAGGTAGTTCACGTTATTTCGCGAATATCCTTATGAATCAAAAAGCAAGGCATATCGATAAAAGAAAAGCAGTGTAGTTCTGGCTTAGAAAGCCACCGAGAAAAAAAAAAAAATTACACACCTGTATCACAAAAATTCATGCTTCACAAAAAATCGTTTTATTTCAAAAAGAAGATACAAATTGATTCGTAGAAGCTAACCGCACATCCCTTACATCTCGAGCAAACATAAGTGGTTCTCAAAAAAAAAAAAAAAAAAAAAAATCTTTCAAGAGCGGAAAGGAAAAGAGTAAGGAAGAGAGAACATAATGGAAGGGAAAAAGGAGAAGGAAAATGGTACAGCAAGAGAAAGCTGAGCAAGAGAAGGAAAAAGAGGAAAAAATGGAGAGAGAGGTACTAAAAGTTCTTGTTAGACCGCCTCTTCCGATGTGATTCCTGAAGGCTCAAATTCACATCTGGACGAGCTAGAATAACATAACTCCTACATGAGGAACCAGTGAAAACACAACTCCTACAAGCAAACCATCTAACCAAATGCCACCACAATCCCAGCACTCCCGCAATGACGACCAAGCCTTGATACTTCATAGTGCGCGGGTTCTAGTTACGCCTAAAAAGGGAAGAAGCGTTTTCAACGATTACACCATCGCGCAGAAGTTGCTATTCAGAAGGAAGCCGCCGCCGAAGTCGCACTGCTCCACCCTCTATAAAGCCGCATTAAATACTCGCACTTTCCAAGGGAAGAAGTCAACCACTGATAAAACCACTCGCCACGTCGCTTCAGAGTCCAACAAAATTCGCCTCAAGAGCTCAACCTGCTCAAAAGGCCATATGTACCACGGCCATTCAACTCAGTACGTGGCCCACTCTGAGCCTCAAGAGCCTGGGCTTTCAATCGCTTCAATTGCTCACCAAGGCCCTCAGCCTCGTGGAGCGCCCCGCCCAGGCACACTAGCCCACGTGAGCCCAGCAGCCGGCTTCAAGAGCTCAACCGGTCGTGGGGTGCCATATACCAGCGGGCGCCGCCCCAACCAGCATTAAACCCACTGAGCCTCCTCGCAACCAGCTTTCAAGAGCTTAATCGGCCGTAGCGCCATATATAGCCACTGAGCGCTTCAGCCAGCACATCAAATTTCACCTGAGCCTCAAAGAAATTAAGCCAAGAGCTCAACTCCGTTTAAAAGGCCATATAGCCACGGTGGCCGGCTCACCAGCACATTAGCTCACTTGGTCGCAGCCAAGCCAAGAGCTGGAACCTGCCATAAAAGGCCATATAGCCACTTCCGAGCTAGTTCACCAAAAAGATTAGCTCACTCTGAGCTCAGCAGCCTCGCCAAGAGCCAACCGCTTCGTAAAAGGCCATAGCCACTGAGCGCCTCGGGCCAGTAACATTAGCCCACGTGAGCCTCCTGTACTTCGCTTTTCAAGAGCTCAATCCATCAATTAAGGCCTTCAGAGGCCTGTGGCCGCCCAACAGCACATTAGCCCACCTGAGCCTTAACATCTCGCCGAGAGCTCAACCCGCCGTAAAAGGCCATATAGCCACATCCGCCCAACAGCACACAGCCCACAGCCCAGCAGCCTCGGGCTTCGAAAGCTTAACTACTCGTAACGCCAACAGCCACTGAGCCATCTGGGCCAGTGCATTAGCCCGTGAGCCAAACAAACAGCTTCAAGAGCTCAACCGTCACCCAAGGCCTCAGACCTGTGATCCGGGCTCACCAACGATTAGCCCACGTAGCTTCAACAGATTTAGTGTTTTCAAGAGCTCAACTACCAAAGGCCTTATACCACTCGAGCCGCTCCGCCAAAGTGAGTAGCCAGAAACACAATTGGGGTAAAAGTCAAGAGATTAAAATCAAGTATTCACAAGTATCAAAGCCAAGAACGACATTACATATATTTCGGGTTCAAAGCCTAAGGTTGACAAAAACAAACAATCCCAGGTAAGGAGGCTCGTGACGTCGGGACGTTATGTTGTTGTTGAGGCAAGGTGAGGAAGGGAGCTGGCTCTCGCAGAGGGCGCTGGCTCTCCAGAGCAATTAGCATAAAAGGACTCTTCTGCCTCCTCGTCGCTGGGAATATCAAAATTAAGGTCCAGGCCAGAGTAGGCGTGCCAGCATTCCTCCCGTGCCAGCAAACTGTCCCGAGGTAGCCTCATCCTCAAACCTCGCTATCGCTCCGTCTCCCTCCGAACGACTCGAACTTCCTCGCTCCTCGAAGGTCTCCCGCAACGCACGCACTCGACGGCCAAGCTGCTCACAGCTCTCAACACTAAGATTCGCCGCGGCCCTGGCCTAGCAGCTCGTTTATTACACAGCCTCATCTCCGGTCATTGTACTCTTCACTGACCAATTCAGCCATTCTCGGGCAACTCGCAGCCCCACACACAAACTCATCTCTGCCAGCCAGAGTTCTCCCCCGACCATCCAAGGCTCACTCACCTCATCTCGAGCAAACAGCCTCTTCCCTGACCACCCACAGCCTCATTCCCCTGGCACAAGTACCCCATCTCGAGCTCCCGGCTCGCCCCTCTAAGAACAACCTTAAGCCCTCTTCCTGCCTTCTCTTCTTAATTCCGCTCGCGCCGCTTGTCGGCATGCCCCGATCGACTCAGCCTCACTGTCCGTTATACTCAGATCCGAGCTCGCACCCACCCGCCGCAGGTAAGAGGGGCCACTCTGGGGCCTTTCAGAGGCTCACGGCGGATACGACCCTCGCTCGGCCCGTCTCCAAGCAAACTCTTCGTATGAGTAACCTACCGATACCCAACATAAAGTCAATGCACAACTCAAAAAAAAAAAAAAAAAAAAAAAAAAAAAAAACCGTGATAAAGGCATAAATAGCACATGAACTTACGGAGGCGACCCCTTGCAATGATAGAGCCAAAGCCTCCTCAACAGGCGCCCTCCGACCTCTTGAGATCGGAAACCCTGAGGACGGATAAGATTGTGCCAGCAACAAGCTCTGCATTGGAAAGCAAGGAATCCTCATCTCCGTCGCCTCCAGACGCTCCTCCCCAAGTCTTCCCTGTCGGCAGGAGGTCGGGCCGCCCACGCAAGAGGACTCCAACCGAGATAGCATAACCTCCAACTGAGGCTCGCAAATCCTCGAGGAATCTGGCTCATGTTGCAGGCAAGAGCGAGGTCGCGAGCTCTCGCGCTCCCCGCACCCTACCGCAGACGGCAATGCCTGCCCTCGCACACGGATCGTGCAGCGTGCAGGTGACGAAGAAGACGTCCCCAACCTCGAGGCTTTACCCCAGGCTGGATGGCTCTTCTCAAGGGAGTCCTGAGACTTTCGTTTCACACTTCGAGGTTTCCGGGACAACGTCTCCACTGAGCTTTGAAGCCTCCCCAAGTGGGCTTAACAAACAGAGGCCTCTCGGGAGAACTTCATAACAGAACGAGGTGACGACCAGAGTAGGCTGGGCCTGGAAGACTTAACCTGAAGACCCCTAATGTCCGACCGATGAGCCTCGAGTAAGCATCGTTGTAAGACACTCGCCAACTTCCGTCTCACGTCCTGTCTCTGCATGACATCATCAAAGACACACCAAGGCAAGCTGGTGGATACCTTGATAATCTATGGCCACATCCAAACTAAAAAAAAAAAAAAGCAAAACTCAATGCTAAGATTCTTCTGAGTGGTTCAGATGAAATTTAACACTGTGGTGTCTTCCCTGTCAATGATTACTCAACTACGACGCTAACAAAAGTACGCCTTCCAACGCCCGGCTGGGAAGATTTTGGAGATCCGAGATGATCAGCAGAGCGCTGGAACGCTTAGATAAATAAAAAAAGCCCTCGCCATTCCTTCACGTCAAGAGGTCCAAGAGCAGAGCCATACTAGAAATCACCCAAGCCCTTATCCCTAAAGACAACCAATGCCCCAATTCAGGAACACCCGTAAGCCGGGCTAAAGCCGAGAAGGCGCACGCCGAATGCTACAAAACCCTTTACAAGGGATGCAGAGGAAACGGAGGCCATTCCTCAAGGCCACCAAAAAAGCATACCATCTAGGCAATCAACGACGTAGAGGGGTCAATACGCCGAGACCAAACTCAACACCAAACGGGGCTCAGACGCCTTGGCAAGATTTCCCCAAATAAAGGCTCAACCCCGGCAGACCCACCCGCCGTGGCATTTCAGATTGCCGACTTCAGATATTCCAGATCTCACTGTGGCATGACCATCAATTTTACCCTTGCCTTTACTCCAAGGAGAAGGGGGTCTCTCGGGGCATTCTCGGGGCAGAGTCCCACCGCGGCCAAGTGATTGCACTCACCACCGTCCGCCCGCACTCCACTCCGCAGAAGAGTCACCCCTATACGCAAAGAAGAGAACGACCGACCCATCGTATCACACGGTTTACAAAACTCCCAACCAAAGCAAATGCCTAACTCCTCCCAACACCTCTCGACAATACAAAAGAAGGAAAAGACGCACGGCCCCAGGAATAACGAAAGGGACGAGACTCCCAAATCGGTATCAGAAAACACCAAAGAAGTTCACCAATGATCGTACAAGTTTCAAGAAAAAGAAGTCCTAACTCGCAGAAGAAAAGCTTCAATATTAAGGGCACAATGTTAACTACGAGGATGTTCTCAAAAGAAACTCGAAAGAACTAGAGGAAATAAGAGCCAAAAGTCGAAAAATCATCATTATCATCGTGACACTTCGACGGCGATAAAGCCCTAATCAAAACTCAAATTCGAGCAAATCACACTGAGACTGACCCGATCCAAGAACGATATAGCCCTCGCCCACACTCATTGTGAACTAAGGGCTGTGGGGGCAACCGGGGGATCGGGTTCAAAAAATAGCGCCGCAGCCCACCACCCAAGTCCAAGAAGTGATTAAAAGTGAAGACCAATTAGCAGCTCCGGGGTGAAAAACCCGCCCCCTAACGCAGCCCAAAACTGAGCCCCCGCTCATTCCTCCCAAAGGCCAATAACACGAAAAGCCCAAAGAACCCATATCTTATAAATCGAACCGAATCTCCACTAATAAAGGAAGTAGGATAATTCCCAATAACTGCTATGACGCCCCAAAATCGGGGGTCCGTTGACAACCCGTCAACCCACGGAATACTCGTGAATGTCGGGTAACCCGACACTATTCACGAAAATCGAGCATAGTCTCCTTTGTATGGGGAGCTCTACCCAAGAACCACCTGGCCCCAACATCAACATCGAAGACATATACACGAAGAAAACGACCACTTGCGCCCCATGTAACAATACTTATCAATATACATAAACTATATACCATAGTTTCAAGAGTTAATAATGCATTTTATACAACATATATTAAAAAGTTTAAAACATTCTAATACACGATTCAACTAAAACACCAAAGCCACAACCCGCTTTCTTCAAAATCGGGCTCTCGATGAGCCGCTCTCGTGCGCCTCCCCTCAGACCTTAAATAATATAATTCCCTCGACAGGGTGAGCTAATGCCCGCAGCGGAATCACCCCAACCAAGCATTTCTCCACCTGCCCGCACAATGCCCTATAAACACACACTCAAGTAAATGCGTGATCCTACTTGAATGTCTACGACTAACCCATGTCCCGAGTCCTCACCGACTCCCCCCACACCCCGCTGCCATGTATGAGAAAAAACATCATTTTCAAACAAACCCGTTGTTATTGAAAATATACTACCGAACGTGCTCAGAAAATACTGACCAATTTCTTCGAGGTGAATGGCTGGAGAACTTCCCGAACGCCATGGTCCTCATCCGAAACAGATCTATTGACTGCCTCCCAACCCCATTCTCCGTAAAATCATCTCTTCATGGAGTTTCACGAAACTCCTTAAAACCGAGCTCCACGCATGCAGTGATTCTTCCTTCGCTTCCGGGCACTCCGGACGGCCTGACGCTCAGAACCTAGAGAGAAGCTACACTCTCTTTCTTTAAAACGTAACCTAAAAAGCTACTGCAAGATTTCATTTTCCTTTTCACGCTTTGGTCTCTCGTTTAAAGCGTAGGAGACAACACTATTCACTATTTTCGGTTTTATTATCATTAAATCAATTTCACACGTTAATCATGCCCTTTCTCGATTGGATATCTGACACTATCTCACTGGCCCAATTCCATCATTTCTACTCATGCAAATATAAGTAACATTAGTACATGTTATAAGTGACTTCTCGCCACATCACATGTAACTTACGACACCCGAACGCGACGCTCGAAAAACGCGCTAACTCCGACCGTCTCGAATTAGACGAAATTGACAGTTACCTAGATTTCACGAGACGATTCCAACTGCGGAAATCAGTTTCATCATCCGAGATTCAGGAAAATTTCGATTCAATCGAAATTACGATTTTACCTTTTTTTCTAGAAATTGGAATTTTCGTCTTACATTCTCCTCCCAGCGAATTCTCATTCGAAATTGACACCATAGATCAACTCACATGCATAAGCAACGGTACTCTAACATGCATGTAAACTAGCTACGGCGGCTAAACGACTAAACCACGTAGACCTTCATTCCTAAACAAGGATGTGGCCCGCATCGCGCCCCCGAGCTCCCACGCGACTCCTCCACCCATGCCACTCATAGCACCCCTCACTAGCCTCACGCCTTGCATCGCAAAAACCCGATCACTACTTATCTAAAATGCAATCGGTCCTCCCTCGAAGGTCCTACCTGTCAACCTCAATCTCTCCCCAATCCACCACCACTGGGCCGGATCCGGGAGCATACTCTCGGAAAGACGCGAGACGTGAAATACCTCAGAGACTTGACATGTCAAGCAGAACGAACCTAAGACGAGAATGCTGCCTACCCTCTCGAGTATCTCGAAGGTCCAACAAACCTCGCGATAGCCTTCCCGCGCTCGTCGAACCTCGACCACACTTCCTCTTAAAAGATCACCTTCAAGCAAGACGCCGATCACCCAACCTCGAACTCTAAGGGTCGACGTCGTACACGCACGCCGCCGCCTCTTCCGCCGGCTCCGAGTCAGAGAAGAGCCGCCGTCAGAGATTAAGCCTCACCTTCCTGCAGGTGTTCCCATCGATCGTGACCAATGATGGAGCTCTCTCCCACCTTGGTCCAACATATTGGTGATCTTCATGGCCTCCCATACCATGCCTCATACGGTGCCATCTGTATACTTGTCTGTTAACTGTTGTTGTAGGCAAATTCCACTAAGGGCAAGTGCTCTTCCCAGCTACCCTTATGATCTAGGACGCATGCTCGCAAAGTGACGCCCTCTAACACCCAGATATAATCCACACAACATTTAACCCTACACAACCCTCGCCAGCGCAGAACGCTAACCTTCCTCACAATCATCAAAATCCAATGGACCGTTAACCTAGTCCATGTCATGAATGACATCCATATACCGAGCCCTCGCTACCAACAACACCCAATGCAATTTCCAAGGTATCTAAACTTCAGTCACTCCCGACCCTATCACCTCAACTCTAAGTCTACGTGATAACCCGACCGTGCTTTCATCTCGTGTCACTCGAATTCTATCACTCAACCTAAGTCTATGTGATAACTCGACCGCTGTTTTCTCTCGGGGCAAATATAACTTTTCATTTACACCGGCGAGCCTCCTCTTACGTCCACACGTAAATTTCGATATCTCCACCTGCCCTTACACCCAATACGTAAATTGGGATCTCTCCCTGCTCTTACACCCACACGTAAATTCTGATACTCTCCCGGTCTCTTACACCCACATAGAAATTCCTGGATACCCTCCCAGTCTCTTACCCAATACGTAGTCTCAGATACCTCCCTGTGTCTCTTATACCCAATACGTAATCTCGGATACCTCCCTGAGTCTCTCTTTACACCCACATTGCATCTTTCTGATACTACTCGCGGCTTCCTTCACCCTAACCTGTGCTTTCACCTTGGGGGATTAATCCACCCTTCTTGCTACCAACACACTTTAATTACTCGTCATTTCCCGATTCAACCATGAGTCTTCATTCGACGAGTCCCAAAGATCTCAACCTACACTCACCAAAAGTGGTGAATGACCATACCGTGCACCCACACCCGACCGACGCTATGTTACCGTGCACATGAAGTAACAGATGCTTACATCGCGACACCCCATTCTTGGGTCCACCAGCGAAAGCGCACTTCTGAGATCTCTAACTTCGTAATCCCGACCTATCGTGTCAACTCTCACCCTACATCCTAGGAAGAACATCTATACCTGGCTTTCAAAAGGACTTAACCTCTAAGCCCAAATCCATCACACAAGATGCAACAATGAATGAATATGATGCATCCACTTAAACGCTACTCTAGTCAAACATGCAAGAGAGAAACGCACTCTACATATCCACGCTTCCAGATGTCAAACAGAAGGCACATGAGACTCCCTCTCGCTCTTAGGACAATCTCGCCATATGCCCAAACCGGTCGCATTTAAATAACACATCGCCCACCCCGCTCTCCGACTAGAAGTCCTGCTGTGAGTTCAGAGATCGACCCGACCCACATTCCGGGCCCCTCCGAATACGTGGCTCGTCCCGCGAAATACTAGGTGCTGGTGCCGGCACCCCTGAACCGGGAGCACCGGTTCCCGATCCATACTAGGAGGGAAGCGGTCCTAACCGCACCCTCGCTCTATGGCTAACTAGGAACGTAAGGTCCCAAAATCCCTGATCCCCGTCTCCTGGGGCAACTCGCCTCACATGCCCAGTCGTCTGCATAACATCCTCTCGCCCTCGTCGACCGGGATGCCCAATCCCGTCCCGGGTCGTGAAACCCGTGGTGGCGTGTCTTCCGCCTTCCCCGAACTAAGAAGGTCGATCCTCCCTTCACACCAACACTCGCATCCCGAGTGCTTCGTGCATCCTCGATCTCTCTCTACGGTCGTGGCCGTCTCCAACCACGGGAGTCCATGCCTCAGCGAAGTCCCACACCCTACCCGACCTGACAATCCTCGTGCCCATTCTCGATCTCGACTTCGCCATGTCCGTGGCCACGTAATCATCAAGAAATCCGCTAGCTCCGTGAATCTAGCCACATAATCCATCACGACATCGCCCCCGCTTCGGGCCTGAATTCTCGAGCCTTCGTACGCCCCTCGGCAAGATTGAAAAATACTTACCCACGCAACGCCTCCCTAACTCGCCCATGTCATCGCCCAGTCTCTATGTCCTCGCCCATTTCCACCATACTTGGGCCTCACCCTCTATCTGGAACGCAGCTAGTCTAATCCTGGTAGTGTCAGAGGTAATCTTCATAGCCTCTAACACCTTCTCGATCTGCATGAACCAATGGTCCGCCACCATCGGATCTCCTCCTCGCAATGTCGAGTGATGCACCCTAAACCTCCTGAGGTTACTAGACCTCCCCGACTACCGCTATACCGCCTTACGCATACTGCGTACCGCACACCTACAAAATTTCAACAAAGGCCTCGTCGATCGAACACCTGGCGGGTGCCCGACTGGGCACTCGCACGCCTCTACGTCCTCGTCCCTCGCCTAGCCATCTCACTCTGAAGTTCAAACTGGTAGTTAACACAATGCGAAAGATTCTGCGCATAAACACAACCCCGAGACACTATCCATACTCAGAATATACAGTTCATATTTTATGTCCCTACATTTAAATGCAATGCGAGACAATTAATTCACATGTCAAATCATTTTTTTTTTCACAAAAATTTTATTTTCGAAAATTTCATTTTTCCAAAATTTTGTCCCATTTGATTTGATTTGATTTGATTTGATTTAATTTAATTAAAAAAAAAAGTTCGAAATTTTTTTTGGGATGAACAAGTAGTTCATGAACAAGGCTCCAAAAGTGACCCAAGAATAGCATCGAGTCCAAAAACAGTCATGCACCAAGTGCACACCGTCACAACCACCCACCTGGGGGCAAGACAGCGCCAGCGCGCGCTACGGTCAGAGCCGCTGGCGCCAAGACAGCTCCCAACAGTCGTGTCACGCCGGGTGATAGGCGCCGCCGTGGTCGGCGTCCAACGCGGTCGCAACGCAGCGGTCAGTCGTGGTCGCGACTGCTTCCTCGTGTCAGCGACACGCTCCCCGCCTTCGCCTCTGGGTCACAATACACCTAGGTGTATCAGAACTCAAAACCCACCGCCACCCTTCCTATGTCACGACACCTATCGTGACGCGGACACTCTCACCAAACCGCCAAATTTCTCTCTCGCCAATACATCTTAGCGTATCGCAATAAACTTCCGTACCCCATCAGACTCCCAACAAGCCTAAGTCAGGATACAATTTATTCTATCACAATACACCGAAAGCAAAGAGCCCAAATCGTACCCCCGCACCAATTTTTTTTTTCGTTTTCTTCCTTTTTTTTTTTTTCATTTCTTCCAGCCACTGGAAAATACCAAAAAAATATATATACCCTATTTTTTTTTCTCATTTTCCAGAATACTCAAATAAATTTATAAAAATTTATTTTAATTGATTTTCTTCTCGCTTTTACAACCTGTAAAACCTTAGAAAATAATTTTCTTTACCTTTTTTTTCACATTTAATTTTTGCACATTTTGTCCAAAATTTCTCAAAACCTGATGATTAAACACTAAACCCAATTGCTCAACCTTAAAAATTGATTAAAAATTTTATTTTTTCATCCAATAAACCAAAATAAATTGGATTAAATTTAGCGCCATTTATTTTTTCTTTTGTTCCAGCCACACAATCAGAACTCCTAAAAAATTTTTCCAACACATCATGTTTTTCCTATATGCTAATCACTAAGCACACAAACAATCACAACACATAACAATGGTATACACACCATTCACACAACCATTCATTAATTCACATGATCACACAAAACACATCAAACAATCACCTAAACATGCACGCAGCTGGCCCTGGGCTATTCCGATTCTGGGTGTGACCTCATACCTAAACCTAACATCGAGCCACACCAAGTGGCGTATGTTCTTACACCATCACATTTCTGCCCCTCAAGCCCTCAAGCTCCTGGGGGGCAAGATTCAGATACCCGCCCGATACCAAGTCAGGACGCCCAAAACCACGACAACCCAGCAACCCGCTGGACATCGCGGAATGCCTGCAACCCGACACTATTCACAAAATCAGCGAGAGCTTCCTCAGACGGCGAAATTTCACCCAGCAACCAATTGGCCCCAACATCAACATCGTACATATACATGAGTAAAAACCACACTGGGGCCCACGCAACAATACTCATCAATATACATCAACTATATACTCCATAGCTTTCCAAGAGCTAATAATTTACTTTATACAACATATATTAAAAGTTTAAAAACATTCTAATACATATATCCAACTAAAACACCAAAGCCACAACTTATTTTCTTCAAAATCGGCCTCAGATTTGCACCTGGCCTCCCTACGCGCTCCCTCGTACCTTAAATAATATAATTCCCTCGACAGGCGAATTTAACGCCCAAGAATGAATCACCCTAGCCTAAGCTACTTCTCCACCCAACGCATACGCACGCTTCTCCTATATAAACACACCAAGAAATGCGCGATCCTACTAACGTCTACACGACCAACCCATGTCCCGAGTCCCCATCGACTCCCCCACACCCGCCTGCCACGTATTTAAAAAACATCATTTTAAAAAACAAACCTGTGCTGTTATTGAAAATATACTACCCCGAACGCGTGCCTGTAGGCCACGGACTACCCTCCGAGGCGAATGCGCCGGGCACTTCCGAACGCCACGCCCCTCATCCGAACGATCTCGCGACCGCCTCCCAACCCCATTCCTAGTAATCATCCTCACTGAGTTTGTATTCTAAACTCCTTAAAACCCGAGCTCCACGCAGAGCTTCTCACATCAAGCAGAAATGACTTTCTCCTTCGTCTACACTCGACTATTTGACGCCTTAAACCTGTAGGCTACTAATTTCTCTCTCTCTCTCAAAACGTAACCTAAAAAGCTACTGCAAAGATTTACTTTTTCTTTTCACGTTTCTCATTGTTTAAAATGAGGAGACAATACTATTCACTATTTCGCCTTTTATTATCATTAAACAATTTCAATAACGCTAACTACGCCCTTTCTTTGATTGACATTCGACACTATCTCTGGCCGCCCTAATTTCATATCATTTCTCTACTCACGCAACATAAGAATATCAAATTATAAGCCGACTGCATCACGTCGCTTTACCGACCCAAACGACGCTTCAAAACGTGGCCAACTTCGACCGGTCCCTCGACCGACAAAATTCGACACGTTAGCTGGGATTGCGAGACGACCTAACTGGAAATCCATTTCATCATCCAAGGTCTTAAAAATTCCGATTCGAATTAAATTACGATTCGCCTTTTTCCAAAAATCGAATTTTCTCAGTCTTATAACTCGGCTTTCTAATTATCCCTTATTAACTGACAACGATAAAGGAAAGTTAAAACTCTCAATCCAATAAGAGTAAATCAAGATCACCATACAATCGTGGAAACACCACTATAAATTCCGCACTACCCCATCTGCGAAAGCCGCACGCAAACATACGCCTAAAACTTCATTCCCTAAGTCAGGGCCGATATTCTCTTCCACCTGAAAGAATCGACTTAGGCATCTGAGAGGCACCCGCGAGCCTCGTCGATCCTTTTAGAGCCTCGCTTTTGCAGAGGAGTCTGACATTCAGAAATAATCTGACGGCCCAAAGAACCCTTAACACCCTCACCCCTGCCCATTGAAAAGATCATCATCTCTCATAATTTGTTTTATATGCAAACCACAAAACATATTTCTCCACTAAGTAGGTCTCAAGTCCAATCAAAGACCCGCTGCCTCCCAATAATCTCGATATACTTTCGCCCACCATCGACCGATAGTGCGAGAGAACATTTCCAACTTAAGACTAACTTCGTAATTTTATATACAGATGCGAAATCGTATCATTCGCACTCTCGAGAATCGAACATCCACGGATGACATTCACTTTGGATGACTTACACTTCGAACCCACCTTTGGGACACCGAATAGCCATTTTTGCTGGCTTCTCAACGAAAAGCATTCAAACGATGTAACATCACGCCTAATCAAAGAAGCCCGGAAGCTCCAAAAGACTAACCCGATGATTTGAGAACCTCGTTTCAAGCATTCATTCCACACTCTCGTATCTTAACCGAGCATGAGATCGTGATTACCTCTTCCACAATATATGATAGTCAAAAGATACCTTCCAAGAGATAAAAATAAATATTCAGATATGTCTTAATTATCTTTCCTAATATCATCCAACAATCATCTTACAAAATATCCATCGATAATCTATTTTAAAATGTCCATCATCCAAAAGCTCCCTTCCAAGAATATTTTTCAAAATATTTACTAGTTAAAGTAGTTTCTTCCAAAATATCTTTTCAGATTAATCATTAACTCCAATATCTTTCAATATCTTTAAAATGTTCAGTTTTTTTGAATATTTACAAATATAGCCATAACAGGGCAACTACCAAAGGGTCCTAATACTTCATCAATTTTTTTTTTTGAAAAAAACAAATTCTGAAAAAATTCAAGAAACAGCGTCAAAATAATGCTCCCTTAAATCTCTTCCTTTAACAAAGCAAATTCAAAGACACAAAATAAGAAAAACTTTATAAATCAAAACCATATTGAAGTGGGATTAAGAGAATCACCATCTTTGAACATAGCATGCTCTTCTAAATATCTTCTTCTTAGAACGAACTCTCAAAATTAAAGTAAATACCTATGTCAGTAATTGCCAATATCATCTTCATAAACTAAAGTTGCTTCAAAAGAACATATATCTCTAACAATTAAAAGAAAACATTTTTTGTTTATTTTCTTTGCCTTATATATCAATCACTCCTAGTGTTGTCATCTTTCAGCTCTTAATTACTCAACATCTATTATTTCTAAAATCTTAGCCATACTCCTTATTTTTGCTATTTTTTTGTTTCAGCTATGACAGTTGTTATGACAATGTCCATAACACAATTTACAGTGACACAATTTACAAAAACTTCATGATCAGTGAGCAATTTGACCCATTAAGAAGTGGAGTACAAGATCCCGAACTGTTTTCCTTTGAAAACATTTTTTTCTTTTTTACATATAGACCAACTCCCAAAATCTCACCATCGTGAAGCTTAGTGCATTGCTATATTTTGTTAGGTCTATTTTTTTTATTAAGAGGTTACAAATTAGTGTTATAACACTGCTATGTGATAATCAAAACAAAATTAAGTTTTTCGAAACTTTAAAGACCAATCACATCCAAACATATAGAAGCAACAAAGATAAAGGGGACACCTAGACATTGTTAACAAAGTTGGGTGCAATTCACACCTACTATATAGCCCCCTACGCCCAAATATCGAACATTCCACTAAGAATCAATTCAACACAAAACCTCACATTTTTTTACACATCCAAAAACTCCTCATTGATAAGACTCTCAAATATTGTCCAACGAGCACCACTTATATTTTTCTTCAAACTGTTTTTTCGAAAGTGATGTATTCTTCACACGAAAATATCAATGACAAAACTCTCGAACCAAAACTGTAATTAAAGACTTTTCTAAGAATTTTTATTCAAATTACAGAATATATTTTTCACCAAGAAGGAGGCCTCAAAGGTTTATACTGCTTCTCAAAAGTATTCCACAATATTCACTTTAGATAAAGATATGTTCTACAATATTTCCCAAAATATCCTCCAACCAGTATCTTTCAAAATATTCATTGCCCAGAAAATCTGTTTCAAAATTTCTACCAAACTATTTACTAGCCAAAGTAGTTTCTTCCGAAATCTCTTATAGAATATTCATCCGCTACAAAATATCTTCTACATCTTCCTTCAAAACATTCACCAACCTTTTTTTTTTTTTTTTGGGAATTTCACAAATATAACAAAAGACGCACCACTCCAAAAAGTTCTACAAAATTAATATTTTCTTAATTTAATAAATCAAACAATACTTTTAGTAATCGAATAAATAACACCAATGATTTAAATATTATGCATTGGATGTAAATAAAGATGATCTTTGGAGCCTCCTTCGTGCCTTAAAAGATTGGGACTCAATATCAATCAATTTAAATTATTCTCGTCGTGGACCCATTTCTCAAACGATGTCATTTTCTTTCTATGAATATATTTATTGATTTCTTTGCATTCCCTTGTTTGTGTGAAGGAGATTGATTTTGAACTTAATATCTTTAAGTATGAATTATTGTTGCGAACCTTTTCTCCAGAATATCTATACGAATGAATTATTGCTGTGGACCCCTTTCTCTCTCCAATAATGTCATTTGTTATTGTTGTGGACCTTTTCTCCAGAATATCTATGCGTATGAATTATTGCTGGACCCTTTCTCTCTCCAATAATGTCATTTGTTATTTCTTTCTTTTCATTCTTATTTTCTCGCAGAGCCTCCTTTGTTGCTAAGAGATTGATTTCTGACTAAAATTAATTTGCTAATTTTGAACCTATTTTTGCATTTTGATGTTTTTTTTTCTTTCACTTTTTTTAATTATTCTTTTACTAGTATTTCAAATTAGCTTATAGTGCAACCTCATTTTCTCTCTACTTTTTTTTTCTTTCTTCTTTAGCCACCCGTTTGGAGAGGTGATTTTCATTAAATTTTTGACTTGAAACCACCCTTTATGCCTTATTTTACTCATCTCTTTAATAAAATGATTATTCTATGTTATTTGTGCTCTTTTTTTTATTTTTCTATCACTGCCTTTATTATGAGATTTTATTATCATCTATTATACTACGGGATGCTTTTTCGGGCTGCTTTATCATGACATTTTTATTTCAGGAAGTGAGAAGAATTAAACAGGAAAGCGATTGACAATAAGACATAGACATTGGGTCAACAATTGATAGCTTAGCATTTCTATATCTTCGATCTATCGATCTATTACAAGCTAATCAATAAAATTATTTTTCCTTTTAAAAACTCCATAATTTTTTTGTTAATTGATACGATTCTTGTAAAACATTTCCAAAGGAAAAACGTGGGATAAATGCATTTAAATAAAGATATTATCACCCATGTTTTTGACTCATTGGCTTAAAGCCTTCTTTTTCAAAAGAAGAGGGACCAGTGTTAATGAAGTTTTTTAAGAGCATATTACTATAATATTGTAATTTCAAGTGAATAGTTATAAAAAAAATTGTACAATCAAAAGCTATATGTTATAAAAAAAGAATTTTTTTTAGTATTTGATTTTATTATAAAAATATAATAAACAATTAGATATAATTAACACCTACCTATTTTAAATTTTAATTTTTATACAAAAATTAAAAGTATATTGGTGTTAAAGAATATATAAAAATAATTCTTTAATTTAAAAAAAAAACTATTTATTTCTATTTTACGTATTTATTTTCTTCCCTTTAAAATTTTTCATGAACAAAAGATAACCTAAAAATTAATAAAACTTAAAATGAATCTCTATACTTGTCACTTAAGGATTTCTGCAAAAATTCATTAACTTATCTTATTAGAATAAGTTATTTCATAAATATATTCATCTCAGTCCCGATAAAAGATTTATTATTTAAGTAAAATTATTAATTTATTAATTATTTATTTATAAATATTTTCTTGTATCAACAAATTTAATTTTCTTTTCGAACTTGTTTACAAATAGTAAAAATTTGAAAATGTATAATATTTTAATTAATTTTTGTTTTTGACAACTTCATATTTAAATTATAAATCAAAGAATGCAATTTTGATTATTTCTTCTTCGTTCTTTGGATCTTCAAATATTTAAATATACTATCATAAAAAGAAAACAATAGTCTTTGACACCTAGTTCAAATGGTAAAAGAGAATAAGTGTTTGGGAGTGAAGGGACCCAACCCGGGTTTCCTCTTCCTAACCCCAGGGACCCTCCCGGCACCCCTACGGATTTGAGAAATATTTCTTTTAACTCTTTTTAAAAGTGAATCCGTGGAGCGAACCCATTTATACAGTTGTGTTTTTCATTAAAATCTTTTGAAACATGGTGGAAATTTTTTTTTTTTTTTCTTTGAAACATCAAACCCTTTTTATACACTTAAACATTTTATAGAAAATCAGGCAGAGTTTCCTCTGTTTTTCAGCAGTACCCAATTTACAACACATGTAATAAAACAATTTAATTTACTCAACATCCAACAATTCACACTCAAGTCCACCACAATTTCAAATCAAACTACATAAAAATCATTTTAATAACACTATGATATATAAACATTTTTTTTTTTTTATAAACTACAACTAAATCTAGTAATTACACCTAACCGCTTACATACTTCTACCAAACAGTGATCGTAGCTCTCGTAGTTCATTTCTTTCTAAGATATATATATATATATATATATATATATATATATATATATATATATATATATATATATATATATATATATATATATATATATATATCACAAAAAATAAAGATAAAGTTAGCTATTTACAAATTAAAACTATACATTTTCAAAAAGTGGTCGTTGAGTGAGGCTAGTTGCCACCTACTTTATGACGCTCGAACTACTCGCCGCCTCGCCCTAAAAACATTTTATAAAAAATTTTAAAAAATGCTGAGTTTAGCTGAGCTCAATGAGAGTACGCCTTCATAGAAAATAATGCTTCCAGATATAAGAGATAAATACAATACGTGAAAAACAATCAGATAAACATCTCATTTCAATAAACATTTACTTTACTTTCTTTTTCCATAGGTCAAATACAATGCCAGAAACAATCAGATAAACATATTTCAATAAACATTTACTTTACTTTCTTTTTCCTTAACCGTTATATCCAATTAACCCGCCTACCGGTTAACCATCGCCGCCACGAGCAACCTCCGAGAAATCAGCCTTACGATCATCGACGACCCAAAAAGGAATCCTCGATAAATCATGCTCTTTCTTTTAAATACCATCTAATAAATCAACACATTACGCGTCAGAATCTTTTTCGTGACTTTTCTAATGCATGACAATATACATCACTCTTCCCTTCCTCTATAAACAAAATCCTATCCCTTTCAGAAAAGACTTGCCGACTTTCCTTTAAACTCTCTTTATCTAGAATATTGCGATAACCTTTGATCAAACATTTTCATATAATCATATAAACATTTATATATAGAATATATGTTCATAAATGATTTATCAATACGAAACCATAAATTATGTTTTACAAAACTATGGAAACTATAATCATTTCATATTTTCTCAACATGCTTTATAAAACTATGAACTATAATCATTTCATATTTTCAACATACTTAGTCAAGAAAACCACATTTTTTTTTTTTATTTGAACATTTAGAACATAGATTTGAAAACATATACATTGGTAAACATTAATATATATATATATATATATATATATATATATATATTTTCATAAACATTTATGATTTTCCATCACCTTAGTTATTTAAGCCATTTTTCTTCCTTAAAAAAACTTTCCACCTCCACCAATCCTTTAACTCACTTTCCTCCTATGTCAGTATACATTATTATCTATAAAATCCATTGAACATCCATAATGCATCATGTCTAATTAAACCATTAACTATAATATACCTTCTGTTAACCCAAGATTTAATCACTTCCAATTGATGAAACTAATTTGAACTCAACCTCTTTTTTTTTTCTACGCTTTTAGGCTAACTCATGGAAATTACTATCAAACACAATAACCAACATGACATTTAAACGGCCATGTCAAAACCCAACTCATTCACATCGACATACAACTACAACCCACACACTTACAAGAAAACATAAATATTCACCCATGCTCGACCATCCACTATTCCTTACAAAGATATGGCGAATCTGACTAAATAGCTTTCCATGTAGTTAAAAACACCCAAAACTAGTCGACGTTAAGCTTACGACCTTCCGAACGGGAAAGTTACGACCAACAGTCCAATCGAACGAGTTACTGAATGACTTTGAACGAATTTCCTCTAGCCCAAAAGTGTCGACTTTGATATACCTATTTCACGGGCAAGAGATGTTTCTCCTGGGGTCATCCAAAGAATTGAAACTACTCTATTCGAATAAAGTGACGCTGCTACACCAAAACATACTATAACCTCAAACATAACAAGAAACGTCCCGAACATAAATACTCCACTTTGAATGAATTTCGAAACTAAAAGGGCCTGAATTTGATAGATTCATTTCAAGAAGATATGTTCTCCCATCAATCTAGCTTTTACCCAAATATTCACCACTCAATTTGGATGAGCGATGGTCATGTTATGACCAAAATACAACTGAATATCGTAATGGGCTTTAAAACCTGACAAGATCCTCCCTTTGGACACACACATCGCCCTGTGACATAAATTAACTGAAGACAGGAAAACCCTACCTCAAATATGTTGATTTTTCTGAACACCACCTTTCTAAGCTGCGAAAACCCAAACTTTGAACCTTGGCGAATCTTGTGATTCTGCAGAGATCCACGCATAGCCGTCAGATAGAGCAACTTTTAACTTCGACCAATTCAGATCTCAATCATCAAAACTTCGCATAATCGTAGGCAGTGTCTCGCTTTCTTTTTTCTCTCTCTCTCTCTCTCTCTCTCTCTCTGCGGCTTCTGGCCTTTGTACTTCAAAACAGATCTTTTGGCATGTTTGATATTGGTTATTTATACAGACACGCACCACGCCGCTCATGTGTCACTTCTTTTCTTTGCCTGCTCTGTACCAAACACCCTTATTTCATCCCTGCCAGCTCCACTTATCTGAACTGACGTTTTGAAGTTTGATATTTTTTAAGATTTTTTCAAAATCTCATTTATTTACTCGACGCCATTATTCCTGACTTCAAGGTGAAAATGCACCATTCTACCCACTTGAATTCGCCTAAGATTTAGATTTCATGAGATTAATCACTGGTGAAGTCCGTTTCACATCATCCTCGAGATTCAAAAAATATATTATTTTTCTAGTGGCAAATTACCGCTTTACCATTTTTCTAAAAAATTACATTTTCCAGGTTTTGATTCCATCCCTTAAAATAATTTCGCTTTAACTGCTTTGGGCTCCTTTAAATTTCAATACACGATTCCGAACATTTTATTCTTCATTTCATTTTTGAAAATTACTATTCATTCGACCAAGCTTCCAACAACAATCTACTTACTTCCAAAAACGAAATTTCTACTTATTCACAAACATTAGATCCAGGGTCTCACAGGAGGTTCTGCATTTCAGACCCCAAAAACAAAATACTATATGTCAAATGCTAAAATGAATAAAAGAAGTTTCTTGACATATTTGGTGCTATTTAAAAGAAAATTATTAAAATAGGCTGAATCGAAAATAACGCCCAAACTAAGACCCTCCAATGAATTTTTTTTAAGTTAAATATACAGAACCACGGCATTAAATTTTAAAATTCAATATCATAGCCGCGATGATTACGTTGACACGTAGTCGGCATTATCTCAATCAACATATATTGAGTGATTTAAAAAACCTATTTATGTCCAAAACTCAAAAAAGAAAAAGAAAAAAAGAAACAACACGTAAAGAATGACAGAAGAGAAAGTTGTAGTGTCAAAGAATATGAAATATTATTTTATTTTTAATAAATCAAACAATACTTCTGGTTAATCAAATATGCAATACCATAATTTATTTATGTTTTTTCAGCCTCATTTCTTAATTTTCAACTCAACACCCATTGTATTTTCAACTCAATACCATAATCAAACAACCCCTTTTCACTGACAATGTCATTTTCTCATTATGCCATTTCTTCCTTTTTGAAAACATTGCAGGACCCTCTCTCAATATTATTCATGAACTGTTTTTAAAAATTCTTAAACGTAAAATAAGCCTTTGCAATATTTTAAATGATAAAATAATTTTTTTGGAATTAATCTATGTATGGTTACCGAAATACTCATGAAAGAAAAACAATGTGAAAGTAAGAATTTTCTACATTTGATTTTATTATAAATATAAACGAAAATCAAGTATAATAACACAACAAAATTGATACATTTTAAAATTATTTAAATATTATAAAATAAATAAATAAATTTAATAAGAAACATATAAAAATAAATTTGTCAATTAAACATATTTTTGCCTTATTTTGATCTTTCTAATTTCCTTTCAACTTTTCTCTCTATTTTCAATTCTTTATATTTTCCCTCAAAATTTTCAAGACCAAACTTAGTTCGGGGTGAAAATTTTGAAATTATTTTTTCACAAATAAAAAGTCACTTATATTCAAGTTCGCTTACATTGTTTTTTATTTGATAATTGATTATTTTTTAAAAATACACCTATAGAGAAAACTTTTCCTACCAAAAAACATTTCTGAATAAAAATTATAGTCAAATGTTAGATTTTAGAAAATTCAAATATTATGATAATTTATTTATCATAACAAATGAAATAAAATTAAATAGAATTAAAATTTATTTAAAATTCTACATATTTAAAATTCGTTTATTTTTATATAAAAAAGTTAAAAATTCAATTGCTGTTAGTGTGAATAATATATAAAATACTTATTATTACTTATTTGTATAATTTTATTTCATGGAGATAAAGAAAACTAAAAACTACAGCTTAAAATTAAAAAAAAATAATATGGCTTGAAAGAAGTTAATAAAATTTAACAAGCATAAGATTGTCATTTTCTATAAATTGTGTGATTTACTTAACGATTTCTAAAAAATTTAGTATTGCTACTGGTAGTGGACAGAAAATTTATTGAGTACCATTTATTAAACGCTACTAATCCTATGTTTTTTTTAAAAGAAATAATTTTATCGATTCAAACTATAAGATAGAATCAATTCAATCAAATCTACTAAAACTACATTTAAAACAACATTCAAGCTTAATAAAGATTACGAATCGGGCTTTAAAGCTCTTTACACACTATAATATTATAACATTATAATTATTACCACTCAATTTTTTATAAAATTTATTATCTCAAACTAAGTATTACAATCGATAAAAACATTATTAATTTTATAAGTGTCCTAAAGATGACTTAATCCATGTTACAACATAACGAATCGTCTCAAAGTTTCATTTGATAATCCTATAACGACAATACATACACTTAGATATAACACACTTAATTGATCAAACGCTACACTGATAATATTATAATCATTAGGAACATCATGACTAATTTTTAAAAGAAATAATTTTATCGATTCAACTCAATAAGACATTCGATAGAAACATATAATCAAATTCGCTAAAAACTTTAAAGGATGACACAACATCCATGTTAAAAACATAATGAATCGACTTAAAGTCTACACATTTGATAATCCTATAATGACCATGACTCCAATTATGTAGCATAATGAATCGGCTCAAAGCCTACACATTTGATAATCCTATAATGATTAGAATACTTATAACTCTGAAGCATAAAGATATCGGGATCGACTACGATTCGATTTTGCTGCTCATCTAATACGCTACGTTCAAATCGCGACATACAATCTACACACATTACTGGGCAAACACCGCAAATAAAGACGATGAAACCAACCGGGCCGTAGACATGCATCATAACCACACGCCGCAGTCGAAAGTCGACGACAAAATCACGAATAAACAAATTAAAACTCATATGAACTGCTTACTGAGAAAGACAAATACTGAAGGCACATGGCGCCGACAGCCAATAATGGAAAAAATCACCCTTCTTGATGACGGAAAAGGGACTAGAAGAGAAATCGGATGAGAGAAAATAATACATCATGACCCAAGCATGAATATATCGACGATCATTATTTAATTTGTCGCTCATGATCGAATACGCCGCCAACCGACTACCCACGACTCCACTCGCAAATACACATCGACGATTACGCCTTGACATTCATTGCCTTCAGATGATTGACACGCTGGTCATTCCAATTCGCCCACACAAGTAAAAGCAAAGAATAAGACATCTTAAAAACAAATCATCGTATCAAGACAACACAAAACCACACCCCAGCAAGACGACGACTAAATCAAGAAAAAAATCATAGGTAATAGAAAATAAAAACCCAGATCTATATGGAAGAGCCACACTATGTTAAAAATAATGTGAATAGATTTGTATGGGACGACAAGTAGCAAAAATGACAAAAAAAAAAAAAAAAAAATCACCCTTGCTTAAGGGAAAGGGACTAGAAGAAAAAAAGACAGAGAGAAAAGGAGGGGAGGCTAGGATTTTTACTTATCTATTTAGAAGTTTATTTATTTAATAATGGCAGTGGGTATAAATTTTTTAGTATTCAAGTAAAATCATTAATTACTGAGCATTATTTATTAATGTTTGATTTATCTATTTACAAATTTGTTTTCTTTTCTGCTTATTAATAGTAAAAAAAGTGAAACTTTTAATAATTTAATTAATTTTATTTTAATTGAATTTTTCAAATTATAAATCAAATAACAAAATTTATACTATTTCTTCCCATAAAGAAAACAACATGAAAAAAAAAAGAGGATAAAATGGAGAAAAGAAAGTACAGAAAATTAAAAGAATGATTTGACGAAAAAAATCTTTAAAAAGTTAACTTGGATATTATGCCCTACATGAATTAATGAAATTTTTTAACTCTATCCAAAATTTAATACGAAAAATTTTCAAATTTATCTAATATTTGGCCATTTTCGTAAAATACGCTTCAGACTTCAATTCGCTGAAAATAAAGTTAATGTTAAAACTGGTTACAAACCATTTTCAAAACGCTAATAAAACAACTAAAATGCCGTTTAAAATGCAGTTATTATTCACAATCCGCGGTCGAGTCTGACAGGTTAAAATCGCTCAAGACGAAGGGGAAGAAAAGAATAAAATACCACAATCTCGCTTTCATGATCCCAATTGACCAAATCCCGTTGATGACCAAAACAAGCGAAAAACAACACGTAACAATTTTCCGATTCATATATAAAATGTCAAAATAATGAATCTTATTTTTCTTTGCTTTTCAAATTTTGTTTTTTGGTCGACTCGTGAATTAAACGTTGCTTCCTTTGTTCAGCCAATATAAATGTAAAAATTTCTACATACTAAACAGGCCTAAAGCCATCAATTTCATCATCATGTCACCAGCAGAATGATGGGCACGAGGTTCCGTGCTCTAATCCATGTAAGAACATAATACTATAACATGATATACAAAGTGATCAATAGATGTTAAAAAAAAAAAAAAACACTCTATCACCTCGTCTAATTTGATAAAATATCCTTATTATTAATACGTTATTTGCTTTTTGAAATAAATTATCATTATTATTATTGTAGAAAACGAGAAAGGTTAAATTTATAATTTTGAATATTTAGTTAATTGTTTAATCAAATATTTCACAAAACAACCAAAACAAAATATACGCGCGACCAACCATGGTTTTTTTTACTTCTTCCAAATAAACAATGTATAAATTTATTAACAATAGTAGTTTAAATACATTCAAATAATAGAAGTAAGTTAACAAGGATATAAATCAGAAAGTGAAGATGATTGAAAAAAATATTGCTTGAAATGCAGGTGGAATAAAATGGTAGTGAGTGGAGAGGAAATGAGTATTGAAGAAAAGTGTAAAACCTTTTAAAGTTGTTATATGGTCAAAGGCATTTTTATCCTTAAAACAGACATTTTGAGTCATTATCTCTGTGAACAAACTATTTAGAGGAAATAATATCTCTGGTAGCTCAATTCCTTTTAGAGAATTTTCCTTTTTAGCCTTCCTATTGATTAATTCAACAGCTTCCAAAATATCTCAAAAACTCCACTTCAGAACACTTGGAAAATACCCTAACAGCCAAACACAGCAGATATTAAAAGTTTTCAAATAATAAATTTAAATAAACGAGAGACCCAAAATTATATTGTAGATAGCTGTGAAAGCCGGGTCATTTACCACTGAGATACGGTATGCATAAAACAATAAGTTTATATGCAATTGTGGAATTCCAGAAAGACAATAAATTAAAGAATAAAAAGACCAAAACGTAAAACGAACCACAAATACGTAAGACGGCGACCAACAGAAATAAATAAAGAAACCATAAATAAGGACGGTAGACAAACTAAAATATCTTTGGCCTTTGCTTAAAAAAGAGCAAAACGAATAATATATAATGGTAGTTAACAAGAAGAGAAGAGGAAGAAGAAGCAGAGGAAGAGAGAGCCAAGAAGAAAGGTATGGATTTATGGTATGGAATTTCTAAGGATTTTTTTTGAAGTTGATTAGGATCATACATTCAGTTAGTGAGTTTGTGAATGAGGGTTGTGAAATTGTTTGACTGGAGAATGGGTTTTGGATTTATATGTTTGGTTCTTGGTTGATAATGAATGATAATTGTCATGTTGATTTCTTGTAAATGTGATCCTTGAGTGGAGAATTTGGTTTTCATTAAATACAGATTTTGGTTGATAATTTGATTATCATCAAATATTTATCTTGGAAAATATGACAACATGAGGAGATCCTATTTGTATATAGTGAGGAAATTGTCTTAACCTTTCTTCTCCAGCAGTGATCTCACTTTGGAAAAATCCACTATTGCTGACAGTAGCCCCTCAAAGCTAAAGAAATATATACGGGAAGACTGTTTGGGCAGGGTAGACATACTGCGCACCTTGCTGCTGTGATGCTAGGGAGAATTAATCCTGCGAAATATTGCTTAGGCGTGGGTTATAATGTTCACCCGAAAGAGATTTTTTCGCTGTTTACAACTTTACCTGGCCATAACTTTTTCACTCATGTCTGATCTTAAGATTCTCTTGTGACCCACAAAGTTCTTTCGAGTCTGGGGATCATTCATATATACTTTATAAATTTTGAAGTATTCATCTGAAAACGATGAAAACAGTA